>VZTM01038098.1:22526-44414 GCA_013400555.1 Jacana jacana
TCTGTAGAGCTTCCCTGTCCTCAAGCAGATCAACACTCCCACCCAACTTAGTGTCATCTGCGAACTTACTAATAGTGTTTTCTATGTCCTTATCTATATCATCAATGAAGATATTAAAAAGGAAAGGCCCCAATACTGAGCCCTGAGGAACCACTGGTGACCAACCGCCAGCTGGATTTAACTCCATTGAGCACCACCCTTTGGGATCGTCCTTCCAGCCAATGCTGGATCCAGCAGATCGTACGTTCGTCCAGGCCATGAGCAGCCAGTTTTTCCATCAGAATGTGGTGGGGGACAGTGTCAAATGCTTTGCTAAGATCCAGATCTATTATATCCACTGTCTTCCCCCCATCCAACAATCGGGTCATCTTATCATAGAAGGAGATCAGGTTCGTCAGGCAGGACTTGCCTTTCATAAACCCATAGGAGCTCTGCTGCTGGGCAGAACCTGCCCCGTGTCCAGGGGGCTGTACCTGACCCAATGGAAGCCTTGTCCCCTCCAGCCTGGGGTGGTGAGGCAAGAAAAGCCCACTCCTGGCAGGAGGGTTTGCTGCTCTCAGTAGAAACTCATTGTCTGGGGGGTTTGAAGGCGTGTTTGCTCGTTTGTGTGCATATAATCAGCGTTTGAAACATGTGGAGTCTGTAAACTGTAAGACACCCTGAGCAGAGCATAAAATGTAGCTGTCACCAAGTTCTGGCTCAGCAAATACGTTCCTGTTCCAGGTTCACCTTAGAAAAACTTTTCCAGGAGCTTCTTGCCAATTTTGGAAGAATCTTGTTTCTGCCAAACCTGATGAAGAAACGAAGATGGGCTTTTCCCAGTTCTTCCTTGTCTTCTGGACAGCTGTGTCCAGTGAGAAGGGACTGGGGCAAAGCTAGGACTACTCCAGCAAATTGCAAGATTTCAGTGCAGCAAACCTTTTTCTGTGTCCTGTGGCGGTTCTTTTGCTTCCCACCCTTCTAAGGTGACTTGTTTCTGCAGCTGAGCTGTCTCAGGCTTTACCCAATTTCTTAGCCCACTTGTCACCCGCTTTCTCCAGTAGACCCTTTTCCAACGTGAATAAAATCAGGCAGAGCCGCAGATGAGGGATAGTATTTGCTGTTGACTTCTTTGGTATCTCCTGGTGTACCTGTGTGCAGCGTGGAGTGGAAACACCAGAGGCATAAACCATGGGTGTACTTCTGCACACTCCACTTCTGTGTTCCGCGGGTGTTCCTCCCAGAAGGGCGCTGCAGTGCCAGAGTGGCTGACAGAAAAGCAGGAGACCTGGATCTTGAACACCAGGGCTTGGGTAGGATTTCTCCTCCAACACAGGGGACTGGGAGAGGGGGTGGTAGCGGTTTTTTTTGGTGGAATGGTGAGAATTTGGAAGATGAGTTCGGAGGACTTTGGTCTGATGGAATATGTGGGTGTCTTACTACAGTTCTGGAGCCTCTTTGATGTTCTGCACCCAAATACTTTGGGGTAATTTTTAGAAGAAAAGACTTTAAAGGATGCTAATTTCACACAGAATCACAGAACTGTCAGGGATTGGAAGGGACCTTGAAAGCTCCTCCAGTCCAATCCCCCTGCCAGAGCAGGAACACCTAGAGCACATCACAGAGGAACATGTCCAGGTGAGTTCTGAATGTCTCCAGAGAAGGAGACTCCACAAATCACTTCATAAAACTCCTGCTGTTGACTTTGTGGGAGCAGGTTCAGACTAAGAGCTTTGCCAGTGCAGTCTGCAGTGACTTCTGTGATTGCTTCACCTTTGGATGAGTTTCTGCTGGGCTGCTTCCCTCTCTCAGGGGACTGAGGGGGATCTCCAAGGAGATTTCCTGATGGTTTTTTTTTCCCCTCCGTTTCTTTCCAGAAATGGCCATTTCTGTGTGGAAGAGCATGCTCCAGACTGCGAAGGAGCGGGCACTGCAGCAGAGGGGGGTGTCACTCTATAGCAGCGCCCACGGCTACGAGGAGGAAGCCATCAAGAAGAAACTGCAGCAGTTTGCTGGTGGCTCCGTCACCCTCTCCAAAGAAGATGATGGCATTGGGATACTGACTTTGAACAACCCAAAGCTAATGAATGCCTTTACAGGTATTAACTAGTTGGTGGGGTCGCTGGTTTGGGGTTTTTTTTCTCCCTCAGCTACCTGTTTTAGCATTTTGCCTAACTGAAGTGAAAGGCTGTGCCCACCACTCCCCAGTTAGAAGAAGACCAGTTTACCCATTACTCAGATGCAGTGAATGCCCACTGCTGTGCACAGTAGCCTTGCCATCAGCATGGTAAGAGTAGAGGCAATTCTCCCTGCCTGGGGACGGTCAGGCAGAACGTGCCTGTCCCTTTTCAGTGGGCACAGTCCTGCTGTGAGCCCTTTCCCCTTGTGCTTTGTCTCTGCTGCGCTGGAAACAGGGAGGGGGGTTTTATGGGGGTGGGATGGTGCCATCTTTGTGGTGTAGGTGGTGTAGAAAGGGTGATTTTATTTCTTTACCTAGAGCCTCCCCTGTAACTTCAGCTTCTGTTGCTCAGTCTTTTCCAGGCACTCAGGCTGCCTTCCTTTTCTCCTTCATTTGCCTTATGTCTTAAATACCAGTGACTGCTTAATTAGAGATCAGATGGGCTGGGTGTTCTCAGCCGTGCGGATCAGGGATCTGTTTAATATGCTTTTACCCTGGACAATACTCAGCTGTCAAAACCAAGTGCCCTATTTTATTAATCTTGTATTATGAGAGGCTTTGGGTGGCTAAGATAGGTGTATTTGCTGTCTCCTTAACTGTCTAGAAGATTCCAATTTACGCTGTTCTCTTCAGACATAAGTGGCTCAGGTTCAGAGTCTGCGTCTGTCTGAGCTTGAGCTGTGCAGAAGCTGTTTCTGTAAGAATGCTTTTATCTCTTAATATTTGGAAATAGGGACATTTGTATCATCTTGTTCTTTTCTTCTCTTTTGGCTGTTCTGCTTTCCTGCCCAGCTCTCGCTGTTCCTTTGCTGTCAGCAAATAGATGTGCAGCCCCGCTAGCGAAGCGCAGCGCTGCGTACCCAGAGAGTGTCAGTCTGCTCCTGCTGCTGCTGCTGCTGCTTAGCTGAGAGGGAGAGAACCCAGCAGAGGAGCAGAGCTGGTGGTAGCACACCCCCAGCTGCCTCTGTGCTTTCTCTCCCCCTTTAAAAGCTCATGTATTTATTACCTGCCTTGAGAAGCTGTAGCTGAGAGATGTTAGCGTGGAGACCATCCTTCGGAATGCCTCCCCGTCAGCGTACAGGCTGTTCCACAACCACAATTACATCCTTGTTTCCTCTCCTTCCTCACATGGATCTTTGTTTCTGACTCAGAACAGAGCTGTGCAACGTCCGGCTCGTAGGCTGGATGTTCTCAGCTTTTTTGTTGTGGGAATTGAAAGGGGCAGGAGAAATGCGATGGAGGAGCAGAAAGGACAGATAAAGCCCAGTCTGCCACGGAGATCAGAGGTAACTCAAGTCAAAGCACTTAAATTAGACTTTGAGAGAAACTTAGAACTGTGCTCTCTGGGTGCAGGGCAGAAGGGGCTCAGAATGATCTGCTGAAGCAGTCCCAGCTGCTCTTAAGGCCACTGGGAGCTGTGCTTTGACTGGACAAAGTGCTGTATAGTGATAATGTACTGAAATCATACCACACATCGCAAGTGGAGCACCCAAAATTAGCCAATTATTTTCTCTCTGGCTCAGTTAGTGCTGTGTAAAGTCATATCTTCCCTACTGAAAGGGCTGCTGGGAAAAGAAATTATTAGTGTGTGTGAATTAGATGCTCTAGTAGCAAAGGGGGGGCTACAAAACCCCGTGAGGAAATGAAGGGGTCTGTCTTGTTGCAGGCCCTGATTAGCACATAGGAAATAAGCCATGGGGTCACAGAATGACATGGGCTTGGAAGGGACCTCTGGAGATCATCCAGTGCAACCCCCTGCCAGAGCAGGGGCACCCACAGCAGGTCCCGCAGGAACATGTCCAGGTGGGTTTGAATGTCTCCAGAGATGGAGACCCCACCACCTCTCTGGGCAGCCTCTGCCAGGGCTCTGCCACCCTCACAGCAAACAAGTTCCTCCTCATGTTGAGATGGAACTTCTTATGTTCCAGTTTGTGCCCGTTCCCTCTTGTCCTGTCCCTGGGCACCACTGGAAACAGCCTGGCCCCATCCTCCTGACACCCACCCTTGGAGTATTTCTGGGTGTTGATCAGATCCCCCCTCAGCCTTCTCTTCTCCAGACTGAGCAGACCCAAGTCCCTCAGCCTTTCCTCATCAGAGAGGTGCTGGCCTGAACTCAACACCCTTGTAGTCTTGCTGTCCCCCACTCCCCAGCAGCTCCTGTCCTTGAACTGGGCAGCCCAGACTAAACACCCCCCCCTCCAGTCAATTCTCTTGCGTTTGCCTGGGAGCCTCTGGGTGTTGGCAGATGGGAATTTCTATGTACACGTCTGCTTCCTTCAGAAAGCTGCAAAACATCATTAAACTGTGGAGAGAAACCCTGTTTGCTGGGCATTTACTTTACACAGCAGCCTTTTATCTCGGAGGAATTGTGTTTATTCTAAGCTTGAGCGACTCACGGGATGAAAAGCAGAGCAGAATTGTGAGCAAATTGCTAATGGGCCGTGTGGAGGCTGCTATGCCTTTTTTCCCTGCTTAATTGGAATCTGATAGCCACCTGTTTGAAATGGTCTCTGTGGAAACACGCTAATAATGTCAGTTTAAGCCTGCTGGAACCAATTCCCGCAGCCCAGCCTCTCGCTGAACTGAGGCTGAGCTTAATTTCAGAGAGGAGGAGGCCAGCCTGCAGGGATTAGATAATAACAGTGATCATTGTATTGTGTAGAATTGGCTCTAAAGCATTTATTCTCGGATTATAATTAAGAGGCAAACAGATTGTCACTGCTGGTCCATTTGGTTCTGTGAAGAGCACGGATTTACCCGTCAGCAGTGCTGAAGGACCAAGACTGGCAGAATGAGCTTTGCTTTAGGATCGTGTCCTCCCCCTTATCCCAACCGACAGGGGCTGGGGCTGTTGGTGAGAGGGTGCTGGCAGCAGTGGAAGGGATGCCCTCCCAGGAGGAGGGGACAGCTCTGGCCAGTGCCCCTTGTCCCTGCTGCTGCCTGTAGCTGGCTCCTGTGGTTCCTGTTTGTAAACTCCATTTTTCAGTTGAGCAGATAAATACCTGGCTTGTACTGCTCTGGGGAAAGACTCCTCAAGACCTCGCTGCTTTGCTTATGAGAAGCCCCATAAACAGTGGTGGTGCTGCATCTGGGCTCTGGCAAGGCTTGGATGCACCCTTTTTGTAAGAAAATTTGGGAAATTAGCAAGTTGCACCCTTGGTTGGGTGCTCCCCTGTTCAGACACCAACACTGCTGAGGTTACTGCCAGGCTGGGCGAGGGTTTTGGGTGAGAACCACAAAAATCTCCTCTGGGCCTCGTTCTGCTGGTTTTCCTTCATGGCTTGGGAGGTGGAAGGGATGGTGAGCGGCTGGAGTTCTCCTTCTCCCGTGACCCTGGACTGGGAGAGCTTGAAGGAGAACTGCCCTTTGGAGGAAAGATTGGTATTTGAGGGGAAAAAAGTGTGTGAGTGTGAGTGTCTGTGAGTGAGGGGGTGTGTGTGAGGGGGTGTGTGTGAGTGTGTCTGTGAGTGTGTGAGGGTGTGTGTGGGGGTGTGAGAGTGTGTCTGTGAGTGTGTGTGTCTGTGTGTGGGTGTGAGGGTGTGTGTGGGGGTGTGAGTGTGTGTGTGAGTGTGTCTCTGTGTGTGTGTGTGTGTCTCTGTGTGTGTGTGTGTGTCTGTGTGTGTGTGTGTGAGGGTGAGTGTGTGAGTGTGTGTGTCTGTGTGTGTGTGTGTGTGTGAGTGTGGGGTTTGGGGTGACGCTTTCCCTCGCGGTTTTAAGCCGATCACGTACGAATGGTAACTCGGGTTTGGTGGTGAGAGATGCCAGTGGTCACAGTCTCCCGTTAAAGATTGTGCTTCTCCCCTCCTGTGCCAGGCACCATGATGCTGGAGCTCCAGGAGAGGGTGTCCCAGCTGGAAAGCTGGAGGGACGGCAAAGGCCTTATCGTCCGCGGTGCAGGAAACACCTTTTGCTCGGGATCCGATTTGAACGCAGTCAAAGCAATATCCAACTCCCAGGCAAGTGGTGACAGAAATGAAGGGTTTGGACAAAAGTGGGCTTTCTGATCTTCTGGGGCCCTTCTCAGAGGTGTTGTGCTGTGCTTCTGCTACGCTTTCACGTCCACACCACAGAACAGAGCCTTTCCTGGTAGAAAAAGTGCCGGCAGCCCCTTTGAGCCGTGGCTCAGGTGGTGTCGTCAGTGATCCCAGCCCTGAATGCCTGCATTGCACAGCCTTCTTACCCCTTCCTTCTAAAACCCTCGCTCTGGGTTCTCAGGGCAGCAGATGGTGAATGTACACGTGAGCTGAGCTGCACCCCGGCAGTGTGACCTTTGGAAGCAGATACAAGCAGGCACTTCTCACAGATTCGAAACTCAAACCCAAACTGAAGTAGCATTCACTATTACAGAAGGGTTTCGATTCTCTCAAACCAGTGCTGGGACTGGGATCAAATGGCAGGAGAGATGTGACTCTTGTGCTGCACAGCTTTGGCTCTTCTGTCCTGGTTTGCAGCTGGGGTAACCAGCATCCCTGTGCTTCTCTGGGGACACTGCCAGTTCCAGCTTAACCACACCACTTAAACCTGTAATTGAACGTTCCAGTGAGAGCTCCAACTCAAAACCTGATTAATCCATTTGTCTTCAGTGATGATTTCTTTCTGCTGATGAAACTACATAGCATAAAAACCCACAGTGTCTCGAGTATTCGTGGCCTGATGAAGTAAATGGACAGCCCAGTTTCCCAAGTGTGACCAGCAGCAGCAGGGAGGTGATTGTCCCCCTGTGCTCAGCACTGGGGAGGCCACACCTTGAGTCTGGTGTCCAGTTCTGGGCACCTCAGCACAAGAGAGATCTGGAGGGGCTGGAGCGAGTGCAGAGGAGGGACACGGAGCTGGTGAGAGGCCTGGAGAATAAGGCTTATGAGGATCGATTGAGGGAGTTGGGAGTGTTTAGTTTGAGGAAGAGGAGGCTGAGGGGAGACCTCATCCCTCTCTACAACTGCTTGAAAGGGCATTGCAGAGAGGTTGGTGCTGGTCTCTTCTCCCGGGNCAAGGTGCTGTTCCACGATGTGCCAAAGACACTGCAGAGCTTTTCCTTCCTGGAGGGATGAGTCAGAAGCTTTTAATTAAGCAGATTTGTTAACTTGCCAACCCCTGTAAAACTGTGTTTTAGGAATTGGGAAGTGCCAGTGAAGAGATGTTTGCTACTCTTCTTCCTGCCAGTTGTTTGGGGAGGGGTGGGGGGTGGGTGTTTTTTGTTTGGTCTGGGTTTTTGTTTGGTTCTTTGTTGCTTTGTTTTTGTTTTTCTTTTAAATCTGGGTTAAATGGCACACGCTGAGTTGAGTGTCTGCACTTCAGCATGGGGTCACTCAGCCCAGCCGAGGTCCTGCCTAACTCTAGGTGTCTGAGAGGGACCGTGAGAGCAGGGAAGGCAGATAAGGAATGAGTTTTTTGCCTCAATGTCCTCTCCTTGTCCCCAGCGCTTTGTGACTGGGACTTGGGGAGCTAGAGGGGTTACCTCGTACTTCACACCTCTCTGTGGATGGTCGTGTGAGTTCATGGAGCTGTGGAATTGCTGTGGAGGTGGCAGTGTCCCGCGGCACAGTGTTCCCCAGTTCAACCCCGAGCTGGAGGGAGAAATGCCTCTTTTCAACTTGGCAGCAGTAGAATTGACTGGTAGCCCCTTAGCTCTTGTGCTGGGAGGGAAGAGTTGTCCTCCCTTCACTTGTTTGTGAGGTGATGGGAAGTGTAAAGGAGGAGGGAAATAAGAAGAATCTTTTTTTCTGGGTTGTTTGGGTTTTTTTTGGCCTGAAGAGTGAAAACCAAAAAGAGCAGTTGGTAAATTGTTTCTGTCTGAAACTGTGGATGTGGGTGAGCAGAAAGCCCCCAGCAGCCTGAGGTCTGTGCAGGCCTTTGGGTGTTGAACTGGGAGCGAGGGGAGGAGGTGAAGAGGAAAGGACGTACGGCTTCACATCAGAGAAGCTGAGTATTGCAGTTACTTTAATGCTGGCTTAGTTATAGCTGAAACCCATAGAAATTGATGGAGATCTGGTATATTTTTTTAACCTGATTTATCCTGCCTTTTTTATTTGTGCATAGTGGGGTTGGGCTGGAATTTGGGCAAGATTAACCAAGGAGTGAATGTAATGAGTGTTCTGGTCTGTGCCATCCCTGTGTTTGGTGGCTTCACGTTGGGATTACTTACCAGCTTTCAATTTCCTGTTCTTTGTAGGATGGGATGAATATGTGCATGTTTATGCAAAGCACCTTAACCAGACTCATGAGGTAATATATCTTCTTTACTCTTCTTTATGAAGTAATTATAAGGCTGGACTGTGTTTTGGCTAACTCTTTAACAAGATGTTTGAAGTTAAATGCATAGGTTTAAAGTGTGTAATTTTGAATCCCAGGCCTTGTGTTTGCACATGTTAGTCAGGCTGGTATTTACGGATTTAAATCAGGTCTTGGCATTTTGCAACTGTTAGACTTTGCAGAGATTGGAACAGGATAAACCCAACCTATAGGGTCCTGTGTGGAGGGCCAGGAGATCCCTAGAGTTAAGGAACTGAAGGTTCCTGAAGCTGCTTTCTGTATCTCGGTGCGAATCGGCAGCTCTTAGAGAACAAGCAGGGCCAGCTCATGCAGCCTACACAGGTAGCATTTATTTAATATATTTATTTAATCTTCCCACTGCATCAGAGGAATGTAGTCAGCTCTGCCATCTGGTACTTCTGAAAAACATTTTTGTCTTTCCTTTACATTTAGCTTCCCTTAAGAAATAACATTGCTGTTAAAGCCGTGTGTGGTGGTGTCTGTCTGCCCAGTGCTCAGAGCTCTCTGAAGAGACACAACCCCCATGGGAAAGTGTTAGGAGTTCACATCAGTCTGGAAAACTGCCCAGGATGGGAATCCATTTGTATAAGCTGGTCTGTTTGACCAGAATTGATGGGGCAAAGCAGAGCAGGGTGTATGAAGATGAAGCCCTCACCTCAGTGTCTTGGCTTTGAGTGAGTTGAAGCCATGATTCGAAGGGAGCAGGTCAGTGCTGGCTGGGGACACCTCTTGTGGATGGCATCTGTCTCCCTCAGGGGGAGCTGGAGCCGACTGTGATCCCCAAGGAGGTCTCTCAAATGGACCAGAGGGTGGATGTAGGGGACTTGGACCCATGTCTTCTCATTTCCTACAGAGCAGAGGAGACATGAGCTTACCCTTGTCTGGTGGGTTCACTTCAGCCATGTGCTGTGTGAAGGGTGCTGTGGCCGTGAGTGGGCTTGGGCCACGAGAAATTGTCAGTGCTTCTGTAGCAGAAGCAGCAAACCCAAACCTTTGGTCACTTCTGAGTGTGGTTCCAAACCTCTCCATGAGTTAAATGTCTCTGGGTAGTAAAAGCCAGAGCAGCTGTGCAGATTGAGACTGGATGTGAGGAATAGGTTCTTTACTCTGAGGGTGGTGGAGCACTGGAAGAGGTTGCCCAGGGAGGTGGTTGAGGCCCCTTCCCTGGAGATCTTCAAGGGGAGGCTGGAGGAGGCCCTGGGCAAGCTGATCCAGCTGGGGGTGTCCCTGCTGACTGCGGGGAGGTCAGACTAGATGAGCCTAGAGGTGCCTTCCAGCCTGGACCAGTCTATGATTTTTAGATAACCCAGCCAGGAGTTCTCTGTGTCCCTTTCTCCTGCTTGCTGCAGTGTTTTGGCTTCATGCAGGGTCTTGTGTCACCGTGCTGGGACTCCTGCTTGCAGACAGCCTGTCCAGGTTTAACCTGTGGGATGTATTTTTATAACATAGAACATGTTCTTTTTCGCTCTGGCTCCATCCAGTACCTGCCTTGCTGTTTCATTAGAGCAGAAGGGGAATTGGTGTGGAGCTCCTTACCTGCAGAGATGCAGTTGTTGCGATGGGCTGGAACAGTATATTCTTCTGATCTTTTACTATAGAGCTGGTTTGCTTGTACCCTCTTGTGATTTCTAGAAGACTAAAAGCATGAATTTTGGTTACAAAACTCTCTTGTGCAGATTGCCTTTGATCAGCGTTGCACTAGTCCAAGGAAAAGCCTTGGGAGGAGGAGCAGAACTTACCACGGCGTGTGATTTCAGGTGAGAGCAGGGGTTGGAGCCGCTGCTGGGTCGGGTCGGGTCAGGGGTTGAAGGACTGCGGGTATGAGACATGCTAAGCCCAGGGTGGCCCTTCTACCAGGGGTCAGGTCCCTCAGTGCCAGGGCACTTGGAACTGGGCTCTGTCAGCAGATTTCCCAAAGGAAAAAGTTTGGGTTTCCTGATCATGCAGAGGAAAGAAGCTTCCTGTCAGGCTATTTAATGTCGGGTTTGGATCCCTGCATCAAACAAGAGCCACGAGGAGCTTTAGCAGCCAACCAAGGGGGTCCCACTCCTCACCCCAAATCAGAGGTAGGAGAACTGCTGAATTGCCTATATCCTCTTCTGCCTCTTGTTGTGGCTGTGGTAAGTAAAAATACATTTGCACTGATATCCTTATATTTACTCCGAGCTGTGCAGCTCCTGGAGCAGGAGTTCCAGCTGCAGGGGAAAGCAAATGAGCTGCTCTGCCTGGTTCTTTTTTCGGTGCAGGTGCAGGGGTTTGCCAGCATGAAACAACTCGTTACGAGAAGCCAGACGGCTTTAATTACAGAGGCTGAACGCAGAACAGGAGCTGGCAGAAACTAAAGTAATAAAATGTCACTTTAGTTAAACACTTGCTAATGTGCAAACGGGCTGCAGATGTAAGAGCATCAGCTCCCTGCACAGCCTCTCTGGAAAGGAGGAGCCCCCTTTTTATCCAAGGGAAGGAAATGTGCTGTTCAGGAGGGCCTCAGCCCCTCCAGTGGGAAAGGAATTGTCCAGAATAAGCTGGAAGTACTCACTCCCAGAAGTTGGCAAAGAAAACGAGAGCATGACCTGCTGTTCCGGGTCTCATGAACGCACTTTGGGTGGAGGAGATGTAGCTGCATCATCTGAGCCCCTCAGAATCGATCTCCCATGCTTCAAAATAGATCACAGAGTCATGGAATGGTTTGGTTGGGAAGAGGATCATAAAGCCCACGCAGCAGCACTCCCTGCCCTGGGCAGGGACACCTCACAGCAATTCAGCAGCAGGAAATGGGGCTTAATTAATCACACCACCACCAACCTGTGCTGCTAGCGCTCCTCAGCTGGAGAATTTCAATACCTTGGGGCAGAGTTGGAGCTTTTGAGGACTCAGTAGCTGTTAGTGGAGCAGGTACTCTGGCCTCAGTCGCTGGATCCCAAAAGAGGAACCTGAGAACAGAAATCAGAGAAACTTGTTTTCTTCCTTGAATAAATTTTGGAGTAGCTGAGGGGGTTGAAGATGTGGCTGATGTGTTCTTCCAGTGGTGGTTCTTGTGGGCAGTTGTCCCTTCCTCTGTTTGAAGGTAGCTGACTTAGCTCTGGGGTAGGGAGGGCCAGGCTGAGCTCTGGCACAGCTCATGGCACACACAAAGGCAGTGGTGAAAAGGGAGCGCAACTCGGGTGGCACCACCGTTGAGCTGGAGAAGAGCTCCTAGCACCTCCTTCAGTCTCAGCTGCTGTAGGCATTGCTGCAGTGGGACTCACCTTCATGAACATCATAAACACCTGCTTGAGGGGGGAAAAAACCTAAAATAATTGTCCAGACAAGTGCAAGGTAATTCAAGTCCTTTCAGACTCTTTCTGATACGGAAATCAGGCAGATGAGGCTCCTGAAGCTAATTATTTATCCCAATTCTTTCTGTAAAGCATTGCTGCTGGCCCTGCAGGCCTGGCACTTGGGTGGTGACACGTGAGGGTCTCTTCAGCTTGGAGAAGAGGAGGCTGAGGGGTGACCTCATTCATGTTTGCAAATCTGGAAAGGGTGAGTGTCAGGAGGATGGAGCCAGGCTCTTCTCAGTGACGGCCAACGATAGGACAAGGGGCAATGGGTGCAAGCTGGAACAGAGGAGGTTCCACTGAAATATGAGGAAGAACTTCTTCCTGGTGAGGGTGAGGGAACCCTGGCAGGGGCTGCCCAGGGAGGTGGTGGAGTCTCCTTCTCTGGAGACATCCCAAACCCGCCTGGAGGCGTTCCTGTGTGACCTGCTCTGGGTGTTCCTGCTCCAGCAGGGGATTGGACTGGAGGAGCTTTCAAGGTCCCTTCCAACCCCTGAGATGCTGTGACACTTGTTGGGACAGCTGAGCTCGGCAGGACTGTTTCGAGAAAGCTGGAAGTGCCCAAAGGCCTGATGGTGGGTTTGGTGATGTGGTTTTACACATAATGAAGTGCCTGTTCCGGGTTGCCTGTGGGCAGACACTTGCAGTGCACCTTGGCCTGGCACGGCACCTCAGGTCCTGGAGAACCCCTTTGGAACGTGGACAGGACTTGGAGTGGGTCACTGGGCCATGAGCCAGCAGGTGTGGGGCACGGGTGGTTTGGTAATTAATGTGTTGGTGTAATTAGTGGATGGGGGTGATCTCTGAGCACACTGGGTGCCTGTGAGGAACCTCGCTGGGGCCATGCCTGTGTAGGTCTTCTAGCACATCTACAGCTTTGAAAACTTGGCCCTACGTGGCTCGGCCAATGGACTTCCATTGGCCCTGGGTGCTTCTGAGAAACAGCATCTCTTCCCCATCCCTTTTCCCTCTCTAACGGTAACTGCAGTCAAAAGAGAGGGGTGTCGCTGCCCCGGGAGCCCAAGCACCGGGTGGTGTCTGCAGGCAGGGGGTGAGAGCACCAGGATGGAAAGCCACCCATTTCTCCTACCATTGACCCCAAAATGGGCTCGTGGGTGGAGGCAGCAGTATCCTCCTTTTCTTTTTAAAAATGTTATTTTTAAAATTTGTATTTCCTCAAATATATTAAAGGACTATAATTCCTTCAGCTGGAGCTGGTGCTGCCCTGCTGAACCCCAGGGAGCCAGTGTGGTCGCTGTGGCTGGTGCTGGGCAGTGACCGTGGGTCGGGGAGGGGGCTGCTCTCTGGCGCTGGGGACCGGCAGAACGGGGCTCTCGGCAGGAGCAGCAGCCTGTTCAGCCCCTCCCCCGGCTGCTTTTCACAGGAGGGTTCCTGGATTTTGGTGAAGTGTGTAGGCACGTTGGTGCCACCTTTGAGGCGTCAGGCCTGTTCCCTAGGATGCCCCAGCAAGAGCTCCAGGGAAATGCCTGGCAGAAAAGGACCTGGGGGTGCTGGGTGACAAGGGGCTGACCATGAGCCAGCAGTGTGCCCAGGTGGCCAAGAAGGCCAAGGGCATCCTGGCTTGCATAAAGAATAGTGTGACCAGCAGAAGTAGGGAGGTGATTGTCCCCCTGTGCTCAGCACTGGGGAGGCCACACCTTGAGTCTGGTGTCCAGTTCTGGGCACCTCAGCACAAGAGAGATCTGGAGGGGCTGGAGCGAGTGCAGAGGAGGGACACGGAGCTGGGGAAGGGCCTGGAGAATAAGGCTTATGAGGATGGATTGAGGGAGCTGGGAGTGTTTAGTGTGAGGAAGAGGAGGCTGAGGGGAGACCTCATCCCTCTCTACAACTGCTTGAAAGGGCATTGCAGAGAGGTTGGTGCTGGTCTCTTCTCACGGGCAATGAGCGATAGAAGGAGAGGGAATGGCTGCAAGCTGCAGCAGGGTAGGGTTAGGCTGGACATGAGGAAAAAGTTTTTCCGAGAGAGAGTGGTCAGTCAGTGGAATCAGCTGCCCAGGGAGGGGGTGGAGTCCCCATCCCTGACTGTGTTTCAGAGTGGATGAGCTGTGGTGTTGAGGGATCTGGTGTAGGGGAGAACTTGTAGAGTAGGGCTGATGGTTGGACTTGATGATCCCAGGGGTCTCTTCCAGCCTAAATGATTCTGTGGTTCTAAATGCAGGTATGGAATAGCTTTGGGGGTTGCTTTTATTTAGCCTGCCTTCAGCACCCTAAATGCGACTCCTACCAAGTGAGAGGGGCAGAGGGTGATACAGCTCCTGCAGAGAGCTTCACCCAGCTTCTCCCCCCTTGCTGCTGCTTTGAAAAGCAGGGGGGCAGAAGCTGCAAAGACATTAGTTTTCTACAGTAAGCTCTTCTAAAAATAGGTCTCAGAATGTCAGAGCAGGAGGCAGCAGCTCCTGTGGAAACGCTTCGCTGCATGCAAGGCTCCAGGCTTTTGCCTGAGTCAGGAGGAGCTGCTGGGTATGAGGGTGCTGCTGGGAGAAGTCAGGGTGCCCCAGTCCGTGGTAGCTCTCTGTGCTGGGCCACAGCAGGGTGTCACAGAATCACAGAAGGTGGGGAGTTGGAAGGGACCTTCAAAGTCCATGTGGGGAAGGGGGAGTCAGGGAAGTGCTGAAAAACCAGACCGCCTTTTACTTCTCAGGTCGTTCTTACACCATCACACTCTGGACCGGTTTGAGGCTGGGTCCTGCTGGGTCCCCGGTGCTCAGCCCTTCACTACACTCCTCCGTGCTGCTGAGGGACCTTTTAACCTTGTTGTCCCCTCAGGCTTTGCTGCTGACACGGTGCTGGTGTGGGGGCAGGCAGATTCCCAGGTCTGGCTGTTCAAACCCAACTGCTGTTCAATCCCCAGCAGCTTTTTCCAGTGTCTGTGTGCTTCTTCCTCAGAGTGGCTTCCACGGAAACGGGTAGTCCTGCAGCCTCTTTCGGTTGACTCTTCCTTTTGGAGGCTCCACTGCCCTTGAGTGTCCAAATGCTTGGGCACTCAGTGGCAGTTATCCACACCTTGAGCTCTGTTTGTTCTTGGGAGCCCCTGTTCCTCCTGACATGGCTTGTGTCTATTCAGCAGCTTCTGCTCTGACGTCCCTGTGTTCCATCTCTGCCCGAGTTCTCTGTTCCCTCAAACTCTGCTCTTGTTACTAAATAGTCCCTTTATGGGATCCAGGACTCTACTTCCCAGAACTGGAGCACCAACCACTTTTTTTGGGTTTTTTTGCCTTTTCATGAAAACAGGACTTTGTCTTTCTTTGTTCTGCATTTCATTTGACCCTGGCTGGGGTGAAAAAGCGAGATAGTCACGTTATAAATGGCTGGTTGAAGGTTTCCCTTGAAGAGTGCATCTCATTGTTTGTCATAGAACCACAGAATGGTTAGAGTTGGAAGGGACCTTAAAGATCATCCAGTTCCAACCCCCTGCCCTGGGCAGGGACACCTCCCACCAGACCAGGTTGCTCCAAGCCCCATCCAGCCTGGCCTTCAACCCCTCCAGGGATGGGGCAGCCACAGCTTCTCTGGGCAACCTGGGCCAGGCTCTCACCACCCTCACACCAAAGAAGTTCTTTCTGGTATCTCATCTCAATCTCCCCTCTGCCAATTTAAAGCCGTTTCCCCTTGTCCTGTCACTCCACTCCCTGACACAGAGTCCCTCCCCAGCTCTGCTGCAGCCCCTTCAGATACTGGAAGGCTGCTCTAAGGTCTCCCTGGAGCCTTCTCTTCTCCAGGCTGGACAATCCCAGCTCCCTCAGCCTGTCCTCACAGCAGAGGGGCTCCAGCCCTCTGAGCATCTCCATGGCCCTCCATGACCTGTTCCAACAGGTCCATGTCCTTTCTCTGTTGAGGACTCCAGAGCTGGACACTGCTCCAGCTGGGGTCTCACCAGAGCAGAGCAGTAGTTTAGGTCCCTCTGCTCCCCTCTGGGCAGTGCCCTGGGGGTCCCCACCCAACTCAGAACAGCACTAACTCTTGTTCATGACAGTGCATCTGTAATTTGGGTCAGTTTGGGGATTGGATTTTGACCCTGGTTCTTAGGGGTCCATAAATAGAAGACAATAAGGTGGGAAAGTGCTGGGGAGAGCAGAGATGTTTCCCCCCGGGGTTTTTTTCTGTAAACCTTGATTCTGAGCTCTTGCTGCGAGTGAGACTGTTACAAAACAATTCAGGAGCTATAAATAAAACCCTATGGAATCTGTAAGGCAGCCTGAAAAGAGAGCTCTGGTGTTGGTGAGATCTGGTGGGCTGGCGTCGAGCCTGCTCCTTCGACACCGAGCTCCGGCGTGTGCCGGGAACACGCTGTGCTCGGGGGGAGGCGCCGGGGGGGTGGCTTTATTCTGGTCCTTGGGCATCGTTCTGTGGTATTTAAACCTCCAGTAAGGAGGGTGTTTTGTTTTGTTTTAACTGCTGAAAGGATTTTAGGATTAAGTTCTTTGCTCCGAGGGTGGTGGAGCACTGGAAGAGGTTGCCCAGGGAGGTGGTCGAGGCCCCTTCCCTGGAGGGATTTAGAATCACAGAATCATTCAGGTTGGAAGAGACCCTTGGGATCATCCAGTCCAACCATCAGCCCTACTCTACAAGTTCTCCCCTACACCAGATCCCTCAACACCACATCCAATCCACTCTGAAACACAGTCAGGGATGGGGACTCCACCCCCTCCCTGGGCAGCTGATTCCACTGACTGACCACTCTCTCTGGGAAAAACTTTTTCCTCATGGCCAGCCTAACCATACCCTGGAGATCTTCAAGGGGAGGCTGGAGGAGGCCCTGGGCAACCTGGTCTAGTTGGGGGTGTCCCTGTGACTGTGGAGAGGTTGGACTAGATGAGGTGACCTGTAGATGACCTAGAGGTCCCTTCCAGCCTGGACCATTCTGTGATCTGAGAGGGCTGGCTTTCAGATGGGCTTTTCAGTGTCGTAGCTGGACCTGCTTCGTTCTGTGCCGTTCCTGTAGGACAGGCCACAGACTGGAGGTGGTGAAGAGCAGAGATGGTTAATGAGCAGGATCTCCACTGCAGGCTGGGGCTGCAGAGCCACCTCCTGCGATGGTGTCTGAGGCCCGGGACGTAGTGTCCCCACGCTCTCTGTAACCCCGTGGTCTGCAGTTTCCTGTTCTTTCGTGGTGGCCACGTTGGCAGCTCTCAAGGGGCTATTTGTGACTGGAGGGTTTGCAGAAAGAGGGAGGATTTCTGCAGCCTGCACGGGCTGTCACCGAGAGCGTGTGGGGCAGAGCTGGGTGTTGATCAGATTCCCCCTCAGCCTCCTCTTCTCCTGTAGGGGAGACCTCATCCCTCTCTACAACTGCTTGAAAGGGCATTGCAGAGAGGTTGGTGCTGGTCTCTTCTCAGGGGCAATGAGCGATAGAAGGAGAGGGAATGGCTGCAAGCTGCAGCAGGGGAGGGTTAGGCTGGACATTAGGGAAAAATTTTTCACAGCAAGAGTGGTCAGTCAGTGGAATCAGCTGCCCAGGGAGGGGGTGGAGTCCCCATCCCTGACTGTGTTTCAGAGTAGATTGGATGTGGTGTTGAGGGATCTGGTGTAGGGGAGACCTTTGTAGAGTGGGGCTGCTGGTTGGACTGGATGATCCCAAGGGTCTCTGCCAACCAAAATGATTCTATCATTCCCGTGGATTTTCCTGCCTTTCCCATTCCTGATGGAGGTTTCTCTGCTTGCAAGGTCTCCAGCTACTTGGCACCTGAACTGCTTTAGGGGAATATTGTTTTGGTATTGTTGTGCAACAGATTTTCTTCTTTTTTTAGGGCAGGGCAGGCCTGTGTCCAGGAGCCCAGCGGTGTGACCTTCCCCTGGGGTACAGGAGACCCAGATTTTACTCCCCTTGACCCGGAATCCAAGGAGAGGCAGAGTCACATCAGGGTTCTCTGGCGTTCGGCTCCTTCTTCCTCCCAGGCAGGGCCGGGACTGGGTGAATAAGGTAGAAAGGGCTCAGGATTGGAGTGGCTCTTCTGTCTTTTCGGCTCTCTGATGTCTGCCCCCGAGTTCAGTAGTGCTTGATGCACTTTTCCTCCAGAAGTTTGCCTCACAGGAGCTCTGATCTGTGGTGTCTCAGACGGTCTGCTCGATTCCTCTCAGGAAACAGCAAACCTGAGCTATTTTTGCGGGGCTGCAGCTGGGGATGCGCAGAGGCTGGTCCCAGTGTCCCTCGCCTCTGCAGGGCTGAGCTGGGCTCCCCACGGCTCCCCTGGGCACGGGGAACCCAGCAGAGCGTGAGAGGTAACGGCCTGCCTTCGGGAGAGGATTCAGAGCTGAAATACACCCCTTCTGCTCAGCCCCACCTCCCCTGGCGGGTTCTGAGGAGCTTGTTCTCAGGAGCTCTGCAGGGAGAGGTGGATTTGGGGGGTCTCACTGACCTGCCTCAGGAGACTGCCTGATCCTACCTGTCTGTGACCACTGATCTGTAATGCCTCCCGTGGCTCAGTGCAGCTGGAAAGAATTCCTGACTAATGGTTTCATTACTGCTCTCCCAGCGGGACACTGGGTGTCAGCGAATTGTGAAGGGAGCTGAGCCAGGAGAGGGGTTTTGGAACACTCACAGGGGCTGAGAGAGTTGGAGGGGTTCAGCCTGGAGAAGAGAAGGCTCCGGGGAGACCTCAGAGCCCCTTCCAGTCCCTCCAGTGGCTCCAGGAAAGCTGGGGAGGGGACTCTGGATGAGGGAGGGGAGCCCGAGGATGAGGGGGAAGGGTTGGACACTGAAAGAGGGGAGGTGGAGCTGAGATGTGGGGAAGAGCTGCTTTTGTGTGAGGGTGCTGAGAGCCTGGCCCAGGTTGCCCAGAGAAGCTGTGGCTGCCCCATCCCTGGAGGGGTTGAAGGCCAGGTTGGGGGTGTCTTGGAGCAACCTGGTGTGGTGGGAGGTGTCCCTGCCCAGGGCAGGGGGTGGGACTCAGTGGCCTTTAAGGTCCCTTCCCACCCAAACCATTCCATGACTCCACACTGCAGGAGACAGAAGAGTGGAGGAGGAGACAGGAGGAGACATGAGGAGACAGAAGAGCGAGCAGGGAGGAGCTGCGGAGGGGGGTGGACACACGGAGTGACCCGGCGGTGTTTGCTCTCCCTCGGCAGGTTGATGACACCCGGCAGCGAGATCCGGTTTGTCCACAAGCGGATGGGGCTGGTGCCGGGCTGGGGAGGAGCCGCCCGGCTGGTGGCCATCGTGGGCCACAGGGCCGCCCTCCGGCTGCTGAGCGGGGCCACCGGGGTGGACCCCGAGACGGCCCAGCGCCTTGGGCTCTCGGAGGAGACCCTGGAGTCTGGGGATGGAAGCGGAGCGCTGGACGAAGCCCGTGGCTGGCTGGGCCGGCAGACGGAGGGCCCGGCCAGCGTGGTGCGGGCTGTGAAGGAGGTGGTGGCCGCGGGCAGGGACCTGCCGCTGGAGGCCGCCCTGAGGACAGAGAAAGACATTTTTGGAAGGGTCTGGGGTGGCCCTGCCAACCTGCAGGCCCTGGCCAGGAGGGCAAAACATAAATGAGAGTGGGTGCGTAAGGACCGTTCCTCACCTT
Organism: Jacana jacana; assembly: GCA_013400555.1. Classification (NCBI taxonomy): domain Eukaryota; kingdom Metazoa; phylum Chordata; class Aves; order Charadriiformes; family Jacanidae; genus Jacana; species Jacana jacana. Next base: position 41,798 of record VZTM01038098.1, read on the forward strand.
TCTGTGCCCAAAGCAGTGGCTGGAGCCGGCATTAAAGGAACCCTTTGAGGACTTGGTCCTTCAGACTGGTGTTAATGTCCCCCACCCAGGAGCCCCCGGCAGCCCCGGTCCCCCCTGGCTCTGGGGGGAGCAGGGCTGTAGAGGTGCGTGCTGGGGAGACCAGAGCTGTGATTCGGGAGGAATGAGGCTGAGGAGGATTTTCTTCCCTTGAGTCTGGTTGAGACCTCGGAAGGTCCCAGGGTGGGAGGTCCATGGCTGACAGAGGGGTGTGCCCTGATCACTCCAGCTTCTGGAAGTCCTTGTGTGGGATTCTGCCCAAGGGTGACTCCAGGGTACTCTGGGGCAGAGTGACTGGAGCTGCCTGGCAGGAAAGGGCCTGGGAGTGTTGGTTGACAAGCGGCTGAACATGAGCCATCAACCCAACACTGACAAAGCCACCACTGACCCATGTCCCTCAGCACNTGCCTGGTCCTGGTCCCCCCTGGCTGGAGCTGGGGGGAGCGGGGCTGTAGAGGTGCGTGCTGGGGAGACCAGAGCTGTGATTCGGGAGGAATGAGGCTGAGGAGGATTTTCTTCCCTTGAGTCTGGTTGAGACCTCGGAAGGTCCCAGGGTGGGAGGTCCATGGCTGACAGAGGGGTGTGCCCTGATCACTCCAGCTTCTGGAAGTCCTTGTGTGGGATTCTGCCCAAGGGTGACTCCAGGGTACTCTGGGGCAGAGTGACTGGAGCTGCCTGGCAGGAAAGGGCCTGGGAGTGTTGGTTGACAAGCGGCTGAACATGAGCCATCAACCCAACACTGACAAAGCCACCACTGACCCATGTCCCTCAGCACCACATCTGCCAGGCTTCTAAATCCCTCCAGGGATGGGGACTCCCCCACTGCCCTGGGCAGCCTCTGCCAAGGCTTCACAACCCTTTCAGCAGAGAAATTGTTCCTCATATCCATCCCAAACCTCCTCTGGAGCAAGTTGAGGCTGTTCCCTCTTGTCCCATTGCCTGTTCCTTGGGAGAAGAGACAGGCGACCCCCTTCAGTCTACACCCTCCTTTCAGGGAGCTGGAGAGAGCCAGAAGGTCTCCCCTCAGCCCCCTCTTCTCCAGGCTGAACACCCCCAGCTCCCTCAGCTGCTCCTCACAAGACCCCTCATCAGCTCCGTTGTCCTTTTCTGGACCCAGAGCCTTCCCCAGGGAGCCCAGGGCAGCACCCAGAGCCTTCCCCACCAGGGAGCCCGGGGCAGCACCCAGAGCCTTCCCCAGGGCAGAGGCTGTGGCTCTACCTGGGGATAATCTCTCACCTGCAGTCACCTGTGGACTCTGGGCTGAAAGTCCCCCAAGGACGCATGGAGCCCATCAGTCCTTGCTCACTGTCACCAGGCTCCTGGGCAGGAAGGGGTCTCCCTCCCAGTCCCTGCAGCACAAGGCCAGGCTCCAGCAGAGGCCCCAGGCGCTGACTGGGGCCAGAGAAAGAAGGTGACAACACCCCATTGCCAAGATCAAACATCCCACCCTCTTCCCCTCTCCAGTCCCAGTCACCAGCTCTGCCCAGCGCTGGGCACAGCAGCCCTGATGACAGCAAGGAGAGCCTTTTAGAAGTTAAAATCTACCATCTTTAAGAAACCAGCCCATTTAATTCCCCTCTGAGGGCTGTTTCCTTCCGGCTGGAGGGAGGCACCGCTTGTGCATCAGCCCCTCTCCTTTCTGGGCAGGGACACACCGTGACCCCCAGCTCAATTCGACTGAGCCCGGGATGGGCTGCGGGTGCTCCTCCTTCAGGAGCAGAAGGGGCTGTGAAGAGCAGGGACCCTCCAGGTGGTCCTTAACCTCCCTGTTCCCGCGGAGGGGCACCCGTGGCAGCTCTCACTCTCCTGGTCGAGGAGACCTGCTGTTAAAGCGGGGCTGCGTGTGGCACTGCTGCCCCCCCCGACAGCGAAGCACAGGGCCCTTCCCCTGCCAGCCCCGAACCTGCAGGGCAGGGCTGAGACCCCCCCCCGACAGCGCCGGCGCCCAGAGACCCCACCTTGGAAGGCAATTTCCGAGGGTCTTCCCTCCAGCGAGGCCGGGCTGCGCCGCAGGGAGGCACGGCTGAGATCCTTACTGATAAAGTGTAGTTTTATTAAATTATAAATTCCGTAACAAAAACGAGACCGATCGAGAGAGACCTCGGAAACCAAACCTACAAGGACGAGATGGCGAAGCCAGCGAGGAGGCCAGGGAGGGAGGGAGGGAGGGGAGAACCGGCGAGACAAAGTCATCGGGGTTTTTACACTTGCGCTGGAGGGAGGGAAGCGGCCGCTCCCGCCTAGAGAAAAGGCAGCGTTAACTCCACCCTCCCGCCCAGCTTCTCCCAGTCAGTGAAGCGCCCGGCCCCGTGCCCCGTCCCTCCGCGGGGCCATGCAGGGAGGGGGGCACAGCAGATACACGTCGCCCAGGAAGGCGGCCGGTGGCTCCCGGGGTCTGGGGCGGGGGGGAAACGCTACAAAAGAAACACGAGACACACGTCCAGGGAACCCGGGTATTGCTCAAGCAGCTCCCAAACCCTTCCTGTGCTTCCAGTCTCCCAGCCCAGACCTTGTCTGGAAACTGGAGTAAACCAGCCCAAATCTGCCTCTTCCCCCCCGC
>VZTM01038098.1:44712-55537 GCA_013400555.1 Jacana jacana
CCCCGGGGCCGGGCTGCTGTCTGCCCCGTCAGCCGAGCTCTCCCGGGGCAGGGTGACGGCCTCACAGTCCAGCCTCAGCCCCGCCACCCCCTTCTTTGGGATATCTATGATGTCCCGCTTTATTTTGCGGCGCCGCCCGTGCTCGTTCCTCCTGTACTGAACCATGTTCTCAAGATCCGCCACGTAGAGGAACCCGGCGATGAGCATCTCCGTGCTCTTCTTACCCTTGGAGAAGGCGTCTTCCAGCTCCCTGCTGGTGCGCTCGTCGTACTGCCACCAGCCGTTCCGCCCTTCGTAGTACCAGGCGTACTCCCCGTTGCCCCTGCTGGCTGCCTTCAGCTCCTCGGGCGACAGCAAGGTCGGCTTGTCCAGAAAATCCTCGGGGATCTCCTGGCGGCAGAGGGCGCAGCGTTTGCCCAGCCAGGAGGCTCCCTTGACGCAGAGGTAGCAGAAGACGTGCTTGCAGGGCAGGCTGACGGGGTGGACGCAGGTCTGGAGGCAGATGGCACACTCGGGGACGGGCAGGGAGGGGGCCGGGGTGGCGCAGGACTCGCCGGCCTTGCGGTTGGCGGGCAGCATGTTGATGGAGTGGTCGATTTCCCCACAGCCGGCCATCCTGCGGAGGGGCAGAGAGTCACCTCGGGTTAGGGCTCGCCTCCGGCCCCAGCCTCCGCAGAAGGAGCTGCTGACCTTAAATTAGGGCAAAGCCTCCTTTCTGAGACTCAGCTCAAGGACACCCAACAGGTTAACAAACCACAGAATGACAGGGGGCTGGAAGGGACCAGAGGTGGAGACCATCCAGCCCAACCCCCTGCCACAGCAGGGGCACCCAGAACAGGTCCCTCAGGAACGTGTCCAAGTGGGTTTGAATGTCTCCAGAGATGGAGACCCCACCACCTCTCTGGGCAGCCTCTGCCAGGGCTCTGCCACCCTCACAGCAAACAAGTTCCTCCTCAGGCTGAGATGGAACTTCCCACGTCCCAGTTTGTGCCCGTTCCCTCTTGTCCTGTCCCTGGGCACCACTGAAAAAAGCCTGGCCCCATCCTCCTGACACCCACCCTTGAAGTATTTCTGGGTGTTGATCAGATCCCCCCTCAGCCTTCTCTTCTCCAGCCTGAACAGACCCAGGTCCCTCAGCCTTTGCTCCTAAGAGGGATGCTCCAGGCCCCTCAGCACCTTTGTAGCCTCTGCTGTCCCCCCTCCAGCAGCTCCCTGTCTGTCAGCCCAGCACACATTCCATTCCTCACGGTGACAGACTCTTTTGCAGCTCACCAATCTCTGTTTCCCTTTTCACTCCATGCCAGAAAACCAAGTGTGGCCTCTCCTGTGCCCTCTCTCTGCAGTGGTGACCATTAAGGAGCCTCCCTCCAGCCACTCCCTCCGGAGCCTCCTCAGGGAACGGAGAGCAGCTGCGATTCCCTCCTCAAGAGGCAATGGAGCTGCAAACACCCAGCTCAAACCAGTCTCTCCTCCGGGACCAGTGATGTTTGACAAGGGGACTGCACCTCAGGAGAGGATTCCAGTGGGAAACATGCCTGGCTGAAGCACCCACCCCCTCACCCCAGGCTTAGAACCTCACCGGGGCCACGGGAACAACCAGGTTTGGAAACGAGAACGGCTCTTTCAAAAGACACCCTGGATTTTCTCCCTGAGCACCAGGCAGGGCAGTGAGGGGGCAGGAGGAGCTGTGTCACCGCAGACACCTCCACCACCCACCCATGGCTTTGAGCAGCCTCTGCCTCCTCTGCCCAGAGCGCCCTTCTCTCCTTAGAAACCAGTTCTGTCCCAAGTGTGAGGGAGCAGGGAGCGCAAAACCGCCTGGATTTGGGGTCACCTGGGATTCCAGCCCTTGGAAAATTCCAGCCAAAACATGCAAACGCCTCCTCACCCGCAGGGTGGCCACGGCACTGTCCCCCCAACCTGCCTGGGGGCAGTTCTCCTCCCACCTCCCCACGTACAGCCAACCAAACCCCGGCACCAGCTACCGAACAGCGGGGAGAACGGGCTCTGGGGACGGGGAAAAGCCACCAGGGCAGGGGACAGGCACTGGGCAAACCAGCCCTTCACTGGGACAGGTCACTGCGGCAGGCGCAGCCGGGAACGGCTCGTGGGGCGACGGGGACCTTTGGGGAGTCCCACCTCCTGCTCCCCACGGCACCCCCACCACCAGACCGCATCCACCCCGACTTTGTGCAGCCAATTTTTATTGCAACCTGCAAAGATGGGGGTCCCAGACCCCAGTGTGGTACACACGTTGCCAGCGAGCTGTGTCCCCCCAGAGCAAGCACTGGTGGTACCCTGACAGCCCCCTCTGCTTCGACCACCTGAGGACTCTGTGCTGGGAGGAACTAAAATAGAGGAGATTTACGTTTCAGAGCCTGTATTTTAGCTTTAATGTGCTTTTTACTCAAGAACCCGTGCCTGTCTGCTGGCTCTCCCCTCCCAGCGCTCTCATTTCCTCTCCAACGCCTCTTTAATCCCTTTTTTTTTATCAAATCATTCCCTTAAAAGCTCTACAGCTCAAATATTTTTTCCCCTGAAGTAGCCCATAATTGTACCTACCTCTGCTTCAGCTTCCTATCTCCATTTCCCTCTCCAGGATTAAAGACAAATCAGCGTTTGGGGACAGACACCACGTCCCCCACCGCCCAGCACACCCCACTGCCGGCCCCACGCTCTCCCCGCCCGAACCGGCTGCTCCCCAGGAGCCCCCAGCTTCGAGGTTCCCCTTGTAGCAACACTTCACAGCAGAGCCAGAGCTTTAGAGGGAGACTCTCATCAGGAAAAGGGGGAACAGAAGGTATCGAGGCTCCAGGACACCCACAAACACCACCCAACAGGAGAATCATGGAATCTTTCATGTTGGAAGAGACCCTTGGGATCATCCAGTCCAACCATCAGCCCCACTCTATACAGTTCTCCCCTACACCAGATCCCCCAACACCACATCTCATCCACTCTGAAACACAGTCAGGGATGGGGACTCCACCCCCTCCCTGGGCAGCCCAGTCCAGGCTCTGACCACTCTTGCTGGGAAGAATTCTTGCCTCATGGCCAGCCTAACCCTACCCTGCTGCAGCTTGCAGCCATTCCCTCTCCTTCTATCGCTCATTGCCCGTGAGAAGAGACCAGCACCAACCTCTCTGCAATGCCCTTTCAAGCAGTTGTAGAGAGGGATGAGGTCTCCCCTCAGCCTCCTCTTCCTCACACTAAACAATCCCAGCTCCCTCAATGGTTCCTCATGAGATGGATTCTCCAGGCCCTTCCCCAGCTCCGTGTCCCTCCTCTGCACTCGCTCCAGCACCTCCAGATCTCTCTTGTGCTGAGGTGCCCAGAACTGGACACCAGACTCAAGGGGTGGCCTCACCAGTGCTGAGCACAGGGGGACAATCACCTCCCTGCTTCTGCTGGTCACACTATTCTTTATACAAGCCAGGATGCCCTTGGCCTTCTTGGCCACCTGGGCACACTGCTGGCTCATGTTCAGCCCCTTGTCACCCAGCACCCCCAGGTCCTTTTCTGCCAGGCGGCTCCAGCCACACTGCCCCCAGCCTGTAGCCATCCATGGGGTTGGTGTGGCCCAAAGCAGGACCTGGCACTTGGCCTCGTTGAAGCTCCTGCCCTTAACATTGACCCATCAAAGGGAGATGCACGCCCTGACCCCTGTGTGCTCACCCTGGCGGGGGGAGAGGACCTGCGTTTTCAAGGGCTCCCACAATGAGACAGGACTGGGCAAACAGGCCCAGCAGCAGAGATTCTGACTTCCAAGCTTCTCCCCGAAAACACCTGACAAGGTTCTGCTCTTCAGAGTGACAGATGAAACCCACCTGCAGGTCAGTAACTCAGCTGTCCCAGTTAAGATTTTGGAGGAGATGGACATGCAGTGCTGGGATTACAGACGCCACGCGCTTCGGCAAATCAAGTTCAGACCCCATGAGCTAACCCACAGGAAACTAAACTGGAGTGAAAGCTCTTGCCTGTTGAATGACTGAGCTCAGCAGGTCACCCCTTCCTCTGGGGGCTCCCTGACCCCCGAGGACACCGGGACAATCCCACAAGAGAAAGGAGTATATGCCGCATCGTGACTCTGCTGGCTGATTGTTAGGGACCTGGGGGAAGAAGGGATGTGCTGGGTGGATGCAGCTGGAAGAACCAGCCCTGACCTCCAAGTGGGCACTACCCAGCTGTGGAAAACCCCATGTGAAAAAGCCCAATAAAAGATAAAAAGAGAAAAGCACAACTGCTCCTGCCCGGGCTCAGAGCCAGCAGCACCGGGATCTGTACCCAGCTGATGCTCTGATGCTGTCCCACTGTGTTTTCAAAGGCAGATCCCAAGTACTCCTGTTTTATTCACCTTTATGCTTTTTAAGGATCAAGTCCGGGTGGCAGAGCGTGTTTCCCAGCTGGTTTGAGGGTGCACACGTAGACTGGTTTTTTGGGGGCCTCTTTCAGAGAGAGGGCAGCAGGGTGGGCTGCTGCCGTGCTGCGCTACAGCAGGGGACGCCTTCCCTGGGGCTGCGCGGGGCACCGGCCCGAAGAGCAGCCTTTGAGAACGGGGTGCAGTCGGGGCTTTTTAATTAGGCCTGAGTCATTAACGGGCTCCGTGTGAGGAGCGTTGCCCCACGGTAACACTCGGGGATTTGGAGGGCTGGGCTCCCTGCAGCCACCTACAGCAACGGGGAAAACGGCTACAAATCAAGCTCAAGGACGGGTTCTAAGAACAGTTTTACCCCAAGTGTTAGATCTCAGCTCAGGTGTGACTAAGGGATCTGAACACCGCACTTACAGGAATACAGCCAGCAGCAAAGGAACCGGTCTATAATCTTGCCAGATCCCACCTCTCTATTAACCTTTTGTGCCTGGGATTTTAGTTTTAATACTGAAAACTAGATTCATAGAATCATTCAGGTTGGCAGAGACCCTTGGGGTCATCCAGTCCAACCATCAGCCCCACTCTACAAGTTCTCCCCTACACCAGATCCCCCAACACCACATCTCATCCACTCTGAAACACAGTCAGGGATGGGGACTCCACCCCCTCCCTGGGCAGCCCAGTCCAGGCTCTGACCACTCTTGCTGGGAAGAATTCTTGCCTCATGGCCAGCCTAACCCTACCCTGCTGCAGCTTCCAGCCATTCCCTCTCCTTCTATCGCTCATTGCCCGTGAGAAGAGACCAGCACCAACCTCTCTGCAATGCCCTTTCAAGCAGTTGTAGAGAGGGATGAGGTCTCCCCTCAGCCTCCTCTTCCTCAAACTAAACACTCCCAACTCCCTCAATGGTTCCTCATGAGATGGATTCTCCAGGCCCTTCCCCAGCTCCGTGTCCCTCCTCTGCACTCGCTCCAGCCCCTCCAGATCTCTCTTGTGCTGAGGTGCTCAGAACTGGACACCAGACTCAAGGGGTGGACTCCCCAGTGCAATGTGTAAGCCCAGGACACACAGCACAGAGCACCCACAGCAACACCCAGAGCAGGGGAGCAGCGATGCACACACTGCACAAAGAGCCCCCGGCTCCTCTAGGGCTCCTCTGAGGAACAGGTAAATTCCCACAAAACCACCTCAAAACTGTAATTTTTCCAACTCCAGCTGCGAGGCAGCAGCTGAGACCTGTAAGTGTGTTCAGGAAACCAGAGCTTACTTTTTGTGGGGAATCCTACAGGAGCATGCCCCGAGTGAGGTGTCCCCTCCTCAGCTGTCCCCGGCTGGGGTGGCAGGTCCCCGTCCCCGGGGCTGGCTCATTCCTCGCCGCTCCTGCCCGGGGACACGCCGCGGCCTTTCAGCTTCTCCACAGACTGATGGGAAGGGAACAAGAGCAGCGTTAGGGTGTTGGAGGGAGCGAGGGGACCCCCCGGTGCTCCTAGAGACAGCAATCCCCACGCCTGCAAGCACCCGGCGCCGTCCGCAGGGCGACCCCATCGCCCTTCCCTCCCGCTGGCGGGTAATTATTTGGATGCTGGAATTAGGCAAATCAGCTCTTCCCAAAGTGTTGGGAAAGGTAATTATCTCTACCTGGAATAAATTAAGGGCTCACTTCCATCAGGCCACCACGTTGACAGGGCGAGGAGCACGTTCCCTGTGTGCAAAGGTGACCCCTAACCCTGGACTCTGTGCATTCAGAGAGTTCAAAAAGCCACGCCGCCTCCCCGTCCCCTCTTGCCCAAGGACCACCCGGGCCTGTGTCCCACCCCTGGATGGGGACAGGAGCCAGGTGCTTGAGGAGAGACCGGTGCAGACACTCCTCTCCCTCTTTCAAGGGGTCTGCAGCTCAGAGCCTCGTGCCTCCTCCCCCTCTGCAGAGGCCACACTCGTTGGTTTCAGCAGTGAGCCTCAGACCCCTTCAGTGCTTGTAAAGCGACACAGCTACGGCCTCACCTGAGTTATAAACAAGCTCCATGACCTAGATCTGGTGCTTGAGGAGGTATCAAACAAAGGATTAATTAGGATCTTCCTTTTATGCTTTTAGAAAGTGCTGACGGGCTCCGAGGTTCACTCGTGGAACGAATGTGTGTGGTCTCTGAGAAAGAGGACAAGGACACGGCTCAAGGCCAGCAGGTAACGTCAGCCCCAATTCACTCTGTGTGTCCCCAGCCAGGACCTGAGTCACCAGACACATAGCTCATCACTGGAAAACACACACCTCACACAAGCACAGGATGACATGGGGCTGGAAGGGACCTCTGGAGATCATCCAGTCCAACCCCCTGCCACAGCAGGGTCACCCAAAGACGCTCCAGGCCCCTCATCATCTCTGTGGTCCTCTGCTGTACCCTCTCCAGCACTTCCCTGTCCTTCTGAACTGGGGAGCCCAGAACTGGTCCCGGTGTTCCAGAAGGGAGCAGAGCAGAGGGGCAGGATGACCTCCCTCCACCTGCTGGTCACACTCTTCCTCATGCCCCCCAGGACACCATTAGCCTTCTTGGCCACCAGGGCACATTGCTGGTTCACGGCCATCCTGTTGTCCACCAGGACTAACCTGGATTACTCTACAGCAGGGAGGTAGGCACCTGCAAGCTCAGAGAAGGCAGGGACCATCAGGATCCCACTGTCACAATTCCTAAACGCCACCAAGGAGGGTCTGGCCCTCAAAGACACCATTACAGTTACAGGAGTCCTGGGGACTCCTTGGGAAACAGGCCCATAAGCCACAGGGCTCGGTCTCCCCTGGGGGCTGCAGCTCTTCAACATGATTGTGAAGCATTTCCAATCTCTATTCCCAGCTGGAAGACAGGAACGGTGTGGAGCAGAACCAAGAACGTCCCAGCTTGGATTTCAATTTGAAGGTTTTAAAACTTGAACAATACGAAATCTGAAAAATGAGTAAAATATGAAAGCAGAAAGAACAGTGTGAGTATGATCCAGTTCAGATCAGAGGCAGGGCTGGAAGGGGCGAGTCCCTGGGAGACCCCGGGGCGTTCAGCAGTGCAGCCTTCTGAGCTACAGCCCTTCAGCAAAGGCTGGGGCAGCCCCTGTAGTGACAGGGGGAAAGGCTTGGGCAGTGGCAGGCGTGACTGGAGCCTGTCATTTCCCTTCCAGCCCAGCTCCACACCACCTTCTGGCTGCTAGTGTTAGAGGAGCTGCTGAGGAAAAACCCAGCAATTACTGAGCCTTTCCCTCATCTTTGCTCCCCTCCTCCTGCCCACAGCCACCCTCTCCTCACACAGTATGCTCTGGGCTTGGAAGGGACCTCTGGAGATCATCCAGTCCAACCCCCTGCCAGAGAAGGGGCACCCACAGGAACGTGTCCAGGTGGGTTTGAATGTCTCCAGAGATGGCCATCACCTCTCTGGGCAGCCTCTGCCAGGGCTCTGCCACCCTCACAGCAAACAAGTTCCTCCTCAGGTTGAGATGGAACTTCCCATGTCCCAGTTTGGGCCCGTTCCCTCCTGTCCTGTCCCTGGGCACCACTAAAAAAGGACTGGCCCCATCCTCCTGACACCCACCCTTGAAGTATTTCTGGGTGTTGATCAGATTCCCCCTCAGCCTTCTCTTCTCCAGACTGAGCAGACCCAAGTCCCTCACCCGTTCCTCCTCAGAGAGATGCTCCAGGCCCCTCATCATATTGGTAGTTCTCTGCCGTATCCTCTCCACCCTGTCTTTCTGGAACTGGGGAGCCCAGAACTGGTCCCAGTGCTCCAGATGGGGCCTCACCAGGGCAGAGCAGAGGATGACCTCCCTCCACCTGCTGGTCACACTCTTCCTGATAGCCCTCCTCAGGATGCCATTGGCCTTGTGGCCACCAGGGCCCATTGCTGGCTCATGGGGATCCTGGTCATCACATGGCTCCCAACCCAAGAGCTCCAACCACCCGGCAAGTGGCTCTGCCAACGTGCTGGGAGAAGATGCCCCTTTTGCTGTGGTCAAAGGGGGGGTGGGAGGGGATGGTGGGCACTCAGCCCTTCGGCCCAGGAGCCACATCCTGCTCCTGCTGCGGGGACCATCCAAGCCCTGTATCTCCCCCCACTCCCACATCACCGACCCAGATGTTGTCTGCAGAGGGAAGGAAAAAGGCTGGGTCAGTTCTGGCAGGTGTGTTTGGAACAAAAGGTGCAATTACACCTCGGAGAGTCCAACTAGGGCGTAACTACAGGGTTGTGGTGGGGCAACTTTCTCACTGCCGCATCGCTCCGGACAAGAACTGGTTCCCAGCCCGACTGCTGGTAACAGAGAGTGTTTCATGGGGGTGTTATTTATTTGAATAAGCCAGACTTGAACTTTTTAGTGAATGAGACAGAAGACACTTGTGGTCACTTACACCTCCTGTCCCGGAGGATGACGACTCCTTTAGGGTCGAATGGTTGAGGACCCACTTTACTCTCCCCTGATGAAAAGCAGGTGGCAGGAGTTGTGCTACATTAATCACTCACTAAATCCCTGCCTCCTCTCACACACCCATTTTGGGACTTTCACTCGAGATGCAACAGCTAAAGGCCAGCCCCACCAAGGAGCAGGAGTCCCCCCCAGCTGAACCCCAGCCAGCGTTCAACTGCCCTCTGTCCCCTCGGAGGAAGGCTCACAGAGAGAAGCCACCTCTCCTCTTCTCCCACCCAGCCTGAGGATGTGGAAGTGGTGGAGGTCCCACCAGAGTGACCTCCTAGAAACCACTGTCAAGCCTTTCCCAGATCCAGGTGGAATGAAGTAATTTCTCATTGAGTCAGCTGTGCTCCTTGGATTCCCCGTAAACCCAACATCAGACCCAACACCATTTTTTCCACTTTTCTATTTCTCTGGAAAAAACACCACCAATAATAATAATAATAATTAAATCTCAGAAACATACATACTTAAGAAGCCAGCTCCTAAATGATGGCAAAGTTGCCTACAGCCATCTCTGCCAGTAAAAACTTTGCTTTTCAAACAAGCGAGCACAAATCATCGGTGAACTCAACCAACACCAGCTCCAAACCCACCAGCCAGAGCCCACTCAAAGGGGAGAGGATGCCACACTCTGCAACTCCCCATGGGCTACAACAGCTGTCACAACAATGTTGATATTCCAAACCCTCCTGGAGGCGTTCCTGTGTGACCTGCTCTGGGTGTTCCTGCTCCAGCAGGGGACTGGACTGGACTGGAGGAGCTTTCAAGGGCCCTTCCAGCCCCTGAGATTCTGTGACTCTGTGAAATTCAGCATCTCCCCCCAGCCAGGGGCTGAGAACCCGACAGCTACAGCAGCGCTTGGACAGAGTCAATGCTCTTCTGTAATTAAACACTTGGGGTTTTCCATCAAGCTCCCCAAACTCGCAGCTCAATGACTGGGGGGTGGGAGGCAGGAGGGGGAAAAAGCACCCCAGACGCCTGCCCATCCCGTCCCTCCACAGCACCACAAAGCCAATGCTGGGGGAGGAGGAGGAGGAGGGCAAGGGGGCTGGGATTTTAAATGGGAAATTTAAGAATACCACAGTGCAGGCTGGGCCCCGGGGGCTGAGCCTGCCGGGGGTTTGTGAGCCTGTCCCCGGGCACCCAGCAGCACAGCAGATAAATAACCCTGTCACCTGCTCTCCCACATCTGTTCCCCAAAACCCGGAGCACCCTCAGGAACGGCTGGCTGTGGCAAGGCTTCAGGCTGCCTCTAGTCCCCTGTCCTGTGCTGCCCACTCGGAACTGGAGCATGGGAGAGCCGACCAGTTCAGCACGGAGCTTTATTCAAAACGAGGTTTTTCTGCGCTACAGCGGGAGCACTGGAGCCCAGTTTTGGGAGTACCTCCTATTCCCATTCATCCAACAGAGCAGAGTGTTCATTGTTCACTGCAATACCATGATACCGGGTGGGAAACGAGGCAGAAGTGGCTTCACCTGATGTCACTGATGCTAAAACCAGAGAGTACAGGAACATCTCCTCATCCCACAGACCCGGTTAGCGTGCACCCAGGAGGGGGAGAATAAATCCATTTCAACAACAAGGCTTTTCCCCCAGCCATCCCCAGAGTCCGCTGTTCAACAGCCTTTCAAAACCACAGCCCTTCCAGCTCCCCAAAACGAGCGCCAGCCCCAACCAGGTCTAAATGGATGGAGCACGTTTTGAAGGAACCAGGAACAGGAGAAGTTTCTCTCCCTCCCGGCGCAGACCCAGCCTGGCGGCGGCTGCAGCAGGGGCTGACCCGGCCTTTGAGGAGACCGCAGCACCCGCCGCGCCCGCCCACACACGGTCCAGGTTTAAAAACCTCACCCGGATCTCACAGATTCACCCAAACCCACCAGATCACCCTCCAAGCCTTCGCTGCGGTTGCCGGGGGTGGGTTCTGCGGCGCTGCCCGTAGGACGGCTCCGTGCGTGGCCCGCTCTCCCCGCACCCAAACGCTAAAAGACAACCCCGTATTTCCCCCCCCC
>VZTM01038098.1:56491-75143 GCA_013400555.1 Jacana jacana
GGGGGAGGGGAGGAGGGGGGAACGCGCCATTGTGACGCCGCGGAGAGGGCGGGGCGAGCGCGCCGCCGGGAGGGCCGCGTGCCTGCCTGCGTGTGACGCCACGGCGTAACGCCGTCACGCTCCGCCCCGTCACGTCCTTGAGGGGTTGCTGCTATGGCGGCGGGTACTGCAGCGCTAGCGCTAACGGGGAGCCGAGGGAGGGCAGGCGCCCGGTCCGTCCTTCCCTTCCCCGGGCCCCTGTCCGGGCAGAGGCTCCCCCTCAGAGGACAGAGGTGGGGGGGAGCCCCTCAGCACAGGAAGGGATATGGACCCGCGGGAGCGGGCCCAGAGAAAGGTCACAGAGGTGATGGTAGGGCCTCTGCTGTGAGGACAGGCTGAGGGGGCTGGGGGGGTCCAGCCTGGAGAGAGGAAAGACCTTCGAGCCCCTTCCAGTCCCTAAAGGGGCTCCAGGAGAGATGGGGAGGGGCTTCTTCCAGGGGCCTGTAGTGACAGAAAGAGGGTTAATAGCTTCAAACTGGAAGAGGGAGAGTAAAACTATAGACATCGTGATGCTGCTCTTCTTGGTATTTTGACACCCAGAAATCACAAGTGCTGGAGAATATAAAAGGTGAAAATTCTACCAACACTAAGCTCTAAAGGTCGTCAGGAATACGAAACCAAATACACTTGGTTAAACCACAGGGTTTTTCTGAAAGTCTAGAGGGACCCACCCGTGATTAGCACTGATTTTACCAAATGTGACGTCCAAGGCCAAGCGTTCCGGGGGCAGCCTGTGCTGCTACGTAAAGAGACCCCTGTGAGGCTGAGCCAAGAGCAGAGATCAGAGACGAGGGGTGGTCGGTTTCCAGCAGTGTGTGTTCCCCAACGATAGCCTTCATCCTTTGCTGAGCCAGAGCTTGGTCCCGTGGAAGCTGCTGAGCCAAATTCCTCTCGGGTTTGGATAGAACCTGACCTGAAAAAGCGAAGCAGGCCCGGGCTCCCGGGGCATCCAAAGCGTTGGAGTACAGCCGCTCTCGGGGTGTGCAGGTTCAGAAGAGCAGCAGCACGTCGGGGGATTGTTCTCGGTAAAGGAGGACCCTGTGAGTGCGTTGGGATGAGTCTGGGGCTGCTCACTGCACCCGCAGGGCGGCTCGGCTGAGAGAATGCCCCAGCAAAAGGGGAGATTTTGTTTTACACAGCACGAGTTCTGGAGCAAGCCCGGCAGTTACAGGGGGTCCAGGCTGAGGGAAGTGGGTTGCACCTGGCTGGGTGCAAGAAGAAATGAGGAGCCCAAAGGTATCTAGTTGAATAGATTGGAGTAAGGGGATCAGAAGTGATCTGCTTAAGTTCTAGTAAGATTACACCTTCGAAAATGTCACCCACACTGTTGTCCCTCCTTATTGCCAGCTCCTATTTCAGTCAGAACAGGGATGGTTCGTGCATCTCTTTTTTTGTTTCTGTTTCTGGCAGGAACACAGCCCATCTGAGCCAGCGATGGCTTCCTTGAGGTGTGTTAGTTCCTACCTGTCTGTTACCTCATCATTTATATCTTTTCTGCCTCTGCTTGTTTCACCAGTCTGTTCTCTCCCATGTTTGTTTCTACTGTTGTCTACAGTGTCACGGGCCCGGAATGTGTGCCCTGTGCTTCCCACTACATTATTCATGAATACGGCGGGTGGAAGAGTAAAGACTCAGCAGACTAATCCTTCAAAGACTCCACTTCCCCTGTTAAGTGTCACCAATCCCACCATTAATGTTTTGCTGATGCTTCAGCACTGCAGAGTTATTAATCCATATTTCAGTGTTTCTATTGATACTCCATTTTTTCTCCTGCTTCTTCAGAGGGCTGTGATACTGCCTAAGCCTCTGTAGATCTGCCAGTGCCTTATATTCACCCAGAGCTCAATCTGTGCTGCACTTGGCACAGTTAAGGAGAGAGGGGAGAAAACCAGTTACCTTCTGCAGTGCTTTTGGGTCAGTTTCCATCAAAGCAGTTTTGGGAGTTGGTGGGGACACCCTCAGAACAGTGGTGAGTTGCACCAGCAGTGAAGTGAGGGTGGGGAGGCACTGGAACACGTTGCCCAGAGAAGCTGTGGCTGCCCCATCCCTGGAGGGGTTCAAGGCCAGGCTGGACAAGGCTTGGAGCAACCTGGTCTGGTGGGAGGTGTCCCTGCCTGGGGCAGGAGGTTGGAACTCTGACCTTTAAGGTCCCTTCCAACTCTAACCATTCTATGGTTGGATGAAGGAAGGGATGGTGGGTGGTATCGTGCTCCCCCTTTCCCCACTCCTGCACCTTCAGCACACCCCCTGTGCCTCACCAGGAATCATAGAATCATTTAGGTTGGAAGAGACCCCTGGGAACCAGGGCTTTAGAGGGAGACACTCATCAGGAAAAGGGGGAGCAGAAGGTATCGAGGCTCTAGGACACCCACAAACACCCCCCAACAGAAGAATCATGGAATCATTCAGGTTGGCAGAGACCCTTGGGATCATCGAGTCCAACCATCAGCCCTACTCTACAAGTTCTCCCCTACACCAGATCCCTCAGCACCACATCTCATCTACTCTGAAACACAGTCAGGGATGGGGACTCCACCCCCTCCCTGGGCAGCTGATTCCACTGACTGACCACTCTCTCTGGGAAAAACTCTTTCCTCATGGCCAGCCTAACCCTACCCTGCTGCAGCTTGCAGCCATTCCCTCTCCTTCTAGCGCTCATTGCCCGTGAGAAGAGACCAGCACCAACCTCTCTACAATGCCCTTTCAAGCAGTTGTAGAGAGGGATGAGGTCTCCCCTCAGCCTCCTCTTCCTCACACTAAACAATCCCAGCTCCCTCAATCGATCCTTATAAGCCTTATTCTCCAGGCCCTTCCCCAGCTCCGTGTCCCTCCTCTGCACTCGCTCCAGCCCCTCCAGATCTCTCCTGTGCTGAGGTGCCCAGAACTGGACACCAGACTCAAGGTGTGGTCTCCCCAGTGCTGAGCACAGGGGGACAATCACCTCCCTGCTGCTGCTGGTAAAAGGTGTAGAGATATCAGCATGTCCCTCAAGCGGAACTGCGCCCTCGGCTCTGCCGTGCTGGCAGCCAGGCCTCAAAGTGGAAATGTATTAGCTGCAAATCCTGGCTCTGTTCTGGTGGCACATCTCTCCCGTGAACTCGTACCACTCACTGCGTTCCTTTCCTCTAAGCCCCTGTAGAACGGGGGATGCCCATCTTACACTACCAGGTGTCGCTGCCCATGGCAGGGGATTGGAAGTAGGTGGCTTTTAAAGGTCCCTTCCAACCCAAACTGTTCTATGATCCTATGATTTTATTTACAGTGCCATTGGGTTTTCCAGGCCGTCCCAGCTCTGCAGCTGGGCAGAGGGCGGGCCAGTGGCAGTGAGACAGCACGTCGCTCACTCCGAGTCCCCTGAAAGGCCACTGCTGTTCTTCTGGAGACCTGCAAAAGGTAAACTGGAATTGACAGGAGTCCATAGCTCTGTCTTGGGTCTGGATTGTAGTTTTGAGCTAGCAAATGGTCTTGAGTTGCTGGGAACTGCTGCAGCTGGTGTCCGTCTCGGCAGAGAGGGTTACAGTGGCAGCCCCACCACGCTGCAGGATTCTGGTCAGTGGTGGTAGATCCAGAACAAAGTGTTAAGGCCCGAGCTGACATCTGCAAACCCTGCTACTGCACCCCATAGAGTTTGTGGCTTCTGCTTACGTGATCTACATGTGCAGCATCCTGTGCCAAAGAAGCTGTTACCTAACAGTTCTGGTCAGGTTGTGTTGGCGAGTGGCAAGAACAATCCCATTTCGCTCTAAAACCAGAAAGCTGGAGGATGTTGAGGAGGGGAAGTGGGAGAAAAGCTGAGGGCGAGTTCTCTCTCTCGGTTCTCTCCATCTGGGACTCGCTCTGGATCTGTCCCTGTTCTCTCTGCAAACTCCCAGGGAGGGATCCGGGTTGTTTTGCTTTCCTGTAGCGGCAGTGAAAGATTCCACACAGCCAACAAAACAAATTTGTTTTATTGCCCCAGTTGGCAGGCAAGGTAAAAATGTCTTCCCCCAGTAAGTAAACATTGACTTTTTCCATTATCCCAGCTGTCAGAACCCCATCGCAGTGTGTGTTGCTGCTGAGCTGAAGTCATCCATATGGCAATGCAGACAAGCAGCAAAGAAACCACACTGCAAAAATAAAAGTGGCTGCCTCACAGTACAGCGTGTCCAAACCCTCCGGGGGTCCCAGCAGAGGGTTTCCAGGAGTAAAGCCCACTCTTCCCATTAGCCAGTCTCAGGACCTTCTCGACTTCCCCCCCCTCAGCAGGGAACAGTAACCTCCTAGGTAAAAGAGTAGTGATTTGGACCTTCCAAATGATGAAGCTTACCAACATCACAAGGTTAGGTTTTGGGGTTTGTTTCAACCTCAGCCCCAAGCTGTATTTCTGTAGGACTTAGAATAACTCACAGCTGCAGGTGAAATGTGGTCCTGTAGCTGTAAGGCAGACTTTGTTTTAACTTCACTGAAGCTGGGATTCTCGTGTAGTCCTGTCTCCAGAGGTTGGACCTCCTGGAAACCCAGGCAGAGCCGCAGGGTTTGGGATGTGTGGGGAACCAGTGAATTGCTGGGAGGAGAGAGCACAGGCAGGGCTGTGCCTGCCTTTGGGTGGAAGGAAAGCAGAGTATCATCAACATCTTGTCCTGCTCGGCTTGCGTACAGGAGCAGTGAGTTAGGAACTGCAGTTTCCTTTCGTGTCACTAGGTGGTATGTGCTAACTGTAGGGAAGCTGAGCTCCTCAGAAGGGGTTTTGCTGGGGCGTAGGTGCTGCCGCGTCTCCTGATCCCGCTGTTGGGCTGAGCAGACCCCACAAAGCTCTTCCTGACTACAACTGCCCCGTGTGGTGCCAGAACCCCCTTGTCATCACCGGCCAGACTCGCTGCCTGCTGCTGTACTGGTGTTTGCTGGGAAAAAGCACACTCCTTAGGCCTCTCACTCAGGGTTCTATTTAAAAACAAAGAAACTCCATGCAGAAAGGTGTGAAAACACCCACACTTCTGTGGAAAGCCAGCAAAGTCTCCGAGCTGCCTGTATGAGAGGCTGCGAGCCGCCCGCGGGCGAGCCACCCAGGGCCAGAGAGTTCTCTGTGGGACACAGCAGACGGACAGTCAGGCTTCTCCCTTCAGGTCTGCCCCTCTGGAGTGCCCTCCAGGTGCCCTGCAAGCAGCTGGTTTTACACTGGAGGGCACACCCTTATTTGTCAGGTAAGATTTCTGAATGCTACAGCAGCGCAATCCAAACAGCATCGCCTGTAGCAGTCATAAAAGAGGGGGAAAGAAGTAGAATAGGAAAATAAATAAAGTGGGAAAAAAATAGAACAAAGGAGCAAAGGAGAGCTGAAACAAACTCCATTAATATTTTTTTTTCTCAGAAATTATACAAAGATCAGGGTGAATTTTAACATCTGAGAAGAACCCTGTTGCTGAATCCATTGAAAGGCTGACGTGACCCACGAAAGCTTGAGGCCTGGGCAGGGCTGGAGACACCACAGCCTTAGGGCCAACTGCCAGGTCCTGCCCTTGGGCCACACCAACCCCATGGATGGCTACAGGCTGGGGGCAGTGTGGCTGGAGCTGCCTGGCAGAAAAGGACCTGGGGGTGCTGGGTGACAAGGGGCTGAAGATGAGCCAGCAGTGTGCCCAGGTGGCCAAGAAGGCCAAGGGCATCCTGGCCTGGATCAGGAACAGCGTGGGGAGAACTCAGGAGGTGATCTCTGGGCATGGGTGCCCTTAGTGGCCCTTAGGGGAGGCCACCCCTCGAGTCTGGTGTCCAGTTCTGGGCACCTCAGCACAAGAGAGATCTGGAGGGGCTGGAGCGAGTGCAGAGGAGGGACACGGAGCTGGGGAAGGGCCTGGAGAATAAGGCTTATGAGGATCCATTGAGGNTAAATTGCTTTGCCCAGTAACTGAAGGCTTAGTGTAATGTCATTGTGACTGTGATACCCTGTGCTGTTTCTGTATGACAGGGCAGAGGGTGTCCAGTGGAACCAAATCCCTCCTGCACACAAGGAAGTGTTCTGCTTGCTCTTCTAAACACGGAGCATCGGCTTCTGCCAGCCTGCAGCCGAGGGACCGTGCGCTGCCGGGCCTGTGTGTTGAGGAACAATAACCCATCTTTCAAAAATTAAAGCCAGAATTAAACTATTATTCTTATGAGTCCCCAGCACAAGGAGGCAGGAAACGATAGTGGTGGCCCCCTCTGGGTCTCAGATCCCCAGTTAGCAGCCCCGGAACGAGCGGTTCAGGTCTTTCCCACCTAAGGATGGCTTTGCCTGGCTCTGTCGGTCACTGAGATGTCCCCCCGGGGGCAGAGCCACGGTAAGGCTTCTCCCATGGCTCACCTGCCAGGAGGGACATTGCCAAGAGAGAGGAAAGCCTGGTTGGGATGGGCTTCAATAGCCCTGGGAGGTGCCTGAGGCTCTGCTGGCTGCTGGCAGGCAGCAAACAGCAGAGGAGCCCTCTAGTGAGCTAAGAAAAACAGGCTGAAATCACTTCTCCTGCCCTTCTGCAGGGCTGAATTTCAGTTCCCTTTGGGTGAGGCTGGCAGTCTCTCCATCACTGCAGCTAAAGAGAATCACGGAAAATAGAGCAAAAAAGACAAAGGTGATCTTTCAGGGTTCCTGCCAGAAAGCAGGCCCTCTGAACTACCACTGAGAGCATACGGGGGGTGTGTGTGTGTGTTTGTCCATACCTTTATTATCATCAGGTGTTAAGGCCAAGATGTGAATAAATTTCACGTCTCCTGGGTGTTATTAGTGTGTTCCCTCCCTGCCTGCAGTGATTGCTATTGTGTACTGTATCCAGAGAGGGTGAAATTTATACACATAAAGCATTCCTTAGCTCCGTTTCCCTCGGATTCCTGTCGCCGTATCCCTCTCGTGCTGTCTGCCTTCCTGTCTGTCTGTCTGTCTGTCTCTCATGTGCTTCATGGGTACAGTGAAGGCTGGGAACATTTCTCTGGGGCTTGGTCTGTTCTTGGGGCTTTTCACAGAATTATTGAATGGTTTGAGTTGGGAGGGACCATGACAGGACAAGAGGAAATGTTGTGCCAGGGCAGGTTCAGACTGGAGATCAGGAACAATTTTGACAGGGAAAGGGTTCTGGAGCCTTGGAAGGGGCTGCCCAGGGCAGGGGTGGAGGCACCATCCCTGGAGAGATTTCAAAGCTGGGTTGACCCAGTGCTGAGGGACATGGGTCAGTGATGGGTTTTATTAGAGTTGGGCTGATGGTTGGACTGGATGATCTCAAGGGTCCCTTCCAGCCCAGACAATCCTACGGTTCTGTGGAGTCCCACCCCCTGCCCTGGGCAGGGACACCTCCCACCAGACCAGGTTGCTCAAAGCCCCGTCCAACCTGCCCCATTTTGCCTTTTGCCTGAAGTGTTTGTAGTCAGAGCAGCTCTTTTCTGGACTGTGGCACCTTCAGGGGACACTGCACTGCAGCTGAGGCTTCTGAGGTGCAGAGTCAAGCAGGAGAATGGCTTCATACCTGCTGAGGGCCGTTCTCCCACGTGTGTCCCCCGTGAGGGGTCAGCTCTGCTTCTGGGGTCACAGCGCTGTTTGCGTTCAGCTGTGGGTTCCCGCTGCCGCCCCAGGGGCCTTTCCTGCTCCCCCTGTGGATGTGTGTGCTCCTGCCCTCCTGCAGTGCTCTGCATCCTCCCCTTTGAGTTTCATCTTCTGGATTTCCTCACGGATGCCCACGGGAACCTCCTCAGCCTCTGGCTGCGGCTTCAGGGAGAGTCGCTCCTGTGCTTCGCTGGGCAGAGGTGGCCTGGGAGCAGCGGCTGTGCCCACAGCTCCCTAAGAAATTGGAGTTACTGCTTTCACAAAAAGTGATACACAAAGACAGCTTGACTACTGGCACTGCACTAAAAGAAGAACCAAGTGAAAAAAAGCTGTCTTAAGAGGGTACACTGTGGTGTCAGCACCCCTCCTGCAGCAGCCACTCTATCCAGTGCCTGCATTGACTGGAGGCCTTTGTAGAGCGGGGCTGATGGTTGGACTGGGTGATCCCAAGGGTCTCTTCCGACCAGAACGATTCTGTGATCCTGTGGCTGTGCCCTGGCAGCAAGGCAAGAGTGCCTGCTTTTCAAATGAGTATTGAAATTCCTCGAGATACCCTCTGCTGCTTTTCAAACCGGGGCCGTTAGTTCTCTCCTGCGGGGGGGGGACAGCTGAAGGATGATGGATGAGGACGAGGATGAGGATGCTTTTGCAGCTCCCACTCCTAGTAATAAATAAAGCAATGCTTGGTGCTGCTGGGGTGGTTTATTATGAAGTAACATTTCGGTAAAAGCTGGTTACAAAACACACTAAGTATGATTTATAGGCCTGAAATTATGACTATCCAGCATTCCTGACCAATGACTTATTTGTTCTTGTTGTCAGAAGACAAAGCTTTCTATATTAAAAAATAGCTGATACCTCTTTAATTACAGCTTGGGTACAAAGTAGACATTGTGCTTTTCAGCCCCCCGCTGGCAGTCACTAGAGTGCAGGGGACCTGCCTTTCCCGAGGTATGAAACTGCTCCTAGGATTCTGCAGGACCCATGAGAAAATTGCAAGGAATTTTGACTTATCCCCACACAAGTGTGTCTGGGCTGAATAACGCTCCCCTGGCTTTCCACAGGCTTCATTCTTAAGATCTCATATTGAGATGGCCCCCTACTGGTGCACCAGAACCTCAGCTTAAGGTGCCCAGCTGGCTTTCAAGTGCTCCCTCTTAATTACTATTCTTTTCTTTCCCCTGGGATTAATTCCCTCGGGATGCACACACTTAGGAAATCGCCTTGTGCTGACATTTCTCCCGTGTATAACGAAGCAAAGCAAACCCAGAACGTGGCCATGAAACTGCAGAGTTCTCCATTCTTGGTGATGTCCGAAGGGTGACCAGCATAACTGCTGTCTGGAGCTTCCAGAGGGCAGACTTTGACCTCTGCAGGTCACTTCTTGCAGGGGTCCCTCGGGGGTCACTCCTGAAGGGCAAAGGGCCCCAGGAAGCCTGGATGCTCCTCGAGAGGGACATCTGAAAGGCCCAGGAGCAAGCTGTTCCTGAGTCCTGTAAGGTGAGACGGAGGGGAAGCAGAGCAGTGGATGAACCAGGAACTCCTGTTGAGACTCCAGGAGGAAAAGAGAGTCTACATCCTCTGGAGGAAGGGACAGGCTACCTGGGGAGACTACACAGTGGTTGCTAAGACGTGCAGGGAGGAAGTTAGAGAGGCTAAAGCCCAGCTCAAACTCAGATTGGCCAGTGCAGGAAAAGAGAACAAGAAATCCTGCTACAAATAGAGTAACAGTAAGAGAAGAACCAGGGAGAATTTCCGTCCTTTGCTTGATGCAGCAGGGAGTGTGACCACTGAGGAGAAGGCAAAGGCTGAGGTTCTCAAGGCCTTCCTTACATCTGTCTTCAATAGCCAGGTCAGTTATCCTCAGGGTACTTTGTGCCCTGACCCAGAAGTCTCCTGTGATTCAGGTAGAGAATCAAACCCCCTGTGATTCAGGCAGAGACAGTCAGAGACCTGCTTCTCCATCTGGACTGTCACAAGTCCATGGGACCAGAGGGGCTCCACCCCAGGGTGCTGAGGGAGCTGGTGGAGGTGATGGCCAAGCCACTTTCCACCATCTGTTAGTGTTCCTGGTGATCTGGAGAGGTCCCAGAGGATTGGAAGCTTGCTGATGTGACTGCCATCTGGAAGAAGGGCCGTAAGGAGGATCCAGGGAACTACAGGCCTGTCAGCCTGACCTCGGTACCAGGGAAAGTTCTGGAGTGAATCATCTTGGGTGAGCTCACACTGTATGTGCATGGCATCCAGGGGATCAGGCCCAGCCAGCACGAAGGGCAGGTTGTGCTTGTCCAACCTAATCTCCTTCTATGACCGTGTGACCAGACCAGTAGATGAGGGAAAGGCTGTTGATGGAGTCTACCTAGAGTTCAGCAAAGCCTTTGACGTGGTCTCCCCCAGTATTCTCCTGGGGAAACTGGCTGCCTGTGGCCTGGGTGGGTACACTCTTCTCTGGGTAAAGAACTGGCTGGAGAGCCATGCCCAATGGGTAGTGGTTAATGGAGTTAGGTCCAGCTGGTCTCCCGTTACAAGTGATGTCCCCCAGGGGTTGGTACTGGGGCCTGTCTTGTTCAGTATCTCTACTCATGACCTAGATGAGGGGATTGAGCGTACCCTCAGTAAGTTTGGAGATGACACCAAGTTGGGAGGTGGTGTCCATCTGCCTGAGGGTAGGGAGGCCCTTCAGAGGGATCTGGACAGGCTGGATTGCTGGGCTGAGGTGAATGGGATGAGGTTCAACAAGGCCAAGGGCTGGGTCCTGCACTTTGGCCACAATAACCCCATGCAGCAGCCATGAACAGTAACTCCCTTTATCCTGTTGAGTTGTGCTTCTGCCATTAGGTGTTCCCAGCCTTCCTGCCATTGTCCACCTTAGCCAGCAGGATAAAACAGTATGTCATTTCTCCTCACGAGGGAGCGGGCCCGTTTCTGACAGCAGGCGCTTGGGCTGTGGTGCAGAGGAGAAAGGGGAGCTGCCCTCCTGGTTTTGGTCCCACCAAGAAACCCCGAAATCACCAAAGGGGTACTCGCCTCTCGTGCTCTGGGCAAAGAGCTGCAGAGCAATGGCTGGGCTGGGGGCTGTGCCAGCACCTCTGGAGCTCTACTGACCCCTTTGACAGACGAGGGACGAGTAGAGTCGTTTCATGCACAGAGGAAATGACAGTGACGGCCTGTTTGTCATCTTCTTGCTTCTCTGCAGCCAGCCAGCCAGCCCTCTGGTCTCACCTCCGCGTTCATCTCGGCTCTGCTGTCCTCCTAGAGGTGCATGAAGACCTAAATAAACGCAGATCTTTCACTCCTGGAACATTTATCCTGGTGCTTTATTCCCCCCCTGCCTGAAGCCGTGGTTTCTGTTGCTGGTTTAATTTCGTTGACGTCCTCCTTTTGAAGGCAGCAGAGCAGCTGACAACTCCCTTCCCTCCCAGCCCGGTTATATCACACCCTGGTTTTGTGGTACCTGCAGGATTTCTCCTGCCCCCACAGCGCTGATGGCAGTGAGCTGTGCTGGCGCTTTTCTCCGGGAGAGGCTGCTCAGCCTTCCCCAGGGGAAGGTCCCCGAGCGCCCACGAGGTGCTAAAACAGCTCAGCTTCATCCGGGGTAATATCACTCAGCTCACTCCATGTGTTTCATGTGCAGTCTCCTGTTAGAAGTCCTCACAGACAAGCCTATGAGTATGAAGAGCAGATTTAGGTGGGATATCAGGAATAGGTTCTCTGCTCTGAGGGTGGTGGAGCACTGGAAGAGGTTGCCCCAGGAGGTGGTTGAGGCCCCTTCCCTGGAGATCTTCAAGGGGAGGCTGGAGGAGGCCCTGGGCAACCTGGTCTAGTTGGGGGTGTCCCTGCTGACTGCAGGGAGGTCAGACTAGATGAGCCTAGAGGTCCCTTCTGGCCTGGACCATTCTATGATTCTACTTCACAGCCTTCGTGAGAAGCAGCAGCTCAAGTCAGAAAAGTGAGGGAAAGGTGGGCTGAGAAGGGAAAAGATGAGACTCAGAAATCAAATCCTCTCCCTTTGCCGCTCGGGGGGCTCCCAGGGCCCAGTTGTGTCACCCTGTGCAGTTGCTTGTTCAAACACAGTGCTGTCTCTGCAGACAGCAGCACGTGGCAATGAGGGACCAGGCCCTGGTACGGTCCCCCTGCAGCTTG
The DNA here is from genome assembly GCA_013400555.1 of Jacana jacana. Lineage (NCBI taxonomy): Eukaryota > Metazoa > Chordata > Aves > Charadriiformes > Jacanidae > Jacana > Jacana jacana. Next base: position 68,214 of record VZTM01038098.1, read on the forward strand.
ACCTTAAGCCTTCAGTGGGGTTCAGAGCCCGGGACCACGGAGAGGAGAAAGAATCAATGGCAGTGAGTCAGGGGGGCTACAGAGGAACGGTTCTGAGTTAATGACAGGGTTCCTGTGCTGCCCTCCCAGCAGCAGGGCAGCCACCAGTATCCAGAGGTGACTGGGAAAGGGTATGACACGAGAACTTCGTGGTGGGAGGTGATGGTCCCACTTTGCTGCAGGGTGCAGCAGCCCCCTGGGCGTTTGTCTGGCAGCTGGGAGCAAAGCTGCTGGGACAATTTCAGCAGAGGGTTCAGCGGTTCTGAGCCTGAGGGGCGTATGACACCTGAACTCCAGATCCCCTTCCTCAGGTCTTCACCGGCACGGGGCAGGCAGGAGAACCAGCCACAGCTTGGTCGGGCACACCTGAAGCCTGGGCCAGAGCAGTGGCTTTTTTGGGTGTTTTTCTGCCTGTTTTTTACTGATTACAATTCTGTGAGCAGCTTCGTTGTCAGAAGTAGCCCCTGCTGACCAGGGCTGCTCTTTACTATCTTTACAGGGCTGCTGTGTCTATCTGCTGAGCAGGGCTGCTCTTTACTATCTTATACCAGACTCATTCTTTAATTACTAATAACTAACCTGGTCTGGTGGGAGGTGTCCCTGCCCAGGGCAGAGGCTTTGGGATGAGATGGTCCAGGAGGTCCCTTCCAACCCAGACCCACCCTGTGCTTCTATGAAGGTTGGCCGCCCACGGGTTCTGGTCCAGGCACCGTGCTGGGCACAACTCCATCAAGAATTTAAGCAAAACTGGGCAGAGGTCTCTAGCTGGTGGGTGCTCTTTCACCAGGGGCACGCTGTGGATGCACCTTGTCTCATCTTCTGCCCGTGGAGCTGTGAGGTGGGTCCCTCCCCCGGCAGCAGAAGCCGCACCGTCGCTGTGAAGAACACGTGCTTACATGGTCTACTTTTCCGGCTTTTATTAACTCAACATTGTCTCCTACAAATACGATTTGTCATTCCCCAGGAGGCTGGAGGTGTAGGCTTCAGTTACACACAGGTATGAAGAGCGTGAAGCAGCACAGGGGGAGGCACCGCTCCCCCCGGGGCAGCACCGCGCTGGCCCGCAGAGAAGAGCCCCGGGGGAGCTCGGCTTCCCTCTGCCAACCAGCGGGTTGCTTCTGCTTCCTTTCCCTGGGCTGGCGAGGCCCTGCCAGCCTGCCCTGGTGCTCCTCAGCCCCGTCCCGCTGCACCAGGGGCTGGGCAGCCCCGGGGCTCCCGCTGGCGCTTCCGAAACCTTCTCCTCCTCCTCCGAGCATTTCTGTACAGTCTAGGCAGGGATGCGCTTTGCCCCGTCGCTTTCAGGCCTGTCTCTCGCCTCGTACTTCAACAATAACTTGAAAAACACTTTACAGAGAAAAAGAACGCCGTTCATCTGGATGTCATTCCTTATTATATTGCTGTATTTTATACCCTATTATTAATATATACAAAATTTCTTAATTGCCTCTTACAGACGCAGGGAAGCATATAATATAAGAGTTCTAAAGTATCCCGTTTTTAGATTCTTTTGTCCTCTCCCTTGGCTCATGGCAATCTCTTCAATAAACTATGGTTGCTTGGAGAATATAGGAAGTATCTGGAATGTTGTTTAGAGTTTAATAGTAACTGGTAGCGTTGTCCGTGTGTGGCCTGGGCAGTCGGAGCTCCTGCCGGGGCGCTCTGGTGGAGATAGCAGCATCATAAGACTTGGGCGATCCTGGGGGGGCTGTTAGTGTGCCCCCCCCTCGGGGGCCAGGCCCTCCCCTTTACTGGGGGCTTTTCTCTTCTTCGGCTGCGTTTTGTTGTTGTTTTCCCTCTGTTCCCGGTTCTGTCTCCGGGCCGCTCGCCCTTTGCTTTCCTGCCTCGTCTCCTTGCTTTCCTCCTTGCTGGATTTTTTTCTTTTCTCCTCCCTATTTTTTTTCCCTGAAAGAAAACAAACAAAACAAACCATGAGGCCAGGAGGGCAGGTGAGAAGATTTGCTCAGGCTGCTGCAATTCCCAGCGTCCCGGCTCCCTCCCTTTGCCCCAGCCGGGATTAGCACCTCCCGTTGAAGCTGGACACCGCTGCTAGGGCTTGGAGGTCCCCACCTCCATCAGACTACTAGATCGGGCCACTGGACTAGCACCTCCCACCAGTCTGAGCCAAGAGCTCCCCGGGGAGTCCCGGTGCTTTCGGGCCGATATCAACACCTCACACACCCCCAGCCTGGGACACAGCTCCACGGGACACAGCGCCACTGGTGCCCAGTCAGGGGACACGAGGAAACGGGCACAATCTTGAACATAAGAAGTTCCATCTCAACATGAGGAGGAACTTCTTCACTGTGAGGGTGGCAGAGCCCTGGCAGAGGCTGCCCAGAGAGGTGGTGGGGTCTCCATCTCTGGAGACATTCAAACCCACCTGGACACGTTCCTGTGGGACCTGCTGTGGGTGCCCCTGCTCTGGCAGGGGGTTGGACTGGATGATCTCCAGAGGTCCCTGCCACCCCCAGAGCATTCTGTGATTCTGTAAACCCCATGCAGCTGCTCTGGGGATGCCTATGGCTGAAGCTGGGCACCATTAACTGGGCTAAATGTGTCTTGGGCTGGGAACGTTACATTCCCAAGTTCATCCTGAGCCGGTTGAAGAAGAGGAAAAAGGTGAGGATGGGGTGAAAACCAGAGGTCACCAAAGGAGCAAACAATGTGATGATACCTTTAGGGTCACTTCCAACCCAAACTCTAAAGACCAATAACTCCTAATCATAGAATAGAATCATGGAATCATTTTGGTTGGCAGAGACCCTTGGGATCATCCAGTCCAACCATCAGCCCCACTCTTCAAAGTTCTCCCCTACACCTGATCCACCACCATCACTTCTAATTGGCTCTGAAACACAGTCAGGGATGGGGACTCCACCCCCTCCCTGGGCAGCCCAGTCCAGGCTCTGACCACTCTTGCTGGGAAGAATTCTTGCCTCATGTCCAGCCTAACCCTACCCTGCTGCAGCTTGCAGCCATTCCCTCTCCTTCTATCGCTCATTGCCCGCGAGAAGAGACCAGCACCAACCCCAAATTTCCATTTCCCGTGTGAAAAATGTTGCTTTGGTTGGAAAACCCTTCGGTGCCTGCACATGCTGTGTTTGATGCAGAGATCTAGAGATCTCTGGATGGATGGATGGATGGATGGATGGATGGATGGATGGATGGATGATGGATGGATGATGGATGGATGTGCTCAAGTGCCGTCTTCAGCGGTCCCGCATCCCCGCGGGGCGGTGCGGGGGGTGGCCGCCAGGGGGCGCCGCGGTGCCGCTCCATGCCCGTGCCGGGACGGGGGGGGGGTGTGGATGGGGTGCCCATAAAACTTTTCCAAATCACCAAAAAACCCACCCTAGAATTAACCAAACAAAAAAGGGTGGTGGTGGTGGTGTGGAAGTCCAAAAGGCAGCAGAGGATCACTCTTTTTGGAGAGGAGATGTTATAACTTCTCCCAAGAGAATGTTTTGCGGGTGAGGATGTGGATTGATGAGATTCTAATGGTTCCAGAAAGTCACTAATTAGCATTAAAAATAGCTTTTCTTCCGGAGCCCACACCTCGTGCAGCCAGCTCCACCAGGAGAGTTCCTCTCTAGGCACTACCCAGTGGGTTCTGCGGGCAGGGGGTACGTCAGTGCTTCTAACAGTGGCAGCTTCCCGTGCTGAAGGGTATCTACAGCCATGCTGTAACTTTGAGAAGGGCAGTAGTTCAGATTAAATGCAGGCATGAAATTAATTCAGACAGCAAAATAATTACATGTCCAATCAGCTTAAAGGTGCTGGCTCCTTGTTAATCTGATTTATAGCCCCGGGGTCAAAGCAGTCCCTGCATCTGTATTTCTGCAGTCGTGACTGAACACATCTGTAAGCGAGCTGGCCGGGCTGCTTCAGAGCAGGCTTTGCATCGTCCCATCACGTGTGGGGCTCCCACTGTCCCTGCAGCCATGTTTTACAGGGTGAAGGGAGGAAGGGTTGGTCACCACTGGGGAGAACATGCTACTTCAGAGCACCATGAGGGAGTGTTTTACGGACTGAACAAAATCCTGGCTGGTGGATGAACTACCCCAGGTTCCAGATTTCACCCACTTTAGGTGGTGTCATTTAGCCCCACCCTATTCCATTCAGCTGGAATTAATACAGGGAACCCAGAGCTGTGTACTGGTTCACTTCTCCCTTCCCTGGGACCCACCTCAGGAAGGCACAAAGTCTGATTGTGTGAACTGCCTTACTTTGGGGGGCAGGTGTGGCACAGGGCAGGTCTCCTGGAAGGAAACCCCTGTGGGATGAGAATCTGGTGTCAGGCATTTGGGATGTTGGGGTGATTGTATTTCTTTTTGAGAGACCACTCCCAAGGAGAGATTTCTCCTGGGAGACCAGTGGGAGCCAGAGGAGTCCCTGCACTGCACCAGGGTTGGAGGGACTGACACAATAGGCCACTCTCTGGAAGGGTCATAGAATCATAGATGGATTTGGGTGGGAAGGGACCTTAAAGCCTCCCCCAGTCCTTCCCCATGACCAGGGCAAGGACACTCCCAGCAGAGCAGGTTGCTCCAAGCCCCATCCAACCTGGTCTTGAACCCCTCTGGGGATAGGGGGTTGCCAGCCCTGGGCAACCTGGGCCAGGCTCTCACCACCCTCACACCAAAGAAGTTCTTCCCAGATCTCACCTCAATCTCCCCTCTTTCAGTGTCAAACCCTTCCCCCTCATCCTAGGGCTCCCCTCCCTCATCAAGAGCCCCCGCCTCATCTTTCCTGGAGCCCCTGGAGGGACTGGAAGGGGCTCTGAGGTCTCCCCGGAGCCTTCTTTTCTCCAGGCTGAACCCTCCCCAACTCTCTCGGCCTGGCTCCTGGCACTTCTACTGTGCATGTCACCACAGACCACAAGGTCCTCCCCACTACAGTGTAATAAGCTGAAGAGCTGTAATAGAAGACCACAAACCTACAGCTGTGATGTGTCACGGTGTTCCTTCACACCCCTGGCAGCCTCGGCTGACCCCCCGCTGCTTCCCCAGCTGCTGCAGCAATGTCAGCTCTGGTACCAGTGCCCCAAGACCTCCTCCCTACCCCACCCAGTACAGGGACAACACCTGGGGGCAAAGTGCCACCACCAACCACTCCGTGTCACCCTCCTGCCCACACCCTTCTCAGAGGCTTTTTTCAGTCATCTCAGACCAAAACTCTGTCTCCTCTCCCCCATGACACCACCTGGACAAGCCCACAACAGCATGATGGGCTGAGTGAAGATACCAGTAATAGGAAGGTGTTCCAGGCCCTACCATCAACCCATCTCGCTCAGTCTGCAGTACAGCTGTGCCACGTTGTGCAAACGAGTAGATCACTCTCATTTTCAAGAAAAGTGACAGCTTTTGTCTGGAACACGGGCTGTAGCATGTACTCACACTGCTTGCCAAGATGAGTAGGCTCCAAGCCCTCAGCTGCCCAGTGATGCAGAGGATGTTCTCCTTCCATTCACAGCCCACGAGTGGCTGATTCATCTCCTGTGTCTTAGAGTCACAGAACTGTCTGGGCTGGAGGGGACCCTTGAGATCATCCAGTCCAACCATCAACCCATCTCTGATAAAAACCACCACTGACCCATGTCCCTCAGCACTGGGTCAACCCGGCTTGTAAATCTCTCCAGGGATGGTTCCTCAACCCCTGCCCTGGGCAGCCCCTTCCAAGGCTGAACAACCCTTTTAATAACCCGTTTCTTTTTGGTATTTAAAGAGCATAACTCTCTTAGCAGGTATAATTGCTTTCCTAGTTACTGTAGCCCTATTTTAAAATGCTAGTTTTTCAGGTGACCAAAGTGATGAGAGTCAACAGCTCCAGAACTGCCCAGGGGCTACTCAGCTCAGGGCTCTTCCTGGCCTTCCTTACCCCTGAAGACCCACCAACTGCTGAAGTCAGCATGGGCGAGAGATTTAAAGGTGCCATGCCCTTAGGGCATCCAAGGAGCAAGTGATTTGGCCAAAGGTAGGTTCTCCTGCTGTTGAGGTGCATGAGGAAAGCACACCCGGCTCTCACACACCAGTCCGGGTGGATTCAGGTCTTAAGACATGTCATATCATAGAGTCACAGAATGGTTTGGGTTGGAAGGGACCTTAAAAGACCACGCAGTTCTAACCCCCTGCTCTGGGCAGGGACACCTCCCACCAGACCAGGGTGCTCAAAGCCCCATCCAGCCTGACCTCGAAGATACCCACAGCCCAGTGTGGTGATCTGGGATATCCCAAGATCCCTCAAGTGATATCAACACTTAGGGTTGCCCAACGGCACTGGGGGACTTAGTGACGAACTTGTTCTTACGTGCCCTGTCTCCTCTGGACAGTGGAAACTCCCTTAGGGGTATCAGTCGGAGGCCAACGCAGCGATGGGCGATGGGAGTGACTGGAACCACAAGCCCTTACCCTGGGGTGAGAGCGGCAGGAGATGGGCAGAAATCCGCCATGGCTTGTTGGCCTTACCCGGGCCCTGCCCTTAGCCCAGACTGGGGTCAGGAGTAGAGCGCCCCTTAGAGGCTGAGGTCAGGCGGTGCAGGCTCTGGAGAAGGTCAGGAGAAGTGCTGGGTGACAGGAGACACATGCTGGTGCCGCAGCAGACATCTGAACTCTTTCTAGTACAACGGGAGGAGGGAGGAAACACCCGGAGGAACTCCTCTCTTTGGTGCTGAGGTTTGTGCTCGGAGTGCTCTGGAGGCAGGGGTAAACAAGACATTTCCCTTGGCTTTACTTAAGCCAGTATGGTCATGTCACCTGTCACTGCAGAAGATACTCCCACAACCCCAGTACTGGGATGCATCTGCACAAGTGCCTTTTACCCAAAGCAAGCATGGCTTGGAGCTGGGCTGGGCTGCTTCAAAACCAGCATGGCCACCAGGGCCAGGGAGGGGAT
>VZTM01038102.1:0-19435 GCA_013400555.1 Jacana jacana
ATGGACAGGGTGAGGGAATCTGGGAATATCTGTCTCTCTTTTTTTTGGTTGCTGTTAAATCTTCTACAATTAATTACAGAAGAAAGAGATGGAAAATTTCTAAAAGATCATCCAGTCCATCCTCCTCAGTGCAAGATGATTCCCTGTACTACACTTCATATTTTTCCTCAGAATAAAATTTAAAGTGTTTGCATTCATTCCCATATGAACTTATTTCACAGTACTGTTTCATGCAATAACTTCCACTTAGGGAATCCTAAATAATTTCTGTCCATCCTTTCCACTTTACCTGCCAGATATTTGTAGGGTGTTATGTTTTCCCCTAGGCCACTGTGTTGCCAGTTTTTCTCTCAATGGTTTAGGTAGGGCTGTTAGACCCATCTACAGTTATGGCTGCCCATCACTTCTTGTTATAAAGTCTTGCTTCATGCTGCTAATTTAAACTTTGGTAATTTGGACACAATTTTTACTCTCTACATGAATGTCTTCAGCTTATTTCTTTGGAGAGTATTGAACAGCACAAATCAGCCTTCTCGAGATTGGGATTAAGGGGAGAAAAAATACCCCAAGAGAGAAAATAATACATTCCTTTCTCTTGAGAAGATGTAACAGACACACGCTTTGCAGAACTCACTTGACTTTTGCCTTCTACGGAGGATGACCCCTATCGCTACTCCTGTGCTTTTTGCTATCACATGACATCCCTGTCAAATTATGCAATTCCAGGGGAAAAAAAAATCTACTACTTACACAGGTTAAACAGAACCTTGTTATGCTGATTACATTCTTCAAAATTTCTACCTTAATTCAGCAAGCTCAACAGTAGAGCTTTGACACAAGTGGGCCTCCCTTTGCATGACTGAGCTTAGTTTAAAAGGTCTGAAAGGGCAGAAAAGAGCTTTATAATTTTTGTCCCAGCTGTTCATGCATTTATGAGCCTGAACATCATGCACGAGAGCAGGAAATTGAGCTTTTCTGTGTTCTCAGCATTCCTTTTGCTAAGATGTTTGTAGGAGGTGAAGAAGAGTGATCCACTAGTGTGGAGAGATGAGGAAGATGGGAAGTGCTAAGAGAAGCTAAAAGGGGGAAGAGGTCAGAGCAAAAAGAGAGGCTTAAAGAGCAAGGATTATGGGCAAGCAGAAGTCTCAGGCAGAAGATGGGGGAGAGGAGAAAAGATAGCTCCACAGGAGGTGTGGCAAACAGATGAACAAAACAAGGACCAGACGTGAGAAGGTAAACATAGGCCAGGACATGAGTATGGAAAAATACATTGCTGATGGATCATACAGCTACAGGCTGTATCATCATGAATATTCTCAAAGGGACTGAGTTGAAATTGCACAGGCATTTCCTACCACTTAAATGCTTGATTTTGCAACCTGAACATTCTTTTAATGTAAATTTTTAAATGTAGCTGTCTGTAGATATACAGTCCAGAGTTATTCATTTGGATTGTGTTGTATACCTATAATCACGCTTAGCTTCTTTGTACGGAGATGCAATGCTACCACTTGCTCCAGGCTCAAGCTTCAAGCTCTTTTCACGTGTCCATAGCCTCAGTCTTATTTGATCAGCATGTAATCACTTTTGTCACTCTTCTCTGAATTCCTTCTAAATTACTGAGGTGATACTGAAGACTAAATGTAATAATTTGTCCGTGGTCAGACCAGAGCTATAGGGAAATCATCTTACACTATACATCCCCTCACACAGGTTATACTTCCATCAGTTACACTCTTTTGCTGCCATACTACACTACAAATTCACATCTAATTATACGTTCTGTATCATACCTCTGTTTCATTAGTACTTCCCTAGGTTTATGCCTGCTGCCATGTGTGTTTCTACATGGAAAACAATCCTCTGTGTATAGAAGGTAGGGTGGAGGTGGAAGTAAACAGAAGAATACAAATAATAATTCAGATGAAGCAGTAGAAGTTGATGTGCTGTTCCAGAAGCTGTTTTACTGGTTGAATCTACTAGTTGTTCCACCACTCTCCAAGTTAAAAAGGAAGTCTAGAGGATTAGAAAACCAGTCTGGCTTAAAGGGAAAATTAATCTTCTGTAAAGATTACAATAATATGAAATGCTCCTCAATTTCTTTTCCATCATGTATATATCTAAAACTGTCTATCTGCTTATACAAAGAAATAGAAAGATGATAGCAGAGATAATAAATAAGCTAGGAATTATTCAAATTTGGGATGGAGAGCAAAAAAAAATCAGGAAGAAACCGGATCATTGCAGTTAAAAGGTAACAAAAAGAATGTGTTAGGAGTATTGAGGGGAAATGGAATCAAAATGACAGTGTTGACTGATTACTAACAAAATTAAAACAAAGAAGAATGAGCAAAAATGCTAAATAAGTGTGTATTGTTTATGTTTGAAGGAAAAAATATGTGATAGTATTACGTATTAATGGAATACTTTCTACTTGAAGAGTGAGGAAGGATGATGATAAACAATGCTACTAGAACTAGAAGTTTTAAAATTAGCAAGTCCTAATAGCATGTATATAAAAACTTTTAAAGAGTTGGCCAGGGAATACTTGGAAAAAGAGAAGACTTAAATAAAGCTAATACTGTACTAACAAATCAGGCAACCATGATTTTACCGAGTCTTTGCAACTATCAGTTATTCTGGCCTGCTGCTTATAATACTTTTAACAATTTCTTGGGTGGGATATAAAAGTTATACACTTTAGATGGTGTAAAGTTTGGATGGAAGATAAATAACACAGAAGACAAGCTATTGGTAGAGAATGACCTAGTAAGCTACTTGTGGTGAACCAAAATGTTTCAGGATGGGAAAACGCAATGTTGTGAACACAAGAACAAGGAAAGTAATCCATAAAGAATTGAGGTCATGGTCTGAAAAAGACTTAGATGGTTGAGCTGGATAGTCAGCTTAATATGAGTTGGGACAGAAATGTTACAGTCAAAAAGCTATTTTGGAAACCTCTGTTTGCCAAGGTTAAATTACCACTGCACTGGAATTGCTGCATCCAGGTCTGCTGTTCATGATTTAGTGGAGAAAAGAGCTCGGAGTTCCTAGAATATTAAAATATATGGGAGAATATAAAGGGTCTGATTTGATAGAAATATATATATATATATGAGAACAAAATTTGATAATAAAGGGTTTCTCAGCCTAGCAGACATAACACGATCTAACGACTGGAAGGAGAGGCTAAACAAATTCCATGAGAAATACAGAACACGTTTTTAACATTAGAACAAAGTGCCAAGTGTTGTGGTATAGCTTCTATCACAGGAATTACTTTTATCAGGGTTGGATGCTTTACTAAACCACAGCTGTTGGAGATGAAGCAAGATTTAAATCAGGAAAAAAAAATACTTAAGACCATGTTGCTATTGTATATTAGATAATCACTTATTTAATGCTGTTGTTTAATTCTAGGTACACAAATTTGAATATTTGCAGGTTTAACATTTATAAGTGATTTCTGCTTTTATGTCTCTGACTTTGTAAAGTCGCAATAGTCAATATTTGTATCCTTATGACAGCTCCAAGATGCAATAATTAAACCACCCTAAAATAAATGTTTCAGGCATGTATCAGAAGAATTTTTCCAGTTGTTAGGAGGCTGGGTAGAGCTATAAGTTTGAAATCAAGTCAAGTCGTTTTTTAGGTTTTTTGTGTATATCTAGAATTTCTGAGTTTCAAACTCTGACTGCTACTTCTTGCTGTTGCATGATCCCTTTTTTACATTTAAAAAGTTTTTTCTTTCCCACATATGAAAGAATGCATTGGCTGAACTTCCAGTAGTTCAGTAAAACTGATGAGACTAAGCTTATCTGTAAATTTAAGTCACTATGTACTCCTGGGATGAAAATGCCCATAATTATACAGGAAGTACATTCACATCAACAAAGCAAACACATTGAAAATGTATTGAGAAATGTTTACATTTACTCTTTGAGGTATAATAATATTAGCTATGATGATTATAGTCAAACTCACGTTATTCTCTTAATAAGCACATATACATAATTTGATACCCAGCAAATAGCAGCAGGAGCCCTTTCAAAAGTCTCTTTAACATAAGGCCATATACATCAGAGAGGCACATCATGGTGCTCCTCTGTGAAACCCTGCTCAGCTATTTCTTTTTGTGAGATAAAAAGTCTCTCAGTCCCTCTTTCCTTCTTGTCTGTAGTAAGTCCTTGTATCTTCTAGACTGTATAAAAAAAAAACTTTAAAAGATTGAAATTAAAAAAAAAGTAGATTAAGTCTAACCAACTCTCTGTCCACTTCAAGTTTGACTATTCATTTACAGAGAACACAAGCGAAAACACTAGTGGCAGTAATGTACTGTCTTTGTCAAATGTAGGAATGTTCATATCAGCAGGATACCATAAATGTGCATGTTCCAGGATGTTTCTTGGAAACAAGACTACAATAGGAGGGTGATGGTCATTTGAATTAACCTATGTGAAGTACACAGAACAAACCAGTTATTCAACATGCTGTTGCTATTTTTTGGATGCTGCCCTTACTGTCCTAGAGCACTCTTGAGTGCAAATATCTGTTCCTCCCCTCTGAAAGACTGAGTGCAAATCCTGTTGGGGTGGAGTGCCAGAGATAAAGATGCTGCAACTTAAAAATGGTGATAGCTGCTGAACTGGCGTCACACACTTGAGATGAGTGTCCAAAAGTAATTTATCAACCCTTTGCTCTTCATGCTTAAAAAATGTTTTAAGACATTGTGATTAGATTCAGGTGTGTGTGCCCCAGATCTTTTAGGATTGTGGTTGTAAAACGGTTCTGGAGCACATTCAGGCGTTGCTAAATTATGGGTGTAAAAGCTGGGGGACACCAGCTGCTGGGCTGCTGTTTTTCTTTGCAGAGGCAGATCCCAAGATGACTGTGTTGAGGTTTATGCTTTCTTTCCAATCTTCAGAAGAATGTGGCACATGACCACTGACCAAGGAATTTGCAAGTCCAGGCCCTCCTGTGCTAACAGCCACTGGCCAGTTTCCTGTAAATCCTGAACAGAGCAGAATCAGCACCTCACAACTATGTCTCCTCTGAAGGCCTTTACAAACTCATTTTGTATCCCATGGGCATGGTGAGATCCACTCTGTCCATGAGGAACCCAAGGCAGAGACTTAAATTTAGCCCTTTCACTCCCAGACCCAGGTTATCACCCTCCCAGCATGGAGGGAAGCCCACAAATACACAAGCCTTCCCCAGTTCCTACTCAGAAGCTGAGTGTTGGGCGGAACTGGCCACACAGCGGGTGCGGCCAAGGCACCGACACAAAAGAAGCTGATTCAGCTCATTCCCAGATAATTTTCACTGTCTTTCCCTGCTGGAATTCGTGGGAGGGTTGCAGCAGCAACAGCGGCAGCATCAGCATCAGATCTTCCTCCAGCTCCCGTTTGCAGCAAGTAGTAAACGGAGCGTGGTGACTCCTGCACCGGTGGGAGTGGTATGGGGAGCTCTGCAGGAAGCATAAGTGCTGGAGCTGTGTAGGGAATGCTGGCCTCCCATTGTGCTACGGTTACTCAGCTATTTCACAACTCTCCTAATGGTCTTGTCTCCTGAGGTTGGAGCAAGGCTTACAGCTACTTAATGACCAGTCTAAATAGCACACAGCTACAAATTAGATTAGAGGAGGCTCTGAAATGCTGACAGATTTGTGCCTATGGTCTCCAAGATTGGCCTTGGCCATTCAGGAAATATGTGACTGTGAATAATAATCTCTGGGAAAGATACATGATACATGCCAAAATTCACACCAAACATCTCTGTGTCAAGCAGCCAGTTTTCAAGTTCTCTTCTACGCGGGTCTTAGGAAATCTGTGGGTAGCCCTAATGCCTGAGAGTCATCTGTGAGAAGGAAAGTCACAATGAAGGTTGAAGTTAGGGCTGGATGGTACATAGCATGCAAATTTAGATGCATTTGAGTGGTTAATAGAGAAAGGTTAAGTCAAAAAGAAGGAGGTTAAGAGGAATCCATTGGTTAGGATAACTCTGTACCCTAAGAGCCAAAAGTGGAAGGTTTGAAAAACTCTAATCTAATCTATTTCTGTGAGTTGAGGAAAGATATATCAACAATGCATCTAGAGCAGGTAAAAATGTGGTATGAAAATTAGACACAAAGATGAAGTGTAAACAAATATAAGAGCAAAGTTCAATATTTTGTGAAGCAGCTTCCTGAGGCAGGTAACAGGGAACATAATTCATGCAGTTGATTTCTGTTCTTCTGATTCCCTTGTACTTTTGTGCAGCAGAGGTTATCACGCTGTGCTTACAGACTCAGATGCTTTGGCTCCTTTTTTCTTCTCGTTGCTAAACTGCATTAAAAAAATGCAGGTAATAATGTGTCTTTTCCTTTGCATTGCTTGTCCATGTAAGCAGCCGTTACAGTTGCTAAGGGATTGCTATATCACTGAATGGGAGATATTGCATATACTCTTAAGCACAAGTAGGTCTGAAGGATGATGATGATGAAGATTATTATTATTAGAATCATAGAATCATTTAGGTTGGAAGACTCCCCTGGGATCATCAAGTCCAACCACCAGCCCTACTCTACAAGTTCTCCCCTACACCAGATCCCTCAACACCACATCCAATCTACTCTTAAACACAGTCAGGGATGGTGACTCCACCACCTCCCTGGGCAGCTGATTCCACTGACTGACCACTCTGTGAAAAACTTTTTCCTAATGTCCAGCCTAAACCTACCCTGCTGCAGCTTGCAGACATTCCCTCTTGTTCTGTCGCTAATTGCCCATGAGAAGAGACCAGTAGCAACCTCTCTACAATGCACTTTCAAGCAGTTGTAGAGAGTGATGAGGTCTCCCCTCAGCCTCCTCTGCCTCAAACTAAACAATCCCAACTCCCTCAATCNTTAACATTGGCCCATCGATCCAGTCTATCCAAGTCCCTCTGTAGAGCATCCCTGCCCTCAAGCAGATCAACATTCCCACCCAACTTAGTGTTATTATTATTATTATTAAATAGTTAATTAATGAAGCAAAATTTAGTAATACTATGTTATATAGTGTATCTGTATGTTCCTAGAAAGTCCTGCAGTGACTCTGTAGACCTCTTTAGTTGACAACTTTCTCAGTTCAAAAAGTTTGCCATTATCAGAGAAGCAAAGCTTTAGTAGATGGAAGACCTGTCAGTCCAGTCTAGCAGGAGTAAATGCATTAAATTATTTACGAGTAAACTCTGCTTCCTTCTAAAACAGGGGTGTGAGAATTGTTCCCAGAGGGAGTTTGTTTTCTAATTCCATTACTTCAGTTAACATTAGTATATTGTCTCACATAAAACAGCAATTTACTGTATTTATTGCCTTCATTGTTTGTGAGGAGTTGTCACTTACCTTTTGTTTTGCTTTAAGCAGGTTGTGAGACAAAATATGCTCTTTTGCCTTTTTAATGTCAAAGAGATGGTTGAAACACATTGTTTAAAGGAAGCCACATTTTATATATGACATTTAAACTATCAATTTTTTTAAAGTTTCTTAGGATATTTGTCCAGACAGACAAACAAAAGCAGAAAAGCATAGAAACCAATGTGCCACTGAATGTGCCATGCTTGTCACTGATCGGATGTCTGTATCTGTTCACTGGAAATGTTGCCCATTTTGTTCTTTGTGACTGTGACACACACACACACACACACATCACCCCTGTACACAAATGCCTTTGGGCTGGTGCGCTCCACGGCAGACACCCATGGCTCCTGAATGCCTAGACATCCCAGAACCTTATCCTCAATAAAGACAGAGGTGCTAAATACCTTCAATCTCCAGTGCTTTCAAACTAGAGCAAATATAACTACTATACTGTCTGGAAAACCACAAGGAACTAGAAACATGCATTCAGTCACTACCACCCAAGCCCCCTTTGTTGAGCCTAAGTCTAAGACTGACTGGTCAACAACTAGAGATGGCAAAGGTCTGGAATGAAACCTGGCGGCACAGTGACATGTTTGTGGTTTTTGTGCCACCCACAGCTGAAGTTTCATGCTGTAGCACATTTCTGTTGGTAGTCAGATGCTGGAAGCCTAGGAGGAGCTGGTCTGTGAGCAACAGGGATGGTTGGGACCTTGGTCACCTGTGTTAGAGCTCCAGCAGAGTTGGCACACCACAAACACTGACAAACAGTGCAGGAAAGGGTGGCAATCTGCTGGCACTGGTGCCCAAACAGGTACTCAGTCTGTGAAGCACTTCACATCCATGTGTGAGAGAATAAGCTCTGTCTCCATCAAGCAGGCACTGCCCCGCAATGGCACATGTGGTGGTGTCCTATGAGTGCCTCAGGCAGCTGCAGACCTGCTCTCACTGCAGCAGAGGGATGCACAGTCTGGCTTCTCATTTCTTCCTCACTTAGATTTCCCACTGTGAGCCTCCTTGATGCATGTGTCCCAGCTTAGAAGCTCTCATGGTGAGACCAGCTGTGCGAGCCTTACCTTTGGCTCCTTCAGAGGGGTAAATTGCCTCAATTCACTTCAGCTTGAACAAAAACAAAGATGTTCAAGATGCTGTCATACATTTGTTATCATCTTAAAGGAATAGTCTCTTTTGCTGTTCAAATATTCCCCTCAGTCTCACTCCCACCTGCCTATCTATCATATTCAAGATTAAATGCAGAGTGTAATAGCCACTAACCTAGTTAGTGCCTGCAGATTTGTCTTGCCCTGGGAATAGTTATTAGCTTGGCTCCATTTGAAAGATTATAACTTGATGTCTCAGCAGGCAGAATCCTTCCTAGGATCTTCTCATTAAAGCCCAAGTAATAATAGCCAGCATAAAAAAAGTGACTCTGTTCTATTTAGTGACATTTCTGTCCAAGCTTACAACAGAAATTACAACTAATGATTGATTATTTCTCACCATTAGAAAGGAAATTCTTTATTTTTAGGACTTCTAGTAAATTAGACTAGAGTGACTTTTGCCATGAGAAGTCTGAAGATGAAGTATGCTGTGCTTATTTCAGTAGTTTTCAAAGTCTTAGAAGGCTTTCTTCCAATTTCGACACATAAATCAAAGAAAATAAATCAAGCTTTTTACTTTTTTTCCTTATTCTTGCTTTAACAACAACAACAAAACAACAACAACAAAAAAAACCAAACAAAAACCCAAAGCACAGATCAGTTTTCTACAAAGAGTGATGATAAGTGATTTTGAAACCTTAATTGTAAATCAGTAAATACATCTAAATTTAAAAAAAATAAAATCGCATGGCACTTGTTTGGACAGATATTCTATATTTATATTAATGATATGTAAACCTCAAATACTTATGAAGCATAGATAAGCCCTAAAGTTTGAAAGCTAATGGAATAACTAACCTTTGACCTGTTGTAGTGCCTCTACTTCAAAAAATATTTAAATTAATGATGAAACACTCAGAAAAACTGAAATTATCCAAGAGGAAAGATGACAAAAACTTCATCCACTCACTTTATGGGAAAGAAGGGTAATAGGTGATGCTCTTATGGTCTATAAGTCCATACATGGAGAGGAGGGTCTCATTTGGTTAAACAGATTAAAATAAAATAAAATAAAATAAAATAAAATAAAATAAAATAAAATAAAATAAAATAAAATAAAATAAAATAAAATAAAATAAAATAAAAAAAAATAAAACAAAACAAAACAAAACAAAACAAAACTGGAAGTGGAAGTTGCACTAAATCAGGTTAGGAACATTTTTAAGAGTGATGGTAATTAAGCAGTGAAACAACTCACCTAGGAGTGCAGTGAATCCTTCATAATTGGAAGTCTTTAAATCAAGGCAGACATCTTTAGAAAGATATACTATCTGCACACTGCAGTTATAGCCTTGACACAGCCAGTATTGAGTGTTCTGTGTCCAGAATTGGGCAGGAAGGCAAACCAGAGCTTGTAATTTTTCTTTCTGGCTTTAAGCTCTATCTTTGTGAGATACATTTCCCCTATTTTTAACAAGTACTTAGCAAGCATTATTACAGTTACACAGCATACCAACGCAAAGCTCAGACTGAAGTTTTAAGGCAGAAAGGTGGGGAGATTTTGTGTAATCATGTAACTCTTGATGTGTGTTCATATCACATAAATAACATCCCCAGTTGCTTAAACTAAGAGGCCAGGCTTCTTCAGAAGTCAGGGATGAAGACAGAAAGTCCTTCAAAGGGCAGTTGATGGTAGTCATCACTCTCTCTATCACCCACACAGGTGGCTCTGGAGACATGCCTCCAAAAGTTGGCTGTTGTTTCATGACAAAGCCCCTATCAAAAAAATAAAGTCTCACCTTTTTCCCTGTCCCAGATACTGTACTTTTGAAATTACAATTAACAAAAGAGATAAAATAGATAATTTTCAACTGGATCAATTTGCTTTTATGGCTTACAGCACATCTGCATGAGTTTTGGAGCAAAGGGATATGGACATGTGACCAGGAGAAGGACAGCCACTGACCATGGTAGGTCCAGTCTTTGGGCATCAGCCCAAACTTGGACAGTCACACGCAGGCCCAGAAATTTGGCTTACGTCTGGAGGCATGATCATGATATCTTTTTATGTTTCTGGATTATGTAGGAGTATAGAGCCATGCTCTTCCCCCAGCTTCAGATTTTTTATCAGACCACAGAAGAGCGTAACTTCGCAGCTTCATTTTTTGGTGGTCACCAGAGAATATCTTGTTTTGCTTTTTGAGTTTCCTAAAGCACCCTGTGATCTTGGAACTTCCTGCAGTTCAAAGGGGCTGGCTGGGTGGAAAGGAGGTGAGAGACAAATGTGGCCTTCGTTGTTATCATATCATTTCCTGCACTTAAGATGTACCTTCATTAGGAATTAAAATAAAATTCCTCCTGCTCTGAAGAAGCTGATAGCAATATTTGTCTGGGAGTTTTAGAATAGATAAGATTCTTGAGGTTTCTGTGTCTTATACATCCATAAAGAGATGTAAGTGCCATCTCTCAATTGAAATTAATGGGAATTAGGCACCAAATATCTTTGTGGATTTGAGCACTCATGTTCTAATTACTGTGGCAATTAAACATGCTGAAAAACAGGTTCAGCTGCAGAAACCTTGTCTATGCTAAGGCCTGGTGAAATATTTATGTAAATTTTCTTTCTAGACATGGCTTGAGCTTGTACTAGTGACTGAGCAAAATCTCTCTGTAGACGACACGTACAATAAGTATGTGAAACTAAAACAAGTACTGAAACTAAACCTGTGCACTTGGCTAGGAAAAGGTTATAAGATACATATTCATGTACTCTGTGTCTTCCTTCAGCAAAACAAGATCGTTACAAACAAAATAATACAAGATAAAAATAAGCAACTCTTACATAATGCGAACAGTAGAATATAAAAGAAGTCGATTTTTCCTAAATCGCTTCTGCACTAGATCTTCACAAATCAGTTGATCTGCTCACTGTACTGATTTCTGGAGGCCATAGGACTATGTATCCAGCATTTCCTGTAATAGCATATACATCTATATCTATGTAAATATCTGCATTCTTTCGTATTTCTTTCCTAGAGAAAGAAGACTATAAAATGACTGCCTGTTTAATTTGCAGTCTCTTAACTGTTTGGGGCCAATATAATTACCAATATTATTCTTATGCATATAGACACTACTGAAGCACTAATGCTAAAGGAGACATCTTCATTCTGAATTTTCTAACTTCAAAGTAATGAAATCCTTAACTTCAATACCACAATAATGTACTTTTCAATGTTAAGTACCTAGTTCTTGTGTCAGTGTAAGGAACAACCTTGGCTAAAAAAGCCCAATTAGGTCATGTAAATGAAGTGCATTTTCAGCCAGTCCTACTGGGAAAACCAGCTTTGTCTGAATGGCTGTAATTACAGAGTTGATGGGGAAGGGGGAAACAAATTTGCTATGCATGAGCCCTTCCCAAGTAGCCTTTTTTTCTTCTAAAGCTTGCATATCTACAATAATGGCATTAGAGAGGAAGGGAAAAAAGGACTTTCTCCTTACAGAGATTGTGTTAAAATGCATCTCTTCAAGAGTCTGAATGATACTTGAAGTTTGCTATAGGAGAGATGCTACTTTCTCTGATGCATCCTTATGGTTACTTCTCTTTGCTTGACAGCATCATTGGGCTGCTTGTCATAATGAGCAGCCTAGATGTACACATTCAGGCAGGCACTTCCATTTTCATACTTGGGTTCCTTCTTTTCATTCACACACTCAGCTAGGCCTGCAAAAGTCAAATCAAAAACTGACATAGAGAATTGCAAAAAGTGAGCTTTTTCTAGACTGTCCAAGGTGTTACTCTCATTTCTCTGTGCCTGCTCCTGAGAACATAAACCCTCATGGACCCTTGATGGTCAGGATTCGCTTTGTGTCACATCACCTGCATTCGTCAAAAAATAGAAGTCCATTTTACTGAATTTACTCATCTGAATTTGCATTGCAGTGTGCAGCTTGCTCGCTGCATCTCTTGGATTGCTTGTTGGGCTGTCTCTGACAAGGAGAAATAGGGCTCCAGTACAATTACCTCCAGTGGTGCTTCCTGTGTGCAAACCATTATGGCTTCTGTGACTAAGGGCTCATGAAGGTCACATAGTCCTTTCTTAGATATACCTTCCAAATTCTTTGTATTTGTTTACTCCTTTGATTTCTAAATAGTCCAAATTATTTTCTGGCCATACCCTACGCAAGAGTCATTCAAAAAGGTGCCTCTTTCCACAATGTAAGGCTATTAATCACAAATGTTCTATTTACAACTCACTGTATGAGTGACTCTTTCTTATATTAGTCATAATGTAGTGCATAGCTATATTTCCTTTATTTAAAAATAGGTAATGATCCTCAATTCAACATGTGCATTAATGTCAATAATATCAGTATATTTTGCAATGCTGAAGAACTAAGGGGGAAGGGATTGGTCAGGGATGAGTTACTTGGTTTGAGTTGTGTTTTTGTTTTGTTTTGTTTTGGTTTGGTTTGGTTTGGTTTGGTTTTTTTCCATTCATGCATACACTGAGTGAAAAAAAAACCAAAACAAACCATAACATATACAGCAAAATTGCCAAAACTATCCAGCTTTTTCACCAACCTATTAAAGGTATTTCTGGCTGTTGTTAAATAAGAAGTTTGACACATAAATATTTTTTTATTATGTAAACAATGTGAGAAAGCTAAAATCAGTGGAGTCAGAAAGAAAGGGGGCAAAATAGTAGTAGTAAAGAGTATTTTTTGCCCTCTGCTCTGTGGGATCAGTTTGTCCAGGCATTGAAGTAGACAAGGAAACACATGTTTTGTGGGTCACAATCTGCACTTCACCACATCAAGATTCCCAGTGTAACTGAATGCTGATCCATCAGCATTATTTTTGTCTGATTCATGCTGTGCTCAGTAAAACCTAGTGTATGGGCATGTGATCCAGCTGCTGAAGAGTAAGAGGTATGAACAGAAATGAGGTTTAATGACCCAAGGCTGCTGCCAATTGTGTAGGCTGATGTGCTCTTCCCAAAAGGAATGACCATTTCCAAAGAAATCCTCTTTTAAGACAGATAAGCACTGAGGAGAATTAAGAAGCTCTTGAATAATTTTGAAGGATGTCTACAGTTGTTTCATGTTTTTCAGTAGAGACAGTAGCACTGCCATTTCACACCTAAGGGTCGTGTTTTATATTAATCTTGGTGTCAACAAACCTTAGTGTTAACCAAGGTGGTGTTCTTGTCAGGTTACCTGTTTCCAGAGACTAACCATTACAAGAGGTATCGTATTTAAATTTCAGACTTGTGGATATCTATTTATTCTTATACAGAGGTCAGACAGAAAGGAGGTCAAGGTGCTCTTCTCACACAGATTAGGAAGCTCCTTCATGTTGTCTTAGTTCAGGAGCAAGTTATAGCACTCTTGTAGACTACTGCAGAACTACAAAGTCTCCAAATGGAGGAACTGGGTCCCGGGCAACTGGCTGTTGGTGGCTTTGCTTGAGCAGGGGATTGGACAAGATGACCTCCAGAGGTCCCTTCCAGCCTCAGCCATTTTGTGATTCTCTGATTCTGTGAACACACTCACCTTTCTTCCTTTTTTTGTCTAAAATTCCTCCAGTCTAAGTTCAGGAGCTGATGCAAAGCAAATCTCTGCCTATCAGTAATCACTCCTAGCATCCAGTGGTTTATCAGATCGTGTCTTTGCAAGATGGACTTGTTCACGATAAAGTGGGTAAAGCCAGATTAAGGTCAAGCCTTTCCTTACAGAAAGCATTATGTGCTTTGAAAGTTAGATATATTAATTTGATTGAATTAAGTTATTTGCATGTCCTTGTGTGTATGCTTGAAAAAGCTTCATAGGAGACTGGTAGAGACCGCTAAAAATAATATGTCTTACCTTCATTGTGTGACTTTTCCTCCACTTGTGACTAGAAATAGTGGCAGCATCTTGGTAATTTTACCAGTGCACCGTGTGTCTGAGATTCCCATGTGCTTTTATTGCACCTCCTGGGCCAATATTGTAGGTATGCTTTTGATGTTTCCACTTCCATAGTGGAATGGAAGTGCACTTTTTTGCAAAGTGATATATGTATATATGAAAGATATTTCCTTTTCCTAAACTTAATCTGGGACCTCACATCAGTATCTATATAAATAAATCTTTTCTGCAACAAAAACATGTTACTTGTAGTCTGTCACATTAAAATAAAAGTTTGAAGACAGTGAGAAGACATAAATGGAAAAGAAAGGAAGTATTTACAAGAAATTAAATGAAAGAAAACTCATTTTGAGCCAAATACCGCAACTGTAAACTCTTGTTGTTTTGTATTAGAAGATAGTGTAGCAAGTTTTAATATTGTTATGGCCAGAACACCTCCATTTCGTAACAACGAACTTTAGGACTAAGACTGAAAAGTACCTGTGTATAAGACCTAATGTAAAGATTAATAAAATTGTTTATTGCTTTTTTTTTTTCCATTGACTTTATTGCACTTTGAACTGATCCAGCTGAACCATTCCCAGAAATGCTGAAAAGAAGATGAATATGGAACTGAGGCAGGCAGAGGTAGTGGCTCTATCTGGCAGAGCGTGATGACAGGACAGGGGGCTCAGGTTGTTTTGATTTGCTGAACTTGTGGCTAAAATGTGGGAAGAAAGGCTGCCACCTCTTTTATTGATATTTGTTGGGAGACAGTCATTATATATTACTCCATATGTATGCGTATATGCATGCAAGGTTTTTCAGAGCTTTGGACGAATGCCTTTTACATAGCATTTTAAAGATCAAAATCTATACAATTATGTGGATTCCTGCATGTAAATGATTTCAGGGAGTCTGGTGCTTTAGCATTTTTAATTTTCTAGTAGATTTTATGATAACGTGAAGTGATAAATTATCTTTTGCGGCTGCCAGAGTTATTTAACTATCTGCAGACACGCCATTAGCAGGAGCAGTCTGTGCCCAGTCGGTGTTCCTCACCCCTCCTGGGGAGACTGCTCAGAGGGAAAAGGGTTTCCAGGCAGTTTTTGTGCAAGGCCCTCTTGCCAGCAGTGCCACCGGGGTGCTGGGGAGTCTTGGCCAGCCGTACTGCACTACGGGCAAGAAGACATTTTTCTACCACACAGTGGAGAAAGCTACCAAACAAGCATCGGATGTTACTGACTTTCCATCACTACTGGCCTGCGTTAAAACCAGTGACATAGAAGAGAAAGGTTCCATTTCCCATTACCAGATATCCAGTCCCCCTAGAAAACATCTGTTGAATCTGGGATGATGCCATGGTATTAGCTCTTCTGTTGCATGCTGTTTCATTGGCTGTTCTCAGCGCTGCCCTGTCTATCACGACGCATAATCTCTTTTCAGAGACATTTCAACCACATCATTAGGGTCCCCAGTCCCATTTCTTTGAAAATTGGTGGTAGTTTTTTGCCTTTGGCGCACAACTTGAAGTTCAGAAACTTGACTCTGTGCAGGGTGTAAAAAAGGGAACAAAAATTTCCTGATAATTTCATGTGACAAAAGTTGTGCAAGGAAAAGAAGTGGGTCTGCAGAAATCCTGCAAGTTGCCCTGTTTATATTCCCAAGAAACTCACACAGGAATGCCTTAGACACATAACTAAATGCTCCTCAAAACGCTCATTGTTGAAGACAGTATAAGAAAATGGTCTTTAGAATTCATGTGATATACTACCAACTGGAGGGAGAATAAGACAGAAATACTTTCTTGATGATGTGTGCTAAAGCAGCAGGCATTTAAGAGCAATGGATGTCAATCTATGAGGTTTTTGTAGCGAATTGCAATTTATGACGTGTTAGGGTAAACAGTTGGATTATATTTCTGAAATGCATGTTCCATCAGGTAAAATCATTGTGATTATAGGCTCTAGTACTTTAAGTAAGTAAGTTATGCACTAAAAGGCTGAAATTGTAAAACAAGTATGCTTATGCTTAACTGTTAATCCCTCTTTGTATCTACGCTGAGTAAACTACAAGAAAAGAGAAACTGCATTAAACAATAAGGGCATAAATGGCATGTTATGTCATCTTGATAAACAATGACTGTCATACTGTTTTCCTTCAAGAAGCAACTGTGACTTGCCTCTGTATTCTCCCTCAATGGAGAATGTGCCTGAGTGTTAAAAAAATAAAAAATGGAGGATTATTTAGAAGTTACTTTGTTCATGCCCCTCGGTGAAAGCAGCACTTTCTCTGCATCTTCTTGCTTTCCTGCTTTTCCTTCATTTCCTCAGCTCTTATCTTTTACGGGAAAGCTGTAGTTATCATTTCAACAACCACCAACTATCATGCAGAATGTGAGTTTCAAACAAAGTGAAAAAAAAACTTGCTTTAAGTGGTTTTGCAAATATTTGACAGCAGAAGATAATAAATGAAAATAAATCTCCAATATTTCTCCTAATGCAATTTGTGGCATGTCAATGTCAAAGGATTCTAACAACAAGTCAACAAATATTTGAATGAAAACAATATACATAACTTATTTTTCTATATTAGAAACAACTGTCAAACAATTACCGTACGACTTCATGAATTAGTTGGTTGTTTTGAAATATTCCTGCTAGGACAAAAAAAAAAAAAAGAAAAAAAAAGGAAAAAAAAAAAGGCTATACAGGCCTTTGAGCCTGAACATATTGTGTCAATCATAAGCATATGCAATGTATCTAAGCCATGAGGTAAAAATTTTCTTTGTAAATTATTTCATAAATAAATAATTTGCCTGGAAAAAAAGTTTATGAAAATATTTTTGCCTTTATTAAGTTCTCTACAGTTCTTTTGTGGTGAATATAAACAGATTGATATTGACGTCTTCTTGATCTGCTTTATTTTAACTTGAAATGCAAAATGTATCATGCAAGTATTTTCTACAAAGATACGGTGACAAACTTTTTCTGAGAGATACAGTATTTCATTAGAGTTGTCTGCTTAAAACTACGAAGACATATTTTGTCCTCATCTATCTTTGCTTATGAACGGCTTTTGCGGTTTCATTTTAAAAGCACATGCACAGAGAGGCTTATGTCTTTTAAAAATACGTCTCCCCTAATATTGTTCTACAGGTGAAAAAAAGGTGTGTTTGTTATCAAAGGTTTACAAGTGTTGAAACCTGCGCTTTCATTGTCATTGATCTTCTTTGTGGTTTGTCTGTCATAATGCGAATAAAATCTGGGAAAGCTGCAGCCACACATACGAACTGGCTGGGATTTAAGGTGTGGGGGGCATCATTTCCTGGTTTAAAATAAAAAGACATTAATAAGTCTCACTTGAGCGGAGAAGCAAAGGGAAATAACCCTTGTTTAAATATTTTCCACTCAAGCCCTGCTTGTAAGATGCTTAGCCAAGCCATCAGACAAAATACCTGCTGATTTTAACCCTTCATAGGCAAGACATCTGCCAAGTGAACAGACACTCCAGGCTGACATACTCAGTAACAATAACAAAATCTAAATTGCAGAGAAAAGCATGTTTGGATTGGTGTGAACGGGACAAAAATATTTGCTTTTCAGAATTCTGCATTCACTGAAATTTGTGAAAGCACTTTTTCTCTTTGACTGTGATTCAACCATGGCATTTGCATGGCTTGAGAGAAAAGGAAAGGTTTACAAAGTCAGGAAAGGTTCTCTGTGCACATATTAGTGAGGTGCTCCCGAGCACAGGCCAGGTACTAAAGTATTGAGGCAGGCTTTGTAACAAACTTTAAATTTTGCTATTACTTTCCTTCTCATTCCATATATAAATATCTCTGCTGCTCCAAACTGATTTTCTGCTGATGGGTACAGAAGGAGTCCCGCACATAATCTGTCAGTTCTCCTCTCCCTGTCTCGGCGATCCTACTGTGTGCGACTATATTTTACCTTCCATTTTCAACATGACAAGTTCACTTCTTGTATGTGAATTATGGCTTCTTTATTCATAAAGCGCTTTATCAGACGATCCTACAAAAGAACTTAAGGGGGAAATGTGTTACTGTGTGATTTACATGAGCAATTACTTTACAAATCTGCCAGTGGATTATACTAAACATATATGAAGAATGTTTTAAGTTTGGCGAGAGGTCTGCAAACGCCATACGCTTTACAGTAGGGTTTCATTTGCGTCAGCGTGGATCTCTGAAGATTTTACGCTTTGCATTTCAGCATGTACTTGAGAATAAAATTGTAAGGAAAAAGTTATGTCATTTCAAACATTTGGGGGGAAGCAGCTTCATCTTCCGCACTGCAATGATTTAACTCCTTTCCAGCTTCTCCCTCGAATAACGTGTTAGTAGTTGCAAGCAGCTAGAAAGCACCTAGTTTAATGTGAAATCAGTTTAAAACGACTTGCATGGGAGGAAAAACACGCCATATAAAGTCACCTAACTGCAGAAAAATTGTGTCCAAATGCCCAACAAATGTTTACATAGTTTTTAACGCCTACTATATTTGGGATTTTAAAACCCTTTCACGGGAACCTTTTATGTACTGCTTCTCCTTAGAGAGTGTTTTTACATTAACATACAGACGTCTGGCAATTTGTAGCACGGGAGGAATCGGGAGTATTTTGAAGTGAAAAGGTTCTGCTCAAGCACGAAAAGTTGTAAGGGCTTTTCTGGGAACAGCTTGAGACTGACCTGCGGTCGGGAGCAAAGAGCACGCAGCACCGGGGCACGTTCACCCCCAAAACCTGGCAAGTGTCTGTCCATCGTCTCCCCACCCGCACAGACACCAGGCAGGGAGGGGGTGAAGGGACCAGACCTGCCACCAAATCCACATCTCCCCGCGCAACCCTCCGCGCCCCGGGCAGTGCCCGGCTCTCCTGAGGGAGGCAGCTATTGCCGCGCGTGGGTCGCGCCTTGTATTCCCCTCCCCCCATTTTCTGTGTGATCCCGCAGGACCGGCGGCCGGTCCCGCTGACAGCAGAGCAACCCCGGGCCGCGGCCGTGGCCTGCGGGGCCATCCTTCCACCAACTTCCCCCGAGTCCCCGCGGCCG
>VZTM01038102.1:26005-40039 GCA_013400555.1 Jacana jacana
CCCCTATACCTATTCTCTCTTTCCCAGCACCCGAAGGCTTCTCTTGGAGAAACAATTTATTTTTATTCAGAGAGGAATAATATGTTAAACATACCTTTGGTGGCAGTTCAGTGAATGTTATTTTCCTAGTATGAGAGTGTTTTACACCTGCTAGCGACGCTGATTGGAAAGATACTTGCTGCCCATTGCAGAAGACAAGGGAGATTGCATCTTGCACAGAGGCCGCTGTCTGTGCACTCTCCACCCCAGATTTTAAAGCTAAACCAGATTTTAAAATATGTTTAGTAGTAGTCTCTCGCAATCTGTATCTACATGTATAAACTGATATTAGAAACAAGAAAGCCCAACAAAAGGATGTATTTTTTTAAAAAAACTAACTAAATTTAAGAAAATCCAGCCTATTGTCTTTATCTTTCCCAATTTTTTTATTTTGTTTGGCGTTTTCTGACTTCTTTTCTTAATTTCTCTTGTACATCTGCTGGGTTTTTTTTTTTGAACACAAGCGAACTTTCTATGGTAAAAGACGGAGTTGGGCAATAGACTTTCTTGACGAAGTTGACGTCAGGACGACTTCATAAGTTGGCAAGTAGGGAAATCGTTCAAAGACCAAGTTGGCTTGTGCCAGTTTTCCCTTCCTTTAGGGGAGACACTCCACCCAGTAGGAGGTTACCCCACCCAATGTGGAGAGCTATAATTCAGTGGCAACACTTTAAATGTCAGTCCTCCCTAGGGTTTAAACCCCAGACTTGTCTTGCCTCAATCTTTATATTTAATCTAACATTCAATCTGTTGAAGTAACATCTCGTCTTCCTAAGCACTTTTTGGGCCTGATCCTGTGATTCCAATTCTTGAAAAATAATCATTGACATCGGAGGGGGCTTTTGAATGCAGTAAAGGCGTCAGGATTGTCCTCTGCAGAGTTGTGTGTGTCTTTGTCTGTCTGCAAGTAAGAGATTGTGTGTCTACTTGATGAATATCGTATAATCTGTGTTGTTAAATATGAAATTGTAACATTCCTCCTTTGTGGGCTTAAAAATCTGAAGTAGTCCTGGAGTTGTAGTGTTATAAAACAGTTTTTCCTCAATAAGTGAAGTGTAATTATTTTTTTTTTTTTCATTTGCCATTTTCTCAGATTAACAAATGCATTTAAAAAGTTCTAATTATGAAGACTTTAAGGCATTTTTGCCATTTCTCTGTATCATGCTTTAGACATATTTTTGAGTTTTGCTTTTGGCAGTGTTTCTGTCTCTAATGGAAAAGGAACATAACAGCCCGTAGCTTAGTGCCCACAACAACCCTTGGGGTACTTGGATAATATTGAGAACTCTCAAGGCAAAATGT
Organism: Jacana jacana; assembly: GCA_013400555.1. Taxonomy (NCBI): domain Eukaryota; kingdom Metazoa; phylum Chordata; class Aves; order Charadriiformes; family Jacanidae; genus Jacana; species Jacana jacana. The sequence goes on from VZTM01038102.1 coordinate 27,347, forward strand.
AGTTTTAGGGTATTCTCAAAGTCAACATGTAATTTTTATAGGTGCATTTTACTTCCCTGTGCTGTCTGTTCTCAAGCATTCGTTTTGGATCCCCCATTACATTTAGTGAGGCTGACAATACAGGAGGAAATATACAATTTGGTATTGTAAACATCTTATAGAAAAAGCACTGATGTGTTCATAACTCTGCATTTTGAAAATATGCCAGCATTTTTAGTTTACTAAGTGGAAAAAAAAAAAAGCCTGTAAAAGAAGATGTTAAAAATCATCAATGCGCTTATGTTTCTCAGCAAGATTTACTTAAACAATATGCTTCAGTTTTGCCTCAAACCATTTCAAGCCACCTCTGGTCCAAGAATGTACCAGTTCTAGGTTCCTGGAAGATTAAGCATGACAGTTTCTATTATATAATGAACAGCAGTATTGTTTGAACAAAGGTAACATATTTTGATTTGTGTACTTTCTTTTGGCAGCTGGCACTAGTGTAGGTCTAAAATGAGTGGTGATCTAACAGTGTAAATATCTGAATGCTCTTGAAACATACAGTATAGATGTAATGTGTTTAAATCATTGACTCTATCTATATTATATAGAATGTGTATGTATATGTATATACAAAGCCGTAAATGGTGTGTTCTGCTATCTGTAGCCTTCAAATGTGTATCCTTTGGGTATTCCTGACCTACTTTGCAAAGTCTGCAAGTCTAAAATACATACTGAAATGTAAAAAATTAAACATACAGCTTGGTGGTTCACAAAAAAAAGTGTGTGTGGGGATTTTTTTTCTAGTAGTTAATTTAAAAGAAAAGAAAAAAAAAGGGAGAGAGAGAGAGAAAAATAAAAAAGATACCTTGCAGACTGCTTTCAGATATTTCAGTGACTTTACTAGGATTATTTTAAAAAATAAATTCTCAAGTAGTTTGAAGTAAGTTTTCAGAAGTTTGAAGTAGATACTGAATTTCAGTATCGCCTAAAATTCCTATGTGCAGATGTGGTTTAATGTTTAATGGAAGTTAAATGAGTTAGGATAAAGCAATTTTCTTTGGGGGTAGATGGTTTTCAGTGTTTCCAAACTGATTCTTTTTAACTTTCTTACACACTACTCTTCAAGCAAATGCTATGAGTTATGTGGAATATCATCCAAAACTTAGTATGCAGATGAAAAGTTGTTGTGTGAATTCAGTTAATGAAGGAAAGATCGCTCTGACTTCAGCTTCCTAAACTGAGCATAGTTTGCTTTTCTATTTAGCATTCTCATTTTTAGGTGTATTAAATATACTCATCAGACATTCTCCAGCTGCAGTTACAGAGTATAAATGAAAAACGCATTACACACTGATCGTTGCTGAGCTTTCTCCTCCTGCACGCATAGATATGGACACGCATGCACACACACAATTAATAAAGTAAACCTTGCCCCAAATACCTGAGGCAAAAGCTTGTGAAAATAGATTAGCCTTACCATGTGCCTTGCAGGTAAACAGTATCTGAGTCTGCTCAAGAAATGGGAGAGGAGAGGTCCCGAGCGGAGGCTGTCTGCCCATGCCCCCCTGGCACCCAGTGCTGGATGCTCAGCGCTCTCAGTAAAAATCCCACATCTCATTTTAACTGTCCCACTGGTAGGAACGAAAGAATCAGTAACTCGGGTCTCCCATCTGCTGTATACGCCACTGTCTTTCTGTGGCCTGCTACAGACAGCTGAAATTTATGCTGTCTAATTAGTCTTCTTCCACATTCTTCAGATCTGGAGTTTTCTTTAGAACTAAACTCCTGTTTGCACGTTACATCTATCATGGAAAAAAAAAACCAAAACCCTACAATGGATTAAAATAATCCTGTAATAGTTTTTTGAGCATACTGTAGGAATGTAAATAATTTTGTGGCATTGAGCTCATATTTCCAGTCTTGGGGGGTGGTGGTGGGGGCATGTGTAAGATCAGAAGTTATCAACAACATATATCATTCTGAGTCATTCAGCTACAATAAATCTTCTAACAAATACCCACCCTTTGCACACCCAGAGATACTCTCAAAGGCTGTTGAAATTCGGCACACACCTGTATCTTACGTGTAAGTCCAGAAGAAAGTATATCTTCAACTACAGTCAGATGTTAGGCTACAACAGCAGGTGAAGTAGTCCTTGGGCAAAAAAGTTTGCCACTTGATTGCTGCTGGCTGACTGGCCCTCAAGGTTGTCTTCTCCTTGGAAAACGTCCCGAGGAATCGTTAATTGAAAAGAAATGTGGGGTATGGCTCTGACTCCAGCTCTGCCACAGCTCAGGATACAAAGCATTAAGCGCTTCATCTATATCAGGTCATGCATAATCCACTTTTATCTAGGTATCATTCTGTCATATGTAAGGTATGCTCTGCCTTGTTGTCTCTGTTACTCTGCCTCTCCGTTTCTCCCTCATGCCTATCGCTCTCTCTTTGGCTGCTATATGCACATACATACATTCTAAAAATACATGGAAATGGAAGTCCATCTGTGTTGCATAATTTTTTATTTTATTTTTTTTACAAAAACACCAGTGTTTGTATTGTTCTTTCTCTGAGCCCTTAATGAGTTTAAAGAATTTAATGTGACTTAATGAGGGTTCTTATTCTATTTCTGACACAGAGACTAATGAGGGAAAAGTAGAACAAATTGAAAACCAACTTTTACTTGTGGTTAGTTTCATGATGTCATCAAATACAGGATATTACAACTCTTGGAAATCTTTACAAATCTAGGCAAGAATCCATTTTGCATCACTGGCCTTCAGTTGTTTACGACATGAAGTTTGCTAGCAAAAAACCCAAAGTTTAGTGTGACTTGTTTGGTTGGGGTTTTTTTAAATGTTTGGGCTGGTTTGATTTTAGGTCAGTGATTTTTATAAAAGTGAATCTAACTGTCTTTGCCTGGAAACCTGGGGTGAACCTAGATATGACCAAAGTTTGATTAAACACATCTGATTATGACCTTGATCTCCCCTTGCATTTGTGGGGGCCAAAAACTTCTCATTGGGAAAACTAGTTAAGCTGAAGTTTACTTAGAAAGAAGGGTGGGTTTTGGGGATCTATGTTACACTTTCTTACATTTTGCTACTTTAAAGCAGTTTCCTTGGGCTGAAGACACAGTAGCAATGTTTTCTGAGGCTCCACCTTGCATTTTTGCTGCTGCTGCTCAGGTTAGTCAAACGGCATTTCACCGCTCTTCTGTCGGAGCACGACTTGGTCTGTCACCTTTATAAGCCATACTTTTGGTTTTAAACCAGCTCACTTCTCAAAGGGGCCTGAAAATAAAAAGTGGGTTTGGGTGGGTTTGGGCAGTACACCTGCTTCCCAACTCTGCTGCCATTCGCTGGCTTTGCTACCAGGCTTTCTTCTTGTTCCTCACCATCGACACTCTTGAAGCCTCATAGGAATAGCACTGGAGCAACTCAAGCTCTAATATTTCATGTATATCCATGTAAAAAGGCTATAATGCCCTCGTAAAGCTGTATGTCATGCCATGGGCATCAGAATGTTTTTGACAGGCCAAGGGAAGCAGTGACTTTCCTTGTCTGCAGAATGTGCTTTTGGTGCAACTAATGGCAAAGAGTTGCAGTACAGTAAATAAAATGTTGTCTATAACACCTGTGGGTTGGTTTTTTTAATTTATTTTTTTTTCAGCAATCATTAGTATTTTTAACAGTATCAGGTAAATGACATAATGACGTGATTGCTTGGGTTGATGTTAATCCTTGGCTCTTATGCTGTTGCTCAACATGTCATGTCTGAACTGTGATGGATTTTATTGCTTTGTATTTTATTTTTTTGCAATTAGTTGTTGGCTTCATGTTGTTGACTGCAACATGAGATAGTTCAAATAAATTAATAAGAATTTAAATTGGAAATAAGGGCATTTTTAACCAACTTTCTTGAGCATTATCATGCAAACAGAAAAAGAGAGTAAGTTGTTTGGTTGGTTTTTATGTATGTATATGTGTGTTTGTGGTTTGTTTTCTTCTTAATGAAGGTTTTCATAATTTGGTAGTTCAGCAAACATGAGTATGTTCTGTAAATATTTCTCACAGGTGGCAGGTCTGAGTCGATAGCTTTTAGGTAGACAGTTTTCTTGCAAAATACGGTCTAGAGCTGAAAAACTGTTTTCTGGAGTTTTAAGACCATTAGAAAGTAAGATTTATTGGACCTTAAATATCCCAGTGGTGCAAATTTATTTGGTGTTCATGGCAGTCTCATCTTAACTCTCCTTAGAGATTTGCTGTGGTACTGTATTATCTAAGGAACATTTTAAAACAGTTTAAAAATGTCTGGGGTTTTTGTTTGGTTTGGTTTGTTGCTTTGGTTTTAGGGGTTTTTTTGGGGGGGTTGTTGTTTTGTTTTGTTTTGCTTTTTTTTCCCTCAGTAATTTCTCAATTTTTACTTGCACACATGAAAATCTTTACTTACAAAGGTGACCTGGCAGTTCTGCTGAACTTTCTGCTGCAAAACATTTTACCTGAATGGGTCAAAATTAAGAATCTGAAAAGCTGGCATTTTTAAAGATTTTCGTTTCAGTAGTGGAGTGTGACAGTGGCTAGTTGTCAGTGGGAAAGAGCTTAAAAAGTAGGCACAGGAGAAAGAAAAAGCAGTTGTGGAATTTATTTTACTGGGTGAAAGGAGACTCACAGTTAAGCAAGCTTTACCTTCTTGGGTTTTCAGAATGTATTGCCCAAAAGGCACATGCCTGAATAGAAAGAGAGCTAGGATATTGTAGAATGCTATGAGATGAAGTGCTCTTACTGCATATGAATGCAATTTATTTATTTATTTTCTCTCCAGCAAACTGTGATTTCCTTTGTCTTGTCAGAAGGAATTTCAGACGTAACCATACTGTAGTAGTGCTTCCATAAACCTCACACTCCTTGGCTGTAGCTGTGGGCAGCGCGATATGGGCTGGGGTGGTTTTCACTGAGCTACCGTGCTGCTTTCAGGCAGGACTGGGGCTGCACTAACTTTACTTCTGCATAAAAAGAAAAATGCACTACGTGAAAGAAGGACGGGCAGGAAGGAGAGCGGGGAGAGTGCTCTGATATATGAGTTGAGATTATGGATGTTGTAATGACATTTATTGTAGGATACTATCAAAAAATCACATCGGAACCGAAGTTCCCATGGATTATCATGCAATATTCATTACCATTTTCCTGTGTTTTCCCTGGTTAGGATCTAATCCTTCAGTGTCTGGAGCTGCGTGAAGTTCAGAATTTGTCCATTCAGAAAGGAAAATCTTGCCAGCTACAGGTTTTCACTATTTCACTACCTGTATTTATTTCCCTCTCTAAAATTTCCGAGAGCAAGGGGGTTGAGACTGGGAGGCAGAGCTGGGGGATAGGTAAGTTGAGGGAATAGCAGGGGCATGTATCTGCTCAGTAAATAGTATTTACTGATTACTGTTTACTGTCAAGCAGATTACTGCAGTTGTGTTTTTGTGAAGCAACCCGCATGCAGCCAGTGTGAAGGAATGAAGCAAAGTCGTGTGCAATTCTGAGGTAACTAAAAGATGTGCTTGTGACATACTTCCAGCAAAAGCCATTTTCGGTTGCCAGTCCCCTCCCCAAACACTATAATTTTGCGAGTGACACATCTGATTATGAGCAGCCATCCAAGTCCTCATAGGCATCTTGTTTGAAAGAAGAATGTGCTTGAATTAAATGTTCGCGGGTCAGAGAAATACGTTGATTTGTTCTTTTAATTTGTTCTTCAGCTTTCTGCCCTCTTTCAAGTGGTTTGATAGTTATTCAGTTTTGAAGCTTATTTAAAAAGAGATGATAAAGTATATGCTTCTGCATTCCTTGCTTGGGCAGAGCTTCCATTTGCTTCTTTAGGAGAGCTGGACCGAGCAAGGGGCTGGTGCTTGCTTTTGCCTTAAGATGGGAGAGGATGTGGTTAGTATAAGGGTCCCTTCACTCTCTAAGGTCCCTTACTGTGATGAGCTCTTTGCTTCCAGGGGAAGAGATTTTCAGTCTGATTTTTGATCTGATTTTTTATACCTTCTGTTGAGTTTTCGGGAACGGTGTGAACTGTCCTATTAGAGCCGGCAGTGAGAAAAAGGAATGAAATCCAGACATATCTCACTTCTGTGTTAGGGGGAATAAGGTATATGAAGCCGCTGCCGAGCTTGCCTGGTAATTCTTTGATTATCATTTTCTCATGATGGAATATGCACGTAGAAAAAACACAGAAGTTAATGTTTACTTTTTGGATGCTTTATCGTCAAGCAAAGAGAACTGACAGTTTCATGGTTAAGTGCCTAAAGTTGTTTTTGGCTTTGCAGTTGTTGAATTAATCACTGCAAAGCTAACTAATTGTGTACCTTTTAAAGTTTAATGCTTGTTGTCCGCCCCCCCCCTCCCCTTTAATCAAAGGGAGATATTTTTCTGACTTCGTAGTTGGGCTATCCCATTAACTACTAGCAGCAAGCTCTTCGTCTTTTACTTTCTTGACTTATCTCAGGAATCATTCTTCTAATAGATGGTGAATTTACCTACCGATCCAGTTATTTATGGCTTTCAGTCCCCATGCTATAGAATGGCCAGAAGCCACTTAAAACACTTTTTAAAACTGTATAGAAAACATTGGTTCCTTAATTCTGAGTTTATAGATATTACTGCCGCTGCTGTTTTGATTTGTGAGACATCATCTTGGTGCCTTACCGAAATGTTTCCTAGCCAGAATTCAGAGTTTTAGGGGAATACTTTTATTTTTTTTTATTTTTTTCCCCTCTTTAACTGTTAGACATGGGCAAAAAATGTCAAGGATCTCGTCTTTATAGCGTGCTGTGCATCAGGGTTGATAGAACTGCAGGCTAGTTACTGCCTAGTTTTAAAGAAAGATGAAAAAGTCCCTGTGAAGATTACCTTTACTTCTGGCAACATGTTCACAGAATTTCATTATGGCAGACAGAATCACAGGATGAATGGACAAAGTTGGGATTTTTGCCACTTGGTTGTTTTTTCCGAGGCTGTGTAAGTTTTTTTTGTTTGGTTGGTTTTGTTTTGTTTTGTTTTTAATAAAAAATTAATGTAGAATGCAGTGTTTCCCACAAAAGCACCTTCACAGATTTAGCATAAAGAAAGCACATTTTAATTCAAAGACACTAGTGCATTTCTTAAAGCTTTGAAAGCAGTAATCCAACAGGTATATAAAGCTGTAATGATAAATATGATTATTCGTATCTAATGTTGTTAAAATACATGATTTATTTTATTGCATGTTCAGATTAATGTTATTTATTTAAAATGTCCAACATATTCTGCATTTTAAATACAAGTCTCTTGGCTTCTCAGTGTCAGCTGGCTCATTTCAACTCATAAACAAAGTTTTCACTGCAAGAACTTTTTATAATTTAAACAAAATCTCTAATTGCAGTTGGAAATTTTGTGTATATAACTAAACTAGCAAGTCTGTGTATTGTATGGGAGAGGCTCTAGCAATTTTATTTATCTTAGGGTCCATGTTACTGAAGGCAGGACTAATGACAGTGAATCATGTGCACTGTATATTAATGTAGTCCACTTTCAGCAGTATATAAATAGTATTGTAAATACACACCTGCAAAGTGTCTGCAGTTATATGGTCATTGCACAGAGTCCCTCTGTGCTCTCCTAAGTACATATCTCTGCAAGTATCACATCTTGCTAACCAAGGCAGCATACTGCAGCTGCTGTTCTCGCGCGGAGGTGTCTATAAAATGAACGCTGTGAAACCAAAATTTTGGGATCGCCTTTATGCAGAACACATGGGTGTACTGTTGCTCGGTCTTTTAATACCCGCCCAGTCCTTTTCCCTGCGCAGGGCTAGCCGCACAAGATGAGCTGGGTGTCGATGTGAAATGTAGGCTGCTCCTCTGAGTGGGGCAGAAGACAAGGTGTGACTTAAATCAGTGGGAGGTTTCTTGGCTTTCCCGGAGGGGGACATAGTGAAAGACTAGTCAGGAAAAGCCATTATTTCTATCAAAATTCTCAAAATGTGGCAGCAGGTTCTTTACTTTTCATCCACCACAGCAGCAGGGCCCTCATCCTAAACTTACTTCCTAAACTTTTCCTTTATTTCAGTGGGCAGCCACACCAGCGCTGTCAGTTCCCCACTTGGGTTTGCATTCACCCAGTCAGGGTAGCCCGAAATCTAAATGTGCACTGCTGGGTGACCGTGGTAGCTGAGACTCTTTCCCTGCACTGCTCCTTGGAGCCTGTTCAAGCCCATGGTGGGAATCCTGGGCTGCTTGTAGGGCCCAATCCTTCCATGGGATTGGAGAGGCTGCTGGCTCGGGGGAGACCACCGCATCCCTAGGCCACTTTCACAGTGGTGGCTCTTGGCCCTGAGCAGTGCCTGCCCCTCTGTAGTGGCCATGCAGTGTCCTTTGGACAACTTGAGCTGGATCCCATCTCAGGGATGCTCCTTTGGGTTTGCTGGTGGCAGCCAGTGCACGTCCAGGAGCATGGCTGAGAGCTGGATGTTTGGGCACCTGTTGGATGCGAATGGTGGGAACGAGCACTGGATTTGGGGCCCCCCACCCCCTCTGCAGCAGGGGTTGCAGGTGGACCCCAAGTTTTGGGTTGGAGCCATTGATGCCTGCTCCGTGGTAGCCCTGGAGAGGCAAGGAAGCCCCTATCTAGCACCTGGAATGGTGGAGGACAGGAGAGACCTTCTTAGAAGGAGGTTGTTTTTTGGTTGGTGGTTTTTTTTTTTTTTCTCACCCCTATTCTTTATTCATAAACCTAATGCAGTTCCACAATTCCCAGACATGTAAAGCTGCAGGGCTTTCTTTGTTTTGTTTAAATCTTTCTGAACCAGCCAAATTTTTTGGGGTTGGCACGAGGTGCAGCCAGTACCCATGGCCTTCCAGGGCTTGCTTGGTCTAGAAGTCTGCAGATGTTTTCTGCTGGATCTGGCTCATAATGAACAAAAAAGATTTTGGCGTGTTCCTTTATTTATTTATTTAGAAGGGGAAAATGTGGTTTAAAATGTCGATAATTACGTTTTACGTGAACTACTCAGACTTCATGCGACTGTATGGGAAAATGAATGCTCATCAATTAAAATAACCCCTCTTTATTCATAAAGTATTCATATTTAAAGTGTTTTGTCTGTTTTTTTTTCTGCCCTCCTTAATGAAACCAGGGTTTGAAGAGCATTACAAATAATTATTTTTTTAAATTACGTATATTTCTGCATCAGAGTTCTTGAAGATGGCCCACTGTGATCTTCTGGTGAAAATACCAGGGCTTTTCAAAAGCTTTTTAATTATCCATTCTCAGTGTTCCTCTCTTCACAATGTACACATAGTAACTGAAAAAAAAATTAAAAAAGAATATATTCCAGGAGGGATCCACCTACAGGTGTGCATAGGTCAAGCACATACTTCTCATTCAGAATGATTATTTTTCTTTTCCAGCTGTCAGGTAGTTCTTCCCACTGTCAAAACCCAGCTCGCACGCTCTTTCAGAGGGAATACTTATCACAAAGCTGCAGTGCATTTTAATCAAGGTTCCCAGAGTATTTTACAAGCAGTAATTGCCTCTTAAGGACAGGATGAAGTATTATACCCATTGTACTGACGGGTGAGCCAGGGCATGGGGAATCTAAATAACTCTGCAGTGTCAGAGTGAGCCAGTGGCAAAGCTGTGAACAGAGCTTTGCTTCCTTCACGCCTGGTGCTGCTAAGATACCTCCCTCTCCACCTGCCAGCTTTCCTCTCTCTTCTCAAATCAACATTTTTCAGACGTTGACTTTTTTCTTCCATATTATATGGCAAGTACTGTACTTGCTCTGAAGTTGAGGCAGACCTGTGCGTGAATGTGTTCTTGTTTTATGTGTCTGTGAAGTGTGAAGGCCCATGTGGTGGGACTTCCACTTCATCCTGATCCTTATGTTTTGCTGCTGCCCTCTGTGGCTCTGGTAGGCCATTGGATCATCTCCCAAATAGCTCCTGGTGTGTTGGTTACTGATGTATCACCACGCCGTGAGTGACAAAAAGAATTCCACTTTTCAACACAACAGTTTGCTCACTAAATGATTCCCCAGCATGATACATGCTCTGTCTTGTATTTAATTATCTTGTAATTATCAAACCAGTAATGAAGTTGTGCATAAGAAGTGTGTAGATCAATAAAAACAACTCAAAATTATGAGGGAGCACTGACAAGCTATGAACCCAGCCATTCCTTGGGTGTTAATTTCTATTTTGCTGAAAAGTTTTTGACTTTTTTTTTTTTTAAACAGTCAGAAAAAAAAAGATGTAAAGTTCTCTACTGTTTATTCCTAGCTGATGGTGATCAGGCATACATACTCAGTACTTTGCAAGAGGTGGTATAAGTGCTAATGAGAGTTTATCTTGAAGTGGCCCCTAAGAATATGATCATTGTTACAAATTTATTAATGCCATGAAAGATTTCCTGTCCTAAAAAGTCTGCCAGCAAACGTCATAATCCTGAGCGGGCAGAGCCATGTGGTAGGTTTGACTGAGCCCCTTTGACAATTGTATCATTTATTTAACTGTCTATCTTTAGAAGTTGGGAGGCTAAGCTTTGGTTTCAGAGGCATGCTGAAACTCTCGCGCTGCATGCACGACGAGGGCAATGGAATATCAGAGTGCTTGCTTGGGCTTTAACTACTAAATAATGTGGTTGCACATGACACAACAAGAACAGAAGTATAATCCTGCCCTGTGAAGCAGGTCACATGTTTCAGGTTCTCTCTGTAATGTATGCAAAGTAGCTGCTTAAATCATTACGAGTGTGTAAATCATCTTCTTCATAAACAATACCATCAAGGTACAGTCAGGCAACATGTCTCTTGTGGGTTGACTGGAGCTGGAATGTCTTTCAGACATTGAGGAGGTACGTCAGTGCATGCGAAGCACATCATCTGTTGCTGCAGTGTGGTCTCTTCGATGTTTTGGATTTCTAAGATGAATATCGCTAAGGCTGTCTTCTTCACACTGAAGTGCAGTAAAAGGAGGAAGATGTGAATGAGGCAAACGCAGCCTGCATGATCTGAGGCTTCCATGAAAAATTTGCTCCTTTTTTTCTTTTTCCTCTGGCTTTGTAAGTCACGCAACAGATGATACCCATTTATTCCTCTGCATAAGTTTAGTAAGTATTCAGAGCTCCTGTTACTATCTATGCTGTGCATTTGGGGAGGAAAAGATCTGTTAAGCAGTGTAATAGACTCATATCTTCTGTTTTAGCTATCATTTCCTATATAGATTATGATACTGATTCTTTTTCCCGGTCTTTCTTTAACATGCCGATATACTTTCTGTAACTCCTAAGTGACACTCCACACCTCTTTAATGCAGTCCTCAAAGCTGACTAGGTCAGTGATGAGTGAAACTGAAAGCGAGACCTAATCTTGTTAAGAACCCTGCTGTACTTCTGGATAAAGTATAAATATGTGCCATTGTTATTACTACTAATAATAACTATTGGAGTTTGTGTTTTTTTGGGAGGTGGGGAGGAGTAGGTGCACTGTATGGTCACCTCCCCACCTACAAATGTTGTATTTTGAATTACTTTAAATAGTTGTTTGGGATGTCTTTATTACGGTGAATCACATTTTTAATATCTGCTTTAAACACATGTGTGAGTTCATACTAAGGCAATGGAAGCTCTCTTTCATTTGCTGTCATGTTGCGCTTCAGCAGCGTGTAAAATGTCCCTGCTTTATAAACACAGGTTATATCTTCGGTGAAGAAATCTTTGCCTGTGAATGTACGAGAGTCAGGTGGTTTTGGTTAAAAAGGTGAATGCAAAGACTCCATAAATGCAGAACGTAGTTCTGCTCAGAGGTGCTGGCTCTGAGTTCCAGTTATCCAACATTAATTTTAGAAGAAATACCACTGAAATGGCACTGGTAGACGCACTGGATATAGTAACTGAAGGTGCTGGCCGGGGCCATCTGGTCTATAAGCGCTTCTGAAACACCATTTTTCCTGCTACCTATATTTGTGCTGTGTCCTTTAGTGGTGGGAAGAAAAACACAACCAGCGCTCATCAACTTTCAGCACAAGTGGAAACAAAGCTCGAAGAGCAGGGGCATCCCCAATGCATTGGCAATTTGCTAAGCGCCTGAGGGCTGCATCTCATTTGCATTAAAAATGCGTAGATTGCTCCTGCCTTTATCTTTGCTACGGGGACGTGGCCAGTGAAGGCAGCAGGGCCCAATATGGCTTGTTTTAACCTGGATCCAAGTGGCTTGGATCTGGCTGGAGCGCCTCATGACGGGACACGCCGGTTGCCCACGGGGCTGTTGAGCTGCCCGGGCACAGCTGCGCGGCGCGTTCCTCGCCCAGCTCGCCCCGGCCGCAGCGGCGGGGCGGGCTGCCCAACCCAGCCGCTCCCAGTCCCGGTCCCGCTCCCGCTCACCTCCGGGCCTTCCAAGTGCGCTTGGGTTACGGGACCCACGTCTGATAGGGAATGCGGTTTTAAAAGCTAGGCGAGCTGGATTACGCCGGTGCGTTTCCAGGCCTGGATGAAGCAGGGGGGTGCCGAGGGGGCTCCTTGTAGAGCTTTTTCTACAAAAGCCCTTTTTTTTGTTGTTTGTTTGTTTCTGAACCAGTGTAGTAATGAAGGACAAATTAAAATAAATAAATAAATAAGAGGCCATCCTCACTCCCCCCTCCCCCCGGCTTGTGCCTTTTCAATAGAGATAACTGTTATCTCCTAT
>VZTM01038102.1:48348-67091 GCA_013400555.1 Jacana jacana
GGGGGGGGCGGGGAGTTTCATGTGATATGTCAGGCAGAAATTAGATGCCGGAAAGGCCCACCAAATCATGGATTAGCAGAGCCCTGGTTATAGCAAACAATATGTACCATAAATAAATACATGTTTAAAGGCATTTCAGTGTAGCAGAAAGGAATAAAAGCAAAAGTGGTTGATCATGCTCTTGTGGAAGAATAAGAAATTTAAAGCAAACGGTTTGGTGTTTACACAGCTAAACCAAAATAATGTGTGAAAGTTGGTCAGGCTCAAATGAACCCCATAAAAAGCTTTTTAGGAATTGTAAGGTTTGCCTTGGTCAGTTTGACCACATCAGGCTTCTCTGCTTTGCCATCTGTTGCCATCTTTGTTCTCGCCCTGGGAATTATGTGAAAACAGGAGTGTTGCAACAAACTGGGGAGATGGGGTGGCTCCAAGAATGAGCAGGAAGATGGGTAGAATTCTGTCCCCATTGAATCGGCTTCAGTTTTCTTCAGTGGAGAGAGCAGCATGCATCACCTTTTATCTATTGGGTTTCATTCAAATAGATTAAATTCAGTTGAGAACTTTAACATTCAGAATTTTAACAAGTGGTTTGTCTTTAAAAAAAAAAGCTATTGTTTTTTCATGACTAGCAAAGTGTAGTCTCAAACTGTCTGAACTCTCTAGATAGATTCTAAATCTCTGTCCCACTCAGACTCTGTGTACAATTTACTGAAACTAACTCTTCCTATTTTTTTCACTGTTAAATGCAGCTCTGGTTAGTATGTGCTGGCAAAGCAGTGTGGACAATCCTGGGTATGTCTTTTGTGAACCTATGTAGAAGACTCAAGAATTGCTTTCTCATTGCTCTTCTAATGACTGAACTACATTTAAAAATACAAAGAACTAAACAATGCCTGTTTGGGGTACGGCATAGCCATGCGTATAAATAGCTAGTAAGACAGATAGTAAGGATGGAAGTGGCTTCTTTTTAACAAAATCTTTCATACGGTAATGTTACAGTTAATTCCTTCTGCCCAAGTAAGAAGGTTTACATATCTTGTGCAGCAGAAGATACTGTCTTTTTAAGACTATTGGCTTTAAGGGAAATGCAGAAAGTCACTATGAAAATAAATATATTTTTAAAAATTTAAAGAGACAAATAATAGCTTTTTCCTCATCTGCTTTTTGCGGGAACAGTGCCCTTTACGTGTACAGTAGTGATAAGGCTGTGCACACCCTGAAAAAGTGGATTGGTGTACTGAAGTTCTGTGGGAACTGGGAGCAGTGGGTAGCTCTTTGAACTTCAACCACTGTATGTAATCCCTTTTATAAAGTGACCCACCTTCATCCTAAAATTATGTAGGTTTTTTTTTTCCCTTGACTGCGTCTGGTTGAAGGATGTTTCATAGCCTTACTGCTTTGTCAGTTAAAACCCTTCCTTCTCATTTTCAGCCCAAAGTTAATCATGGCTAGTCTATTTGTTCTTATGCCAACATGATCGCAAGCTTTTCCTTGCCTAATGTGTACCTGCTGCTAGCAATTGTATTACTTGTCTAAATGAGCTGCGCTTCAGTTGTTCACGTAGAGGAGAGTCCCATCTTCCATATCTTCATTACAGTTAAAACTAATCTTTCTTGAACATTATGAATAGCTGTCTTAATGCAGTGTCATTGTGACATATACAGAGACATATTACTTGTTTCTGCTAAAATTCTTGCCTTGGACATCATACGTTCCTTTGAAGTGTGATTTAGATTGCTTAGATTGCTTTGTAATTGTGGTCAGCTACTCTTCCCCCCCCCCTTTATATCTTTTATAGTTAATAAGGTGCTAGGGATTGTTATTTCAGAGCATGCTGTCTTTCTTAATAATTTTCATTCCAAACCATAATACAACTTTCGACAGTTTTCTGTATGATATTGTAGTACTTCTCTAGAGTGATGATGCCACAAAACTTCATCATCATCCAGCTTCTTTAGTACTTTCTCCATAAACTCACTTGAGTATTTGTCTTGTTAAATCATTTGTGATACAGGTTTCTGAAAAGAGACTTTAGACGCTGATGGACTAGTTCAAATGGAAAGAAGTGACTTGAGAATAAAGTAGTAGAGTTTCACTCTTTGCCTTGTCATTTGACCTCAAGACCAGGCTTGATTCTTTTCGAGTGTTACAAAATCAGTATAAAAGTAGCTATGATATGGCTCTTTTAGTTTGGGAACAGTTAGCTTATGAAGCTGCTTTTCTGAGGACACAAAGGAGATTAAGAGTTGTTTCCCAGTCTTTGTCTACTCGTCTAACAATAAGACTTCCCATCCTCTCTTTTAATGTTAAGAAAAAGGTGAAATAATAATGAAAAAATGGCTTTGTAAGCCAGAGTAGAAAGCATCTCTTTAATATTGCTGAGATGTGGAGTGCTTATAGGAAGCATAAGCCAGCAACAGGCAGTTGCTGCATCTCTCTTGCAGGTCAAGCACTGCAATCCTGATCTGCTGGATGGCACATGTTGCACTTCGTCTGTTCACTTGGGTTTCTACTGATGGAGTCCAAAGTGGGTAGGAGAATGGTGCCAAACCAGATTTTCTGACGTGCACTCAGGATGTTGCCAGCATGTGCATTTGGAGCTGGGAACTGCAGAAGTGTCTCCCACAGTTTAGATAGAGCCATGATCTAATGTTAGATTTTACTTATGTAGCAAAGCAAGTGAATGCCAGGCTGTCTGCTTCAGAAGTGCTGTGTTGCCAAAGTATCTTATGCTGATAGACTGCTGTTGATTAATCTTTTGAGTATTCTTCGGGAATTAATTTTCTGACAGTGCATTTTAATCATTTTCTCACTTTAACCCTTGTATATTTATAATTACAGGAAGCAGTTCAGCTGACAGTGGAAAGTAATCCTTGCCTAGTGCTTTCTTGTGGGTTCACTGTTTCCTTGCTTGCCCAGCATTGCTGTGGTGGTGTGAGCTTGCAAAATTGTCTTCCTTTTGGTCATCTTGATGCCCAAACCATTGATTCTCAGTTAGAGTGTTCACATGCCAGCTCCAGCACAGCCTAAGACATATTTCCTTTTTGCCCCTTTCAAGGACCAAATTGATGATCCCAGGGGTCTCTTCCAACCTAAATGATTCTATGATTCTATGATTCTATGATTCTATGACTTGTGGTTCTGTGAATTCAGGGCAAAAATGTAAAGATTTGCAGCTGGTTACTGATACAAAGGACACAGGTAATTAGAAGGGCCTGCATGTACAATTAAATGTGTATACTTGCCACATGAACAAAAGTCCTGGACTTTGTGCACTCTTGCTTATAGCTAAACCAAAAGGTGGTATCTTTTCTGTTTTCTTGAACCTTTTATAGTGAATGTGGGCAAAATGAACAGGTACAACAATGTTCCCATTGTTTTTATTCCCCACACCTCTCTTTCAAGAAAAAGAAAAAAGGATGTTTCTTTAAATCCAAACAAGTCTTAACTTTCTCTGCCCGTGATGAGTGAACTACTGGTTCTTCAGCATGTAATCTTTGTTCTGTTACCTGCTGTAGACTTGAAGTTGCTCAGAGTTTTATATGATGGTTTTGTTGCCTATTTTAATGTTTTCAGTTCCCTGGAGATCTCTGAAGACCAGTCCCTCTATAATGCAACCTCCTTTTCTTTTTTTTTTTTTTTTTTCCCCTAAATCTTATGTCTCATTCTTCTGTATTTCTAGTGATTTACAGTGACGATTCAAATCGAAACATAATGAGACATTAGGCACCGATATGTCAAGCTGTTAGGAAGACGCAAGGGAGATGGTAATTTTCAGTAATTTTAGAGACTAATCAAGTGTTTGTATGTTGCCCAGAGTACAGTATACTGCAGAATTACCTTTTAGCTCAGGTGCCAGTAGCCTCCTTGGTAGACAAAGGGCTAAAGGAAGCCACATTTTTTTTCTTCCGGGATGTGGAGTTCCCAAGCCCCGACTAAGCTTAATGAACCCCAGCATATGAGCTGGGGAAGTGAGAGCCATGTTCCTGTGTGAACGTGGCGTTGCAAGGGTACCTGCAGCATCGCCAGTGCCAGCCCTGGTGTGGGAGCGCGTTGCTCTGCTCACTAACAGTAGCGCTACCACCTCCATGCCCAACCTCTAATTATCCCTGATGCTCTGAGCGTAATACAGACTTATTTGCGAGGTTGAAGTGAGACAAGCATGCCATCTTGTGAGCAGGCAAAATGGGAACAATGTGTAGGTTCTGTGGATGAGGAGTGAGTGTTGTGAGTGTAGATGTTGGGTGGTTTTGTGTCAGATTCAAAGGAGATACAGAGCTGTGACAACTTGGTGTGTAATAGGATGGGAAATAAAATCTGGGAGTCATAAAGAGTAATTATTTTTCTATTAATGGGCCAAGCCCTATCAAGATCCTGTGGGATTCAATGATATAAAAGGTTTTTTCTTTTAAAAAAAGGAAGACTTGAGTCTATTTGATTTCAACCGTAGATTCTCAGGCTGGAGACCCAAAGTGTCAACTACTTCACAAATACATGACTTCTGTTTATTGCACTCTCTGTTCTTTATGTCATGTATGCATATATATGTGCTCATCTTGTTATCTACATACAAATGGTTATACAAGCGCCTTATGACATTAAGATTTTTATCTGTGTGATCTTGGGCTGTTCTCATTACTCACAAGAAGAGAAGCCACGGACAAGTTCTGAAGATCATTTCTAATTCCTCTCATGTATTCTTTCAATACGTTCTGCTTAACAAAAGGATTGTTTAAGAGATGCTTAAATTTAATTGGCTCTGATTTAATCTCTGTCTTCCTGTAAAGCAAGGCATCTTCGCAGCATAAATCCAGTTGTGCCAGATTTCACGGGAGAAGAAATTTATAGCTGATGCTAATCCCTAAAAAAATGGTCATATCTATTGTGAAACATTCTCTACAGAATTATCACAGTTTTTGGGTCCTGTATCAGTTAATCAAGTAATTTTAGAAGCTGGATCCTCTCCTGACTGCTAATGGTACAAAGTTTGCTTTTGCAGACTTATGTCTTGTGGTTTATCAGATCAAACTGTTACAGGAGTGATTATTTACTCTTGACTAGTCCCATTTTGGGAAGAATCTGCACACTGATGTGTGGATGAAACATTTATCTCTTGGGTTGTTTGAAATAACAATTGTGGATGTTCTGAAGCTATTCCTAGATTGGAAAATTAGAAGCAGCCCTAGCCTGGATTGATTGGCATGCGGAGAATAAACAGCAACAGATTATTGATTGGGCAGCAGCTCACTGAGCAGGATGACACCATCCATACTCAGCCAACTGGCTTACATTTGGCAGGTCTTTTATTCAGTTGTGGTTATCTTGCCCCATCTGTGTTGGACTCTCAGCCTCTCCACCTAATTGGCTGTGTTAATTTGTAGCCCGCACCTTCAGATCTCAGGTACATCCCAAATTCCTTTGCACAAGTTGCAACATTACTTCAAAGAAGGTGCTGTTGTAGCCTCTGCAAATAATTTTGGGACTTTTTTTTTAGACTAAGATGCCAGTGAACCCAGAAGTTGCTTTAATAAGTTGCTTTCTTTATAAGTGAAAACACGGCAAAAGCTTTCCATTTTCATGGGATATATCCCAGTGCAACAAATCAGCCCTACATCATTGCTGGATATTTCTCTAAAACTGATGAGGTACTGGATTGGGAATTGAGGTGGCAAGAAGGCAGCTTTGAGGAGAAAGACAGGAGCAATGCGGTAAGGCTCGCTTGTATATAGGGTTTTTTTGAGAATGGAAATAGCGTAATCTGTGGTTGTACCTCTATGTATCTTTTTCTAGAGAAGTTCTAGATTTTTTTTAAAGAACATTTATATATATTATTGAGGAAACAGAGGTATAGTTAGTGTCCAACTAATTTAAAAATATATCCTCAGTGGGAAAAACAATTGTCCACTTCTGTTTATTGTGTGCAGACTGAAGATTTCTACTCAGCTCTGCTCGGTAGTTTTAGTGCAGTTTCTGCAACCTGCATTGTTTGTGGAAATTACACATGTAGTGCTCAGAAAAAAGAAAATCAATTTTAAAATTTTTGTGTGTGTGTTTTATGATTCTGGCAGTTTACCAAGGTTTAAATTAAATTTCCGATGTCTGTATGGTCGAGGCTAATGTGAGGGCTTTTGGCACTACCCCTTCATGCAATAAAGAATCAAAGACAGTAGAGTAAGAAAACCTCTATCAAAAGCTGAAAGCTAGATTCATAAAATCACTTATGCAGGCACTATGAGATTTTTTCCCATGGAAAGTTTATGTGGGAGTTGGGCAAAAACTGACTCAAGAACAGCCTTATTTACACTATATGTATTCATCCACCAGTCAACAGGCTGACGCTGGTACCCCTTGCCAGTGTTAAAGGAGTTCTAGTGCTTGCTACATGAAGCTGCTGCAAAGCCACATCAGCAGAATCTCGAGGAGTCTCCTTATTCTGCACTCCCCTTCCCAATTTCTGACTAAAATTGAAATGACTAAAACAGAAATTGTATTCCTCAGTGACTATGTGCATTCGACTCTTTTGGCTATCTGAAAAATGCTTCTTTGTTTTAATGCAGTTTCATAACAAACCATTAAGGTGGAGGCATTTTTAGAGTAGCTTTTTCATTGGCATTTTGCTTCATTCCTCAGCTTAAGAAGAAATATAAGTAAGAGATAAAAAGGGCAAATATAGACAGACCACTCACAATGAATACACCTTGGTCTTTTATTTTTATTTTACTTTGTTTTGTTTTGACAAAGTGGTTCAGAGTTTCTGAGTCTGCATGAGGACCATATGATATGTGCTGCGACAGAAAGTATTTCCTAGTTAATAGGGACGATTCCGAAAGGAAAGGTAATTCACCACTGCTTTGGCTGGAGCTAATATTGGGCTCCAACATCAGTTCTCTAATTTCTGACAAATGGCCAAGATTTGTTGAATAGGCACAGCTTTCTGTTTTGTGTAGGGAACACACAATCCGCTCTTTTGTTGTGGTTGCCACTGCTGTTTCTCCCCCATTCACAATGGAGAGTGAGGTTATTTGTGCCGAGTGGAAAATCGCTGCCAAAATTCTGACTTACTTATGTTTAATGTGATGTTAATTTTTGTGATAGCCATAAAAGGTATAAAAGATGTCGTAATAGAGATCCCCCTGTATCCTGACCTCCAAGTCAAGAGAGCGTATTGGTGATGAAAGTTTTATCTGTCACATCCATATCGAGATGAGAGTTTGTTGGGTGATTCAACCCAAATGTATAGAAACTGTTTACATAGAGATTACCAAACATTTTCCATTTCTTTTCTTTTTATCTAAATTCTTGAATATATTACTAAATAAAATAGTCTGTGTTTGGAATGTATGGCTGTGGGATATATGGAAACTCACAGCATGTGGGGGGAAGAGCTAGAATAGGGAAATATAATAGTTTTGTAAACTTTACGTGAATATAGGAGCATCACATATAGACTCAAGATTCAATTTGCTGATCAAAGCATCCAAATAACTTTGGATTTAATAATGTCAGCAATGAATGCTAATATATGGAAATTGAAAAGCATGGAGCAACAATAGCTAGCCACGCTTACCAGTATTACCCTGCAGCATGTAGATTTACATTTTTTTGCTTTGTTTTGAAATCACAGTTTGGAAAATGTGTGTTCTTTTTCCCTTCTCCCATACTTGTGAATGTGGGTTCTCCTGAACAAGCTTAGACAAGATTCAAGCTAAACAATACGGCAACATCAGAACCTTTGAAGGCTCAGTTTGGATAGGTACCTAAAGCCAAAGTCTGCTTTGATGTATGTGGGCTCAACTCCTGTTGCCCTTGGTTGCCCTCTCTTACCTATGTAACTTATTGGTGTCTGGAAACCCTTGCCAATTTTTTTTACTTACAATAAAAGAAAAAAAAAGGACATTTTTGCAAACTCATGTTCATTTTGATTCTAGTCTGGCTGGAAAAGTTCTACAATAAGTCTCTCTCTGGTGATGATTTAATATTGCTTTCTCAGGTCTAGGCTGTAGACTTCTGCCTCCCTCCCACTTTTTTAAAAGTGGGTGTTTTTTGTTTTGGTTTTTTTTTGCCTCTGCGGGGAAACAAAAGTATTTTAACTTTTCTGCAATACTAGCTAAACCCATCCCATTTTCCCTTCCATCTGCTCCCCTTCTCCCAAATAATTTTGTGTTCCATTTGACTGAAGATTTGGGCAAGGGAACTTTAATGCCTTTCTCTCATATTGCAGGCTTTCTCTGGTGGAAAGGAACAACACATCTTAGTCTTGCTTCTCTCGAAGTCAGTGGGGCTTTTGCCATTAGCTTCAAGGGAAATAGGATCAGTCCATTGTATTCTTAATGCAAAAGAACAAATGAGTCACTTCTTCTATCCATACCTGATTGTCTTTCCTAGGAGCTAGGAGGTCACCTTCATTCCTCGCTCTTCATCTCAAGGTAGCATCGCACTTGCCTCTGCCAAGGCACTCAACTCAGATTCAGTTCTGAGTCATTTGCAAACTCTGAACTCCCATTGTCTTCAAAGGATATTTGGATTACAAAGAACACTGAGTTTACTCAAGCTGAAAAGAAATTGAAACATATGAGATCACCACACCTACTAGAAGAGTTTGGAAAGACAGAGGTTGTTTACCCTAAAGACAGGATGAGTAGGGGAGATGTGATGCATCCACAGCCTAGAGGATCTTCGATTCTCACTAGTACAAAATTGAGGGGAAACTGTACTCTATCGACAAGAAACAAATTCAAAACACTTAAAATATTGCTCTTTTTTCTTTTGTAATGAGATTGTGGAGTGAGAGCTATAAAATATCACTGTTACCAGGATCATCGTAATGTTCAGATAGAAATTGGGCACTTATTGGAAGAGGGGATATACAGACTTATTTAACAACAAATTGTAGAATGTGAGAGATTAATTAAGGGCTATAAACCCTCTAACTCTTCAGAAAATAAGCCATTATCTAACTGTTGTGGATTAGGAGCAATTTATTTTTCACAGAGGTTAGTGATTCTCTGTCTGTCCAAAGGCAGTTGAATCTTCTTTGAAGGATCTGGTGTTGGCTACTCTCCAAGGCAGAACACCAGACTAAATGGACCTCTGGTCTCATCTAATAGGGAATGTTCTACAATCCTTTAAAGTGTAACGACAGCAAATTAATAGAATAACCAGAAGATACAGTGAGGATGGGAAGGCTCTCATAGGAGGTGTCAGTCCTAGCAGAAGTCAGTTATTTTATCGCAGTAAGCAAATTAGGCTGGATTCTCTCTGCGGTGCAATAACAACAGATTGGGGAGCATGCAAAGCAGCATCAATACATAAAAATTAAACTACTCTTAATACACAAAGCTGAGTTTAGATAAATGCAGAACAGAGAAGCAAAGGCACAATATTCTCTGAGAGTGTGGCCTTTTAATGCTGTTTTGGAGACTAATTTACATACAAATAAAATGTCAGCTTATCCCATAACTGTCATGATAAATTGGAGCATTTAGACTTTTGCATGAGGTGCTCTTTCTGTACCTTATTAAATTACAGGATCTTGGCCTTTTGCCAAGTGCTAGTGTGATGCGCTCTCTACTGAAATACATACAGGAGAGGGTTATGGGCCTGGCCGTTAAGAGAGACCAAGTTCATTCACTAGGTAAGAGCTCTGCCTGCATGTCATTTTGAACACCTTGATTTTTTCATCTCTCCCTAGGTAATTTGATTTATCTGTAAAATGGCAGTGATATTAATTTTCCTGTTTCACAAGCTTTGTTGAGGTTTAACAGGTTGTCATGTTTACAGAGTATTTTTAGATGCTTGATTGGAAGCCAGGGCAAAGTGAATCTTTGCTGTCTTGGGGCTTTCTTCCTCATCCTGGTCTAGTGGGAACAGGCTCTCTGCAGCAGGCTAGTAAGAAATGCAGAGCAGCAAACTGCCATCCTCAGGTACCATTAAATAAAAGCAGTTTTAGAATTATTCTTTTTTTGGTTACAAGACACCATAATATTCTACCCTGTGTCTCCTCTTTAGACAAATTGCCTTTTGTCTTCATTTTCTCCTGAACGTGTCTGCATGATTACCCCAGTAGTGAGTTTAAAATGAAATGAGTGCCTGGAAGTAGGCTCAAACAATATCTTTTTGAAATGCCACTCCTGAACTCTCTGAAATGACCAAGTGTCTGTTTCATACCCATGGAAAAGGTTAGATTTATTCCAGTGGCTAGATGACTATTAATATATGTGCTGTGCTCTGAAGCATATGGTAATAGAAAAGAGCGTTTTGAATTAATTTGATGTGAATTAATAAGAGACTTATTTGATGAGAGTTGTTTGAAGGTGATGACACTTTGTAGCTGAACAGGATTTAAAGTGTCTAAAAGTGTACCTTCTGAGATTTGAGCATGATCAATGTTGAGAAAGCAAATGTAAGTGGGAAGGAGCAAGCTTGAACAGGCCACAGCTTTTTTTTCACTAAGTTTTTTTTGTAAACTTTGTGAAAAAGACACTTGTAAAAAGCTCTTGGCAAATTGGTGATTGGGGACCAAACTGAAGAGTCTGAAAATGCAGAAGAGGAAGAGAGGAGGTGAAACCAACTCTGTTTTTCTATAATGCTGCTCAACTACTATGATATATATGGCATAATTTTCTCCTTGCATCTAGATTGATGAAGCTATCATAATGCCAGTGGAGCAAGCAGAATGTAGAATATCAAGCAGATACTTTTTCACCAGATACAATGTCTTATAAACCACCAAATTTTACTGATATGAGGAGGCATGTACTACTCTAAGCAATCTTAGGCAGGAAAGAGCAGCCATGCAGTTTTAGGGCTTGTAGAAACAGATGTACATCTTAAAAAGTCCTTTGGAATTAATTTGCCACCTGCATAGGGCTGTGATGTCCCCTGTCTTGTATGGTGTATTTGAAGACACTGATGATGAAGGGGGAGTAGGTGTTCTTGATGAAGGGGGAATTGCTTCTCATTAAGCTTATTCTGCCCTCCCATGGTTTAGGTCTTGATTCTTGAGTTCCTTACACAAAAGGGGTTGTTCTTCCCTTCTCAACAGAGAAAACTAAGGACCATGTCTTGGTTGTTTTCAGGCAGGCTTGCTCTGAGGACCACAAGCAAAACTGGGAGAAAAGCATCGTATGTGACTGCCTTTAGCTCTCTGTCCTGGCCAGAATTGGTGGGGATGTGAAGTTCTACATGTCTCTTTTCTATCATTTCACTGTTCAAGTATCCATGAGGGACGGTGGAAAGATAGGAGCTTTAGCCAGTCCTATGCCACCGTGTCTGAGTCTGGGGGTAGACTGCATCCAATGTAATCTAATTTTCAGCGAAGGCAGCAATTTCACCTGGAGTTTCCAGTGTATTCACAGATTAGGACTTTTTTTTTTTTTTTTTTTTAAATGCTTAAATTGGAAAACATGACAGGTCTTTGAACTTCGAGTTGTCCTGATTAGTTTGTTAACTTTCTGGTTGTGCTCGGTGCAGGTCTGGGCCAGCCCGGCGGGATGGGCTGCGGCAGAGGGCTGGGTGCCGGGTGGCTTCCTGGGGACGGAGCCCGTCACCCAGACAGTTTCCCAGAAATTCACTCTCTAAGACAGAAGCTTTCTGAGTTGGGAGATCGTGTGGCTTACAGCTGCTTGGCTGGTAGATGGAGAGTGGGGAGAAGGCTCCAGATTGCTTAGGACTTGATGTGCTTGATTGAAGCTGACGCTTTGAACACTTAGGGATTCTTTTATATAAAGCACAGCAGACAGTCTTTGTGGCCTGTTTATGTGCAATAAGCTGGGTTTTGTTTTGTGTCTTGGGTTTTTTTTTTGGTGTGTGTGTGTGTTGGGGTTTTTTGTGTTGTTTTTTTGGGGGGGGGGGGGTGGTTTTTTTTTTTTTTTTTTTTTTCTTCAGTGAAAGAAAAAGAAAGAAAGAAAGAAAAAAAGGGAGAGAAATTAAAACCACAGCAGTATTTTCCCATGCGGCTGTAGCAAGTATCCTGCGATCTCACATGATCACCTGTCCTGGTGGGGTGGAGTGTGGGAAGGTGTCAAAATATGTCTCTCAATTATTTTTTTCTTAAAAGGGAAAGCCAGATGAGTGCCAAAAGCTCTGTTCTCTTCTCGAGCCCTGCAGTAACAAACTACATGAGTATATGTTATTAAGATGATAAGATTAAATTTCTTGCTACTAACGTGCTATCACAACAGCAAAGGGGGAAAAAAAGATCTTGAAAAAATTATGAAAATTAGTCTGACGGTCTCCTTTTAATAATAAGATCACTCCCAACCCCAACAGACAGTGTAGGCTGGAATTCCACAGGGCTTTTTTGTGGTCCTAATGATTTTAATAATACTTTGTGCTATGTAGCACCTTTCATTAGAGGATCACAAAGTGCTTTACAGTCACTAATTAATTAAGCCTCACAACACTCCTGTGAGATAGGTAAGTATTAGACATATATTAAGCTGAGACACTGAGAGTTAATGATTTTTTGCTGCATTATTCTGGCAAAATGATTGATGTTTAACGCCGTATGTGCATTATATGTCTGTGTGTGGGTGTGTAATATATATGAGTGTAAAAGTATTAATTTTACTATCCCTTAACAAAGAGCTCCTACTTGAGCTTGTTGAATATAAATGTGTATTTTCATTTAACTTTTTGTTGCTGCAGCATATTGACTGATAAAATCAGACTTCATAGACCCTTGACGAGGTTTTCTCTTCATCTGCTTGTACAAAGATTAGTCAGTGGCATCTCACAAAATTCAGACATCTTTCTAAATGTACTCTTCTGTTAAAATAAGCATATGACTAAGACCTGACCTAAACCTGCAGTGCAAGCACATGACAGCAACGTTACTGTTGCAATAGGCTTCGATGACAAGTCATCACGTTAAATGAAAGTAATGAGCAGCAACAATGACCCATTGCGGGAGCTGATGATCAGCAGGTAATTAGCCCTTACCTTCATCACACATAAGAAACTATTGATTATCAGAATTTTTATTTATTTATTATTTTTTTTAATGAAGTACAGTACTCACTCCAGTAATTCATTATCCTCAACTACAAACTGATTTTAGCAGAAGTTTCCACTTTTTGCTTCCAGGGATCAACTGATGTGAGGGATTGTTGAACAGAAAAGTCAGTATCTAACAGAAGCATGAACCGTGTACAGTAGCCTTGGCTGGTGTTAAGGGAAACTATATATAGCTATTAGTATTATTTGCACTTTAATATAGCTGAGGGTAATCATATCAGGTGAAAAAAGCCCCACATGGGCTTTACCACATGGTTTAAAGGAATTTCAGTATACTGAAATTAAGAGACTAAACCCTAGATTATGGGAGCCCAAAGATTAATTCTGCAGCCCAGAATTTATCCAGGGTTTTCCTCAGCTTGATAAGTCTCTTTATTCGCATCAGATTTAGTAATGCTTTTATTTTAGGAAGATAATGATTTCAAAAGGTAGTTCAGTCCCAATGGCTGTTCATCTCTTGCCCTCTTCACCAATAGCCAACAAATGTGCTGATTATTCTGATGGCATTTTGATGTGGATAGTTGCCCACTTAAAGTAACACCTCTAACTTTGTTACAACTGCGACATGAGGCAGCCAGCAGATGACAACTTTCAATTGCTGATGGCAGTTATTTGTATTTCTTAATCTATCCTATTAGGCTAGTCCCATTGTGATGCACAATATCTGTTAATATATGTGATTTTTAGGGCACTTTTATTTTTTACAGCATTTATCCAGCTAATTTTCAACACTTACTTTAAACTTGTTTTTTGGTGAATTTCATCTCTGAGATAGTTTTTGTCTGTCTTTCTGTGTGTGTGTTTGTGCGGTAGAGCTTCTGTCTGTCCAAGGAGAAGGCAGCTATGGGATTTCTCATCCTTGATGGAAGGAGAGAACAGCATCCACTATTTGTATAGTGCTCACTAATATATATGCATGTGAATATAGGCATGAAAATGTTTTTAAGTAAAAAACCATACTTTGAATGCATAATTTAGGAAGGAAAACCTTTTTTTTTTGTTTTGTTTTGCAGATATACAGATCAGCTCTCAAAATGTCTTCTGTGTCTTCCGTGCATCTTCTAAGACAATTGCATTAGCCCGCCTGCTAGTTGACTAATAGAATTAATAATTGTAAAAAGCACTCTAAAGCCACATGCCTTATGAAGTCAATGCTGGGTATGATTTTACAAGTATGTGATCCATTTTTTCAAGTGAAATTGTTAACTGAAAACATTCTTGGCACACAATAAAACATAATGCAATCTGTTATTTGTCTTAGAGATAATAATTTCAGAGTGGCTATATTCTTTCTATATCTAACTTATGACTTGGTAGGGGATGGTTTTTTCGATTTAGGAGTATTGCAAATGTAGTTTTATTTACATAATATGTCTCTGAAAAATGATAGTGGTGGAATTTCAGTGACAAAAAAAAATACTGTGTCTTTTCTTACTGTCCCCTTGTAGATACCAAGCAAATAAATGACAGATGATTTTTCAAAAGAAAAAAGAGGAGAAAATTCTTTTAAATTCAACTTCAGAAAGATTGTATATTTAAATCAATGTTATCATCTTTCTTTTCTTTCTCCAATTGTAGACTACTTCATAAAAACCTCCATTAGGCAGATATGTTTGGTTCCCCCCCTCCTCCATTAACACATAGGCTCACAGATATGTCAGGAGTATCTGGAGTCCTGTCTAGTTAGCCTGTATACAGTCCAAGTTTTTCTTTTCTTTGCTTTACAGAGATTTTTTTTTTATGTCCTTTTCTCTGACTTTTTTCTCTCGGTTGCCATGAAGATAGCAAAATCTCTAAACTTGCCTTATCTGCCAAAAATATCTGTAACAAAAACATTTTAAAACATTGCATTTAGTCTTGTTTAATTTTGACCGAGGTAACGGTCCTGATGTTTACTTTCTCAATTTCTGATTTTTTTTCGCTGCATACACAGGGCTCCTTTCTCTGTCCTCTATCTGCCATGAATTGCTTTTAAACAGAAGTTATTTTAAAAATGGTTTGGAACGTATAACCAGCAGAATACACACTTAGCTGAACACCTACCAGGGATGCTCACAAATATTTTTAGTGTGTGCTAACCAAGAGCGTTCATGAAGTCCCACAGAGAAGCAGTAATGCTAAAAGGCTAGGGGCTATCTTTATACCTTTAATTATATACGTGTGCATTTTGTTTTAGTAGGCTGAGTCTGTATTATAATAGTTCTCTTACCGCAACAGGAAATCTTTCTTTTCTCTTAGTTCTGGGTGACTTTACGGTTCAGAAGTTATCAGGGGACACAAAAAAAAAAAAAAGCACAGTAGAATTCAGTACATACATATCCTGGTAGATGTGGTTGACATTAAAGAGAAGACACTTGGTTCCCAAGCATGTGTGTCTTCTACAGTAAGGAATCACAGTAGGCATTCAAGAAACCTATTAAGATCACACGGAGTGTCAAAATTTCTGTAACACGAGCTGGTATCCTGTGTGAAAGCTGCCTTGCTGTAGCCCATGCTGCCTGTGGATCAGCTCGACCACAAAGACAACAGAGCAAGCCCAAGACACAAGTTGAACACTTCCCCTAAGAAGTTGTCTGTTTTTATCAACATAGTATACAGTGCCTTTTCATGTGGAGCAGATGTAAATAAGAGGATGTACAGACGCCTGTTCTTTTATTTTTAACCTCCGTCCCAGCCGTACTTCTCAAAGTACTGTTTTGAGAAGGTCATCTGTGGCTTTTAAAGGTCTGGATGCAACACCATTTGGAGTGCATCAGTGCTGCTCCCAGAATCACCAGGTGGTCCTCCCTTCACAGAGCAATATATATCTCCTGTGCCTCCATAGTCTGTGGCTGGCCTGGGAATGGGGGCTTTAGGGTTGAGTCTGGAGCTCACATCTTGTGTGTGGTACTACCGGCTGCTGCCACCAGGCCACACGCAATTTGGCAAAAAGAAGCATTCATCATTTATACAGCATTGGCAAAGATAAGAGCATAGAAGAAGTTGTAGCACATCTGTCTTCTGACCATAGCTAGCATGCGAACACAAATGGATCAAACCAGCTGGGGATGAATATCAAATCCACATCCACACAGTGGAGAGTGCAGGGAAGTTTCACATATAGATTTTTTTGTCCCTAAGTAGGCTGGGAAGGTGAAGATACACAGTGGATGAGAATTTTGGCTTTCTACCTGCACAGTCTGCTTATTTGTTCTTTCATAATCTCCCCTGTTCAGCTAGCAGCCAACTCACCGGTGGCAGACTCCTCCTTTCCCTCTGATCTGCATTGCTGCTCTGTCTGAGCTTTCTTAAACTGATCCTGAAGGTGTACTTAAAGATTTAGCAATAGTGGCTGCGTCTGCAAGGAGGATTGAGCAGAGGAAGGTTTGGGTGTTTAGATCCATGTGGATTCCAGGTGTTTTCAGGGTAAATCCCAACTCAGCCGCACAGCAATGTCAAATGGCTGGGTCCAGGCCTGTAAAATTTTATTGACGATGGGTTTCCTAATAAAGTTATTTTCTCTTTGTTTGGCAAATAGAACTAATTACATGAATAATTAACTGTGGGGTCAGACTCTAGAATATCCACATAATCCTGTTTGAAGTTTATGGGCAGTAGGAAGAGAAGATTTTGCTGTAGAGAAACTGATACCTGCTTAAGAAAGTTACTTTCTCTGAAACCTCAAAGTTACTTTTCTAAATCTTTTTCCTTCCTAATAGTTTTTTCAAGTGCTCCTGATTGTCTTTTAGGTGTATTTTTGTAAAACTACATTATACGTAGTTGTACAGTGCATGAATGTTAGCCTGCCAAAGTTTATTTTTCCCCTTAGTTGTTCAAATTCTTTTAAAGGAAGCATTAACTTATTTCTGCCAGACCATTATCTTCCAAAAAGACAGTGAAACTTCTAGTTCACTCACTCTGATGGCAGTGTTTTTGTAGGTTTTTTGGTTAAGTTCAGTCTCAACATGCTTCTTTTTTTAAATGTAAAATTCTAGTTTACTACATAGTCTAAAGACCTGTTTGAGAAAAACTTTCTGAAAAGTTGATGTGTTCATATAGTTCAGAATGCTTAAAAAGTGCCAGGTTTATAATCTGTTTTAAATCTTGAATAATTCTATAGGGTTTTTTGCCTTTTTTCTTTTTTTTTTTTTCCTTTTTTCTTTGGTAGATATGGTCCGGAAAAAGAACCCCCCTCTAAGAAACGTTGCTAGTGAAGGTGAGGTACAGACCCTTGAGTCTACAGGTACTGAAAGTGAAGAGTCTGGAAGGAAAAAAGAATTTTCCTCAGAGCAGATGCAAGAAAACACTGACCAGAGTGATGCGGCAGAGTTAAATAGCAAGGAGGAACTTTGCACGCATGTCCAAGAGCCATCTTCCAGCATTAAAAAGGACTTGAAAAGCTCAGTGCTGAGTGAAAAGGCTGGCTTCAATTATGAAAGCCACAATAAGGGAGGAAATGTTCCATCCTTCCCTCATGATGAGGTGACAGACAGAAATATGCTGGCTTTCTCATCTCCAGCTGTTGGGGGAATCTGTGAGCCCTTGAAGTCTCCTCAAAAATCAGATGCAGATGACACCCAAGATGTGGTCTGTACCCCGTCAGGAGATGCAGCAGAGACAAATGAGGAGCATCAGATGTCGCCAAAAGCTTCAGATGAAACAGTGCAAGTGCAAAGTGGTCAAACTGATGGCCAAGGCTCAAGCCCGGTCCCCACGGCCTCAAAAAACCCACAAGTGCCTTCAGATGGGGGTTTAAGGCTGAACAAATCTAAAGCAGATTTGTTGGTAAATGATAACCCAGATACGGCGCCTCTGTCTCCAGAGCTTCAGGACTTCAAATGCAACATCTGTGGATATGGTTACTACGGGAACGACCCCACAGATCTCATCAAACACTTCCGCAAGTACCACCTAGGACTGCACAACCGCACCAGGCAGGATGCTGAGCTTGACACTAAAATTTTGGCTCTCCACAACATGGTGCAATTCAGCCACTCCAAAGACTTCCAGAAAGTCAACCGCACTGTGCTTTCAGGAGTGCTGCAGGACATCAATTCCCAGAGGCCTGTCTTATTAAATGGGACTTACGATGTGCAGGTTTGTATATTCCCAGCCTCCTTGCTTCTGCTTGCTGCCTTCTCAGCTGCAAAGCCTCTCCTACCAACACAATTGAAGTATTTCATGTAACCTGCTTAAGCCTTAAGAGCTATTTTGGTCTATTTTAGCCAGGCTTTCTGCAGGTCTGCTGAACATCTTGTACAGTAGAGGAGCACTTAGCTTTTTGGCCGGTGATATTTCTGTGTACGATTTAGTCGTTGTGGTAATCAACAGCAAAAGATCTTATTCAGCAAACAGGCAAATTGCTGAATTGGTAATCATATCGGAAGGATTCACTGTCACAGAAAGAAAAGAGCAAATAATAATGAAAAATAGCAACAAGACAGACAAAAGACAGCAGCTGGAAATTAAAAATGTAATCCTAAATTATCAGCTGCCGGGAGTCAAGATTTGGCTTATTGATTCTTCATTAAGATAAAATAAATGGCAAGTCTTGGCACCTCTAAAGTTGTCTAGTGCCAGAGAAAGAGGATACACAATGGGTATTTAAAACATTTCAAAAAGTAACAGTAACCCACGCCATCCTTCATTTTAGTGAGCATGCAAGGAAAGGACTGTTGCCTCAGTCATTTTCTCATCTGTTGAGGCAGGGAAAAAACTGCAGATACACTGCTTTTTTTTTTTTTTTT
>VZTM01038102.1:67109-106006 GCA_013400555.1 Jacana jacana
TTTTTTTTTTTTTTTTTTTTTACCATGAAACAGTGGACTTTTTTCGTGGAGTCTCTGTTAGTTTCTTACAAGCTAATATTTCATTAGTTTTAAACAAACGACAGTGCTTTAAAACAAATTAAAATCCTCTCATGAGTGAGCTGAGAGATGTGGTAGGACGTTAGGATACCTCAACATTCTGTGATAGCACAATTCAGATTTAAGGAAAAAAAAAAAAAAAGTAACAGTTTGCAAAATGAGTTCAAATGCCCATTCAATTTTCAAGTGTGTGTTTGCACAGGGTGTGATCTCCCACCTGGTAATCATCACCAAACAAAACTCAGTGGAAGTTAAAATAAAAAGGTAACAGGTGGAAAATATTTAATAATGCCTGCAGAGATTTCAGCTATAGGGAAGAAGTTTTGCAAAACAGGTTAATGTGGCTCACATCTAACTTCAAGTAAGAAGCTGGAACCGAAACACAAGTCAGAAACTTGAAGCGTGTAAAGTGATTTAAACTTTTCCTCTTTTTTCAGAAACTGTACAAGTTCTTTGTGGAGCAGCAAATCAAACTAAGGTCGTTACTATGCGTAAAAGCTGCAATCTTTGAACTGCTGTCTTATTAAAAGATCACTTCACTGTCTTGTGTCAGACACTCTCTCCTGTCAAACTGTGATTAGAAAGCAAATACGTGATTTAGTTAAAAGAGGTTAGAAGTGAATAATGTCAGAATGTGAAATGATGGTTTATAATTAGCACATAGTATGATGTTAATACCTGGATTTCCTGCTATAGTTTCAGTTTGCTGACTCCAGGGACAGCATCTTAGAGCAATTGATCCATGCTGTCAGGAAGACATTCAAACTGGAACAGATCAGGCATACAGTATAGAGGAATTTGAGTTTCTAAACACACTTTCATTTCCTCCAAACAATTGTTTCGTTAGGTCCGTAGTTATTTATAGGAAAATTTATGCTTGATTAGAATGAGCTGGACACTTTTCCTATGCAGTGTGTTCCGAAATAAAACAGATGTGTGAGCTATCTCAGTTTGAACTGATAGAAGTAGAAATAAAACAGCTGAACCTAGACTATATTTGTCTACTAAACCCTGGCAGTAAGATACTGCAGGGGAGACAAAAAGCGGTAGGAAACAGCCCATAGATAATCTACTTAAGATCAGTCTTTTCTCAGACGAAAAACATTTTCCTAAATAGAACAGACAGCCTATACAATGTTGGCAATTTATTTTAAAGAAAAAAAAATTGGATCTGGAAACTTAATTTTTAAGAGTGCTAATTTTCCCTGCCCAATTTGGGAAGAGAAGATTAAATAAGCTTTTGTGCCAAATGCCATACTTCATCACTTGCACATGCACCAGATGTTGATCCAGAACATGTCAGAAGATAAGTAACTGATTAATATTTTTATACTTTCTCCTCCCCCACTCCCAATACAGAGCAGCTTTGTGAGATTCATAAACACAGTAGAGGAAGGTTTGAAAATTGCCTTTGCACCCACATATGTTTATATTGCTACTACGTCCATTTTGGAGGGGCTTTTTCTCAGGCGTCTGAATGCCTGGCATCTCCTGCCACACTGAGGGATCATATTGATTTGAGCTCTGGTTAAAATTGGTTCAGTCAAACTCCTGTGTAATACGAAGAGGTAACTGAACCTGAATAGTTGGTTCATCTAAACAGTATTATTTTGTATAGGTACTGGGCTAAAGGAAAATAATCCCTTTGTAATTAACTTGAAATAGTCGTGGACTGGGCTTAAGATCTGATTTATTGATCCCCTTGCACTTAACAAACTGTTCTGTTGTAGCTGGAGTGGAAGTTGTCACTGGATTTATGGTCTCGGGCCAGGGAGCTGGGTACAGAAGCCAGAGGATGAAGATGACAGACTTTGATCTGGCTCACAGTGGTCAGTTGGAGACTATGGTATATAAAGATTTGTAGTAGTGAGGGATGCTACTGAGCCCCATATTTCGTGTTTATAACAAAAGCAAACAAAAAACAATGGAAAAATGTCTGAGTGCAGAAAAAAGCCAGTATCTGGAGTATCCTATCTGCAGATAGGTAGGGATGTGGTCACTTTGCCAAGGGTTTGGAAGAAAGAAATCGAATGCATTTTTGGTCTTTTACCACAGAAGTCAGTCAGTCCTAGAAAACTTAATTCCCTCTGCCAACTGAAAAACACCACCCCCCAACCCTAAACCCAGCTT
This sequence comes from Jacana jacana, assembly GCA_013400555.1. Taxonomy (NCBI): domain Eukaryota; kingdom Metazoa; phylum Chordata; class Aves; order Charadriiformes; family Jacanidae; genus Jacana; species Jacana jacana. The sequence continues at coordinate 69,318 of VZTM01038102.1, forward strand.
TTAGCTTTTTTTTTTTTCTATTGCAGTCAGCAGAACAGTAGAGATACATCCTTACATGTAGAAGCCTACAGTAGGCTTCATATCCAGGTACACAAATTTTGGGACTGTGTTCTGTAGTACCTAAGGAGGATTTGGCTGGGAACTGTGTAAATAATAAAAGCATTCTGGCTATACCACTGTGTAGATTTTTACTTGATTTGAATATTTAATCCAGCAAGATTCCTTTGTTTTCTTTGAAAGTGTGATTTTGTTTTGAAATCCCCTGTACTCTTTGTTCCTATTTTCTTCCTCAGAGGTTTTTGGTTCATTAAATGATAATAAATTCCATAGGATTGGTTAAAATAACTGAGCTCTTTCTGGAAGATTAAGTTTCTTGCCAGTATAGATTTCAGAAAACATTTACTAGCACATTTCTGAGTTCCCAGATAATTTGTTAATCAGCTTTATTGCTTTTATCAGAATAATATTTGAAGTGAGTTCAATGGATCAGTTTTTGCTGATATCCCTCATTAATTTTCCTTCAAATTTAGTACGCTAATTGATCAATCTCTATAAGTGGCTTTGTCTTGCTGGATGTTTTAGACTATTTATGGTTTTGTGGACTTGCCTAAAGTAGTAGACTTTAGACTGGATCTAAAGACTTCACTTAAATTTAGGTGACTAAGTTAACAACTAGGATGCTGAAAACCATTGCTTTGCTACTCTATGATTAAGTCTCCTTCTGTGTTTGGTATAATGACTCTTTAATGTAAAGTATGAAAAGTTCTAGAGACAGGCAAGTGGCTGGCAAGTGGGCAGGAGTCAATATTCTGTTCCCAGTTCTTTTTTATGAGTCATGAGTGGGACAGCTTCAACAGAAAGGTTGGAGGAGTGCTGTCTTCAGCATATCAGCTAAGGGGTAGGACATTGACCAGCGAGGGAGAAGTGGGCTTGGATCTCTTCTGACAGAGCAAGGAAAGGAACCTACTTTTCCTGTTTCCTGAACAAGTGTTCAAACCATTAGGCTATTGTATAAAAGGGAGCATGACCCCATTTCCTGATACGTTTTAAAAGAAAACAGTGTCCCTCAAAGAAAGGACAGAAACATCTGCATTCAGGTGAGGGTTTCAGATGGCATGTCCCAAGGGAGAAGGGTACTCACGCAGCCATGAATAAAGACATACTGCAGTGCTCAGCAGTTCTTAGGGTTGACTCCAGGCAGCTTCACATTGTGTCTGCTACCTTTGAGGAGCTTCCTGCTCAGCATGGCCCTGGTTCAGGAACTTATTGTCACAGACCTACCTCCTCATATATTCAACCATTAAAGAGATTCAGACTCCTGTCTAAAAGTACTAAAAAGTAATATTTTTTTTTAAATCCAGTCCTCTCGTTTTGATTGTTTCATGATTTTAGATACTAGATAGTCATATAAGATAAAAATACAAATTTCTGAAAAGCATGGAGTGATAAAAGTCACCCAAAACTTTTTTGATTTTATTTCAATGAGCCCAAGGAGGAAAAAAACCCCAACAAACAGGTATTACATTTTCTATCACACAGGCTAATGAGAGATTAGTGGCAGATTTTTTTCTTTCATGGTTCTAGACATCCAATTTTATAAGAGTTGTCCTATGCCACTCAGCCTAATCCTTTGTTATATATAACTATGGGTAACAACTTTTCCAGGTTTTTCACAGCAACTGAGAGCCCTTCTGGATGTCCAGCTGCAAGGCTGTCCTAGAAAGTGTCCTATAAAGTGTCAGAAGTGACCACGCATGCAGAGTCTGTAAAGCTCTTCCTTTTGTCTCCTTTATAAATTGGTGGTGAGCTCCATGTGCCTAAACAAACTTATGTATATGTGGTTTTTAGCACTCTGGATTTCAGTATATCAAATCCGGCAGCTTTTCTGTTCTTATGTTAGAAGTGTGTGACTAGTAGTATAACTTATAATTAAAGTCTGGTCTAACTAGGATTCAGTTGAATGAGAATCAGTAGTTTTACTATTAGTAGCCTCTGCTTATCCTCCACTTTTATATTATATTAGCAGTTTGATTGAATATGTAGCTGTGAAGGTAAGACTAGAAAAGCTGTAAGGGGTCTGTAGAGGTACAGATGTAATCAGCATCCCTTCTCATATTTATGTTTTCCTCTACATTTTTGTGGTTTTGGCCAAGGGACTCTTACAGACATGGAGGCATAGACAAGTATAACAATTACTTTTGTATTGACAAATCAAACCTTAAAGTTCCCCTTTGTCATCAAGTGAGCTTCCTCTGAGTTGGTATGGATACATAACTAGTTGACGTGAGTAGATGAAAACGTGTGAATGAATTTAGTTTTCCTCACATGCTTAAACAAATAGATCCGAATTTTGTATTGTTGGTCTTGTTGACTCTAGCTCAGCTGTCCCTAAGACAGGAACTAGATCTAAATAAACTGACCAACTGATCTCTTGGACTAGATTGTGCCATGCTAGATTTTGAAGGATGTGCTAGAACAGAATTTGCATGAAATTGTGATTGTGTGTTGCACCTGCATGTGTGCATACCTGTTTATTTTGAGTCTTATTTCTGGATCATGATCAGGCTTGGAGACTGCCTTGGATGCTGAGAGTCACACCAAACGCAGGGGTCAGCTGTCCCTTTTAAGTCAGAGATATGAAAAAGAAATGGTACAAAGTGAAGAAGTGGATGGTGGTAAAACACACACATAAATGTATATTCATATGCATGAGCATGTATATATGTGTAAACATATATGTGCATTTTTTTCTCATCTATATATGCATACACACATACATATATAAATATGTGAAAAAACACATATTTAGATGTCTAGTAGGCATCTGAATTCTATATTGACTGTAGCTAGTAAGTAATGATTTATATTATTACATGTAGTAGAAGTTCTTGATTCCTTTCTTTGGAGACATTAGCAAGTTTACTGTTCAGAATTATATGCAGTGATTTATGTCAGCTGCTAAATGGTAAGTGCCTGGGAACATTCACTTGCTCTGTGACAGAAATGAGCTATTTTAGCCTTCTTTCAGTGAGAAATAGTCTACCCTCAAATTAGAGCATTCAGATGGGCAGTTTCTGTGGAACAATTGATGTGACATATATTCACAGCCTTCAAGGCAAAGTTGTTTATGTGTTAATATTCCTCGTCTTTATGCCAGGGGTATCTAGTAGTGTTTGAAGAGAGGTTAATGAAGAAAACTGGTGAGACTAGTAATGGTCACGGGTATATTTAAAGACATACTGCTAAGCTAGCCCATCGAAATGATAAGAGCTCAAAAACTAAAGTTGCTGGGGAAAAAAGAAAGCAGCTAGGTTTTCTTCTGGTGTAAATCAGAGCAAGTTTGCCTCAAAGTCTGTGAGACTGTTTGAGTTTACGGTAGCTAAGGAACTGTCTGGAAATTTTATCTATACAGAGAGAGAATAGAAGGAATGGTGCTCCTTTTAGGTAGTAGATATTAGTCTACTAGCATTAGCTACTAAATGAAAGTCTTGATTCTGTGTTCCTTACTTTTGGGGCTTTTTGCACATCTGGTCTCCTGACCTTAATTGCAATCCTGTTATTGTTCTGTTACAGTATTTCACTTAGAAATACCTTTTAAATCCTAATGTCAAAAACTACTAGCTGAAATGGGAACAGAATAAATTTTGAGAAGAATACACTCATCTTGAATGGATGTGACCCAACAGTTTGCTCTCTTGTTCTGGTAAACGAATATAGCCCACAAAGCCAGGAGTTTACCCATAGCCTTTGCCTCATTTCTGCAACATAACCATATCTACCAATAAGTTAATCACAGTATGATAAATAGTTTTAAGAATATACTATAAAGATTATCCTCATTTTACATGCAGAGAGACCGGGAGAGAGTTCTCCATAGTGGAGGTTAGAGAACTGGGTGGTGTTACACAAACTTGCATAAAAGCCAGGAATCTGTTCTGGCCTGCATGACATGAAGAACTTCATAAATGTGGGGTGGTTAAAATGTTCTGGATGCTATATTGCACAAAGCAAATGAATAAACAAGAGCATTAGAAAATATTTTAGGATTAGAAGATTAAGAGTAATTGGCAAAGGCAGACTGGATGGCTGGGGAGATTGGTAAGGGATCCGAAGCCTTTCACCTCCTGATTAGCCAAAGATATAAACCAGGTAATCAAAAAAAGAGGATTTATTAACGTTTGATGTTCCAATGCAGATGGTTAGTCTAGTTTCTAATCTGGCATTGCAGAAGAAGCCAGGAGTCAGACAGCTTTACCCTGTGCAAGTAAGTCTTGCGGTTCAATCTCTTACATGGATATATAGGCCACGAGTTTCTGCTGGTGGAATTTTCTTCATGAAACATGATTACAGGAGTTGGCAGAGTTTGTCTTTCTTGGTATTTTATTTTACTTTGTTTTTTCTGTAAGCAGTATTTTTAAACTGCTTTCGCATAATAAGATTTAGAATTGAACTTTGAAAAGGAGATGGGAGAACAGAGTAGGGTAGTATTTAGATCAAGAGCAGGTTAAAGACATTTGAAAATAAAACCAAAACCAAAATAAAATAATAAAAACCCCAGAAGTACTTCTCCTTACCCAAATCATTGGTTTTGGTATGACGAATTAAGGTAATATAGACACAGCTATGGGAAACATATAGTGCAGTTACACAACTTTGTTGAAGTACTTGCCAACGTGCTTTAGAAAGGACATCTTGAAACATTGTCAGTTATTGTGTTATCTTTTCTCCTCTTTCCGTCTAATTTTGGAAACATGCGTGGTGTGTGAGGAGGTAGCTTAGTTGTATTAACACATGAACTTCAATCCTTATGATAAGTTATTTACCGGTTTTCAAGATTTTGATAATTTTCCCCATCAATGAATGAATTAATGTAATGATTAGAGTTTTGAGTTTCTGCGATATTACTGTGAAATATATTTCAGTTTAATCCCAGACTGAAACATGGCTTTGAAGAGCAATTTTTGAAGAATATCAGTGCAACCATCTTGAGTGCAGTAATGGAGAACTCATTCCGACAGCTGTCTTCCTCTATACTCTATACAACATAATAATACCAATTATATTTTAACATCTTTATCAATGATCTGGACAAGGGGATCAAGTGTACCCTCAGTAAGTTTGGAGATGACTCCAAGTGAGGTGGGAGTCTCGACCTGCTTGAGGGTAGAAAGGCTTTGCAGAGGCATCTGGACAAGCTGGATTGATGTGTTGAGGTCAATGGGATGAGATTCAATAAGGCCAAGTGCCAAGTCCTGCACTTGGGTCACAACAATGAGCACCATGCAATGCTACAGGCTTGGGGAAGAGTGGCTGGAGATCTGCCTGGCAGACAGGCACCTGGGGGTGTTGGTCAACTGTGGGTTGAACATGAGCCAGCAGTGTGCCCAGGTGGCCAAGAAGGCCAGCAGCTTCCTGACCTGTATCAGGAGCAGTGTGGTGAATAGGACTTGGGAGGTGATTGTCCCCCTCTACTTGCCACTAGTGAGGCTTCTTCTCGAGTACTGTCTCCAGTTTTGGGGCCCTTATCACAAAAAAGACATTGAGGTGCTGGAGCAGGTCCAGAGAAGGGCAAGAAAGCTGGTGAGGGTCTGGAGAGTAAGCCTTATGAGGAGAGGCTGAGGGAGCTGGGTTGTTCAGCCTGCAGAAAAGGAAGCTAAAGACCTTACCGTTCTCTATAACTACCTGAAAGGAGGTTGTAGTGTGGCAGGAGTCAGTCTCTTTTCCCAAATCACAGGTGATAGGACAAGAGTAAATGGCCTCAAGTTGTGCCAGGGGAGGTTCAGGTTGAATATCAGGAAAAATGTTTACACCGAAAGGGTTCTTAAGCATTGGAATAGGCTGCCCAGGGAAGTGGTTGAGGCACCATCCCTGGAGGAATTCAAAAGAAGGGTTGACATAGTGCTCAGTGACATGGTTTAGTGATGAGGTTTTTTTTATCAGTTAGGTTAATCATTGGACTAGATGATCTTAAAGGTCTCTTCCAACCTAGACAATTCTGTGATTCTATGATTCTGTATTGCCATAATTGAGGTGCTGCAGAAGTAAGTGATAATCTCAAGGTCTCACAAGCAAATGACAGTGAAGGAAAGAACTAAATCAGGTTTCCCTAGTCCAAACAGATGCCTTGTATGTTAGATTTGCTTTGAAAAGAGAATTATGAAGAGGAATTTGCTTCTATGCTTATTGAAGGAGCTGTTGATCTATAGGTGCTCGCACATTTCCAGTGCAAGATGTACTTGTACTTGTGACAATCACTAGTTATGTCAGCTGGCATTTTTGACTCCACTGCTGTAATAGTATTGCAGAATTTTAGATTGCTTTTGTTTAGTTCTGCTTTATGTTGAGGAGGAGAATCTACTTAAGAAAATATAGCTCTGTCAGTCAAAACAGAGGACTAGGTTTTGCTGGGATCAGAGTGAAATATGGGAATGAATATTAGAAGCTCTCACTTCTGATACCACGCAGAAATGTAGATATTCTTCTTTATTTTTCATCTTTCTGGGGCAGGTCAGAGTGAGCAGGAGGTTGAAGACAATTATGTGCCCAGTGAAAGAGTTGATGCCTGTACATAGAGATATGATATATAACTGAAATAGCTGAAACTCAAGCCAAGACTTGAGCAGAGTGCATGAATCCAACCTAAATAATTCTATGAATCCAAACAGTTCTGCAAATGTGTAGGCCTCTTCCAAATTTAGCTGGCTGAAAGCTGAAACAGCTTGAGTTTATGCTGGCACTTCAAGTGCTTCTCCCAACCTCTTTGCACAGAAACCAATTTCTTCAGTTCTCTCTACCTGGTGACCCCCAAGGAGGCTTTCAGTAGTTTTTTTGTGTATGAAAAATGGCTTTTGAGTGTAAGATTATTAAGATGACCCTGTGGTACCTTTCGCATACATGCTCTCTTAATAGAACACATTATTTTGAATTGCGGCAGGGCAGTCAGGGAAATTCCCGCCCTATAATTGGTAATCAGTTACATTCCAGTGGTGTAAAGTTTATGTGTCCCCATCCTTCTTTGCAACAAGTTAACACAAATAGTTTGAGAATACTTAGTTCTATTTTATCTTCTTGTGATTCAGAGGATGTATTGGCATGGGACACAAATTGGCTATGTAAGCCTGTAAGACAATACACAGGATTAGCCCAAGTTATAGAAATGTTGTGATTTACAGTCCATTGTATAAAATGCTAGTACTAATAATAGGTTTTACCAGTTCAGAAATAAAAGTAATTAGCAATGAACAGCAACTGGGATTATTGTCACTCACAATTTCTAACCAGTGTCTACAGTGTCTGCAAAACAGGTTTGGTATCTGTAGGCTGTGTGAATGGACAGTTGAGAGTAATGGATGCATTTATTCATTAGAGTCACTTAAGGTAAAGCATTTTGGCCAGTTTTCTCTGTATGCATAGAACAAACATAAGTATCTAATTAAATGAGCAAAACCAGATCACCTTGCAATTTAGGCAATCGGGCCTGTGAGCTGCTGTTATTTTCTGTTTACCATAATGCCGTCAGTGCTTTCCTTAAGTTATCTTTCAACATTGCTGAGACTTTGAACCGTGAAATAATGGAGTGGTTGGAGACCTGAAGTGCCAGATACTGTGGAGCAGGCCCAGATCCCACAGTTGTCAGCGGATCAGGCTCAGCATAGCTTTGTTTCCAGTTATTGCTTGCCGTAAAATGAATACAATGAGGTATCTTCAGCAGTACAGGAGATCTGCTAAAACATCTCTTTTCCAAAGAACTTCTTCAAAACCAAATTCATAACTTGATACCAGAACTTGGAGCCCCAGTTTAAGTGACAACAGTATTACAGTTAAGTCCTAGCTATTTTGCTTCCTGACTCACCATTGCCTAATGAGATAAGTTTCCTATACACACAGAAAGCAATTTTCAGTTTATTTAAGAAAAAGTTTTAACCAGCATATGGGAATTGTGCTTTCTTAAAAAAAAAAAAAAAAANGAAAAAGAAATTTGAGGCTGAATGGGAGCAGCTCATTATATCATGGTTTAGCAACTCATTGACTCACCATACATGTTCAATTCTGATGGGATACAAAGGATAGCATCTCATTATCCGAGCTAAATGGCTAAAAGGCATTTACATTATATACATTTAAAAATGTTTACATTTCATGCTCTGTGTATGTCTGAGTCTTTCCGTATGGTGTGATACTGAATGAGCAGTGATCACATGCTTGCTTTGTGGCACAGCTGTTGAGGAGGAGGAGAAGAAGAAAAATAATTACACCATTTGCCTAATGCATTACAACTGAATCCTGCAGAAATGTAGTAATATGCTTACTGGTTAGGAGAATGGAAACCCAACCCTGTGTGGAAATCTTATATTCCCTGTAAGGCATTGGGAACATGGCACAAGGAAACTTCCCCCCATGTCCTTGATGTAGTGGTATAGACTGATGGCAAAGGAGTAGATGTCTAGATTTTGGGTGTAAAGAGGAATTAGCTTCCGAATGCTGTGCACTGTTTACTATTCAGGAAAAGAAGTAGAGCAGTGGTGACACTTTTGTCAGAAGACTCTTTCTTTGGCCTTCTAACCAGTTTTGTCAGGAGATTCTTTCTTTGGCCTTCTAACCAGTTGTACGGGAGCAGCAAATCTCCCCCTGATGTCACAGGCAGGTGTGGTGCACTCCTGGGAATGGCAGGCCTGCCTGCTATGAGAACACAGGCTTTAGCCACGTAAGCCCTGGGAGCCTTGTTTCCTTCCTGCAGACCATTTTGCTCACAGATCATGAGAAGAGTTAAATAGACCTACCTTTTTTTTTTTTTTCAGTTAGTGATGTTATGGATTTGGGTGTGGCAGGTTTCTTTGCCACATGCCATTTTTCTCCTGTAGTTTTTCCATCCCTTGTTTTACTAAATTGAGCTCTGTGTATGAGCGGAACGGAAGATTTCCTTGGAGAATATCTGCATTGAGTAATCCTTTCGTTTCAGACATCAGCCACTATGGCTGTGTTAAAAGGCATCCTGGTGGATACTGGATACTCCTTTAGGAATGGTCTTTATAAGAATTGGTCATACTCTGAAACAGCAAATGGAATTTGTTATTTCAAATTTAATTTTGGTTTGCTCATATTTAGAAAGCAATTATCTTGATCTTTAAGCATGAATATGATTAAAACATGTAAATGTATAGAAAGAGAAAGACAGAGGGCTGTTCTTTTGTTCCACATCTGGAATAAACTCCCAGCAAAGTTTCCTGTCAAAAGGTTCAGCGATATGGGTTCTGATGATTGCTTTCTCTATCAATGATGTGAAGAAAGGAATAGGCCTATCAGGGAACTCTGAGTTCTGATCTCATTGCATACATGTGCCTCAGTTTCCCCAGATAAAATGATTTAGTATTCATATCGTCAGCTATGTGAAACATTTGAAAATCTTCAGCAATAAATGTTAAACACATGAGGGCATAGGTATGATATCTTTCTACATTAGTAGAAATCAAAATGGTGGTAATGGTTGATGAAAGAGGCTTATGAATTACTCTCTAGCTGTCCTTTTTTTTATTATTTTTTTATTCCTTGCTATTTGATTAAACCTGCAGAGGAGCTAAAATTACTTCATTCTTTATTCACAGGTTACTTTAGGTGGAACCTTTATTGGAATTGGGCGGAAAACTCCAGATTGCCAAGGCAACACCAAGTACTTCCGCTGCAAATTCTGCAATTTCACCTACATGGGCAACTCCTCCACTGAACTAGAGCAACACTTCTTACAGACTCACCCAAACAAAATGAAAGCAGCCCTTCCCTCCTCTGATTCTGGTAAAACTTCAGAGAAAAACTCCAATAAATCCAGTCCTACTCTTCGACCATGTGATTCTGGAGACTTGGGGAAGTGGCAAGACAGAATCACTGTAAAAGCAGGAGATGATACACCAGTTGGATATTCGGTGCCCATCAAGCCAATAGATTCCTCTAGACAAAATGGTACCGATACAACCAGTTACTACTGGTGTAAATTTTGCAGTTTCAGCTGTGAATCGTCCAGCTCATTGAAACTATTAGAACATTACAGCAAACAGCATGGGGGAAGCCAGGCAGGAAGCCTTCACCCAGATCTGAATGATAAGCTTTCTAGGGGATCTGTCATTAACCAGAATGATCTAGCCAAAAATGCAGATGGGGAGTTAGTGACAAAGACAGAAAAGGGTGCGAGTGTGACAAAAAAGAAAGACTTGACTAGCAAAGGAGCAGAGGACAGCATGGTGACAAGCTACAACTGTCAGTTCTGTGACTTTAGGTACTCAAAGAGCCATGGCCCAGATGTAATAGTGGTGGGCCCACTTCTCCGTCACTATCAGCAGCTACACAACATTCATAAATGTACCATTAAGCACTGTCAGTTCTGTCCCCGAGGCCTCTGCAGCCCAGAAAAGCACCTTGGAGAAATTACTTATCCATTTGCTTGCAGAAAAAGTAATTGTTCCCACTGTGCTCTCTTGCTTTTGCACCTGTCTCCAGGGGTGACAGGAAGCTCTAGAGTCAAACACCAGTGCCATCAGTGCTCATTCTCCACTCCCGACGTGGATGTTCTCCTGCTCCACTATGAGAATGCACATGAAGCCCAAGCGTCTGATGTCAAACCAGAAACAAATGCCCTGCCAGGGGCAGAGGGGCCACTGATGCTCAAGGAGAACAAAGAACACTCATGCACCAAATGTGACTTCACCACCCAGGTGGAAGAAGAGATTTCCCGACACTACAGGTATAGTGAAGTTTCGAATGATTGATGATAGGAACCCAAACAAGCAGCCCTCCTGTAGTTCCTTAATTAAATGTCACCGTTCCCCAAACATTTGAGGAAGCTGGAAATCAAAATAGGAATGCATCTAGATATAAATCTTTACAGCCAGTGTCTAATCCAACATCCACTTTATTTTGGAAAACCACCAGCTAAGTTGTTGGATTTATTTATACATTTAAACCTGTGCAAAGAAGAGGGAGATTTGGATTTGTGTGCAGATGCTGAAGTTCCAGCATATTTGAGGTTTGGTCAAATATTTCCACTGAGAATCTTTTAGGTACTATTTTAGTTAAGGCTTTTTACCAGAAAGCTGGCATCTTCATTCAGTAGGGGAACACAAATGCTTTTACTTTCCAAGATAGACTGTGAATCCTTTCATGCTTCGTAACAGTGCTTCAATGTACTACCTTTTTGTAGTATTTTCCATTCCCAAGTCCAGCAAAGCAATAATTACTTTAAGAGCATTCCACTGCTGATTTGGTGTTGGTTTCACACTGGGAGCAGACACTCTTTTGTCTGTTGATGTCATCCCCCAAGATCCTTTTGCAGATGCTTATTTTCATGTTGCTGGTTTACAGTGTCGTTCTATTTATTTTAAATGCTAATGTTCCTATTTGGAGGTGGATGCAGCCAGTCTCCTGACTCAGTCTGACACAATGTCATAGTGGCAGCCAACTCCCTGCTAAACTTCTTGGGTCAGTTCCTGGGCTGTTGTAAACTGGCAGTCCAGTTGACATCAGAGGAGGAGCTGGCTCTTAGGCTTTGTAAAGTGCAGCAGTTATGTGCTGCTGCAAAAGCGATGTTAAATATTAGAAAATCATGCCGAGTATGTTAATAGTTAAGGCTAATGCGTCAACAACAACGGAAAACTCAGTATCTATCTCATCTAAAAGATCTTTGCATGGAAGCCAGCTAAAATGAAGACAAAAGAAGATGCATTTTCAAAGCTAAAGCTTTGTTAAAAGCACAAGAAACTCTGCCATGTTTAATAGATTCCAAGACATCCAAAATTAACAAAGGCAGACTGGGGCATGATACTTTAATAGAGATTAAAGCTGGGGGCATCCAAATGTTGCCCAACAGAGGGCTGCATTGGCAATGTATCAGGAGTCTATTTAAAAAAAAAAAAAAAAAAAGAGCAGATTGCTCATCTTTAATTTGGAGCTAGGGCACATGGAGGATTCAGGTCTCAGCATGTAGTGCCCCATTTTTGATCCAAGTGGGCCTGAGGGATGTTGTGCGGATTAATTAGTTAATGTTTGTAAACTGCTTTGAAGATGAAAAGTGGTATCTAAGTTCCAAGCATTATTATAGCAGCTTTGAGCCATGCTGTAGAACTCCATAGGCAGCACTTTGTCCGCCGCTGGGGCATGGCACAATCTTTTTTCAGTGGTTAAATAACTGGAAGATTGAAATGGTTCCTTGACTGAAAAAAACACTTTTATTTTGCTGCAGCTGGTAATTTAAGTTTTAACAAGCACGCCTAGTTAAAATCCTTTTTCCCAAGGAGAGGAGAAGCCATGACTTTCAAAAGTAGTGCTAAGTCTGAGATGGGGTAGCAGTAGCTCAGCACCCTGCGGCTCCAGCAGTTGTCAGAGGGAACTGCATTTTGGAAAATCAAGAGATATATTTAAGCGTTCGAATCTCAACTCGTTTGTCTAAAATTAGCCTGTTCTGTTTAAGACACCAAACAATGTATTTTGTTAAGCCTTCAGTCTTTGACATCGAGTACTCAGGAGGAAGTTGTGTAATTAAAGCAAACTACAACATCCTCTTAACTGCCAACTTCTTTCCCTTTCCCCTGCCCTTCCCTCTTTTTAATTTGAGATTTTTTCTTTTCTATGTGTGCCGCTGCTGTTTTCCCCCATTGTGCATCTTCTTTGAAATCACAGATTTTAGTTCAGTTTGTGGTAGATGCTGTGTAATAGCAAACACCAGCAGGTTTTCTTGCTATTCTATGCATAACCTAGTTTTCACTCTATCAAGCTAAAATAAATGTAAAGAGAGACTTTTGGCGCATTATAGCTTCTATTTTTATTATTATCAGGCCTCTTCTTTTTTATATGGAATTTTTGCATTTATTTGATATGTGTTTTCTTTCCCCTTTTGTATTTTATGAACTAAAGGTATGGAATAGTACAGATTTTAAAAAGCAGAACATCTATAGAATAGTAGTGTATAGTAGTGTCGAGTGGGGTCAGCTCATGCCCTCACTGGCCTTCTCTGTGGCTTCATCAGAATTTATCTGAGTAAAGCCATTATGCCACATATTATGTATTTCTGATGTATGTAAAATGTGATACATGCACATCTAGCTAAAACCTGTCCATTTCTATAATACGGAGCTGAATGGATTCTAATTGTAAACGTGATACTAAGCATTGATGTGGTAGCAGAAAGTTTTATGCCGTTCACACATTTAAGTTTACCCTTGATAATTTGTGAGTATTAGAGCTGGCTTTAGACGCTACTTACATATTTTCGTTCGTGTATTTTTTTGCCTGCATTTTTGATTATTTTCATTTTTGAGTCATACGCAGGAACAGCATGCTTAATTTATTTTCTTTTTAATTTTGTTTCCTTTTGGCTCTAGATTGACAATTGTACACTACAATTTCACTATGTCTGCTGGCTAAAAAAAAATTTCCTTGTCCCAATATTATTCCTTTGCAGCCATGTGTTTGCAAAAGCATTAGAATGTGCAAAATCTTGGTTCTTTCCAAGTTTTCTGTCTGCAGAAATGTATACTGACACTTAATGCTCATTCAGAATTTCTCGACATGATTATTTGAGAGCTGTTCGGTTAAATTTGAAGTTAATGAATCACATTGCACTTGAGTTTTCTTGTATTTAAACCTCACTAAAATGTGCTTACTCAAATAAATCCCCAGAAGGTTTATTGGCCTCCATTTTCTAGTAATTCTGCTACTACACATTTTCCATTATACCTCTGAGGAATCAGGTACTCTTCATGTTCATTGTGAAGCTTAATTTTTCCTCAAAACTGTCTGGTATTCTGATGAGCTAAAAGATGCCAACACTTGTAATTTAGATAAAAATCATACTAAGTATTTGGGGAAATTTTGCATGTCAGATCACTTAATTTAGAGATAATTTTCTTGTTCGCTACAAAAGAATTAATTTTTAAATTTTCATATTTTTTTTTCTTAAAAATGAAAGGTGCTCCTTGCAAAGTGGTTTGTTTTTTATTTTTGCTAAAAGATGTGGGAAAACAATGCATTTTCTAATTTTTGCAATAATTTAGATTTTTTTCATATAAATCCTTAATTGTAAAAAAAGACTTTGCTACAACGCATTTGATCAGTGCTAGTAGTAATTAAAAATGCTATCCTGAAAAATGCTTTAAGCTCCTTTAATAAAAACCTGAACGGTAGCACTTCATTAAACAACTGCAAAATATAAAAAGAGAACAGAAAGACTCAGAAATGAAATATATGCTTTGACAATGAGGTAGAATAATTTTTTTAACAAGCAGAAATTTTTTGAAAATGTGGAGGACAGCAGTTATGTAGGGTTCTCTTTTGAAGTTAATCTTGAATTAGATTAAATTTAACTTCTTAAAGGTAGATGGAGTAGAGGGGTAAAAGGCAAAGGGAGACTTGGGTCTTGCACGTCAGGGATGGGGCGGTGGAGCTGCCTCTTCCCCGCACTGTCAGGCAGTAGACCTGGAGCAGGGTGCAGAGAATGGAAATGTGGATCCTCTGGGACACTCCCCAGAGAAGCCAACTGAGGTCAGAAGTGTAAATTGAGACTCATCAGCTCCTGTTTTTTCGGCAGAGCAGGAGCCTTCACTCATTGTACAATAGCAGCAGCTGCAAAGACCTTTTCCATCCTCCTGACACCTTAATTCACTGCTCTGAACTTGTTTGCTCTTGCCAATAGCTTTTGCTCTCCTTTCATCTCAGCCTTGCTCTCTTCTCTGCCCGTTTCCTCCCCTGTCTCCCCCTCTGCTGAATATTCTTCCTTGCTTTGCTACTCTCTTTCCTTCTGAATATTTTCTGCTCCCCACAAGCCTGAGTGCAGCACCCATCCCAAAATTAAAGTTTCTTACAAGTCTGTTTCTTCATGAGAAATGATAGTAATTATTATACTCTTAATGAAATTGAAAACACACACAAAAATGAAAGTGATATGACAGCTGTGCCTTCATCCAGAATACTTTCTATGCCCTAGAGCACAGGAAGGTCTTCGGGTAATTTAAAAAAAAATTAGTTGTTTTGTAGAGGATGGTGTTTTGTAATACTTCAGACTAGTTACAAGTACGTCAACGAGACTTAATTAACAACTGACTAGCTTGAAGAGTATCACAGCCTATTAGAAAGCTGAAGAACATTAAATCCATCAAAAAAACCCCATCTAATCTCTCCAACTTCAAGCTTTTGCAAGGGAAAATCCTTATATCTTATAGCTCCCGATTCAAGTATGTTTCTGAACAAAAATTAATGATAGGATTTTATGAAGTTGTCAGACTATAACACTGCAGCAAAGGTTTGGCCTGAATTCCTTGGTGTTTAATCTCCAGATTGGGGCATAACTATTTTAATGTCCACAAATAGTCAGGTCATTGATTTATGTTGTAGTGAAAATTATAATGCTAAGTGACATCAGTGGATGGGATGACATTGCCATTCCAATGCTACGTTGAAGATATGGCCAGCTTATGGCTTGAACCTGCTGTTAGCCTGCTTGAGTGGTGTATAAGCAAGATGACACAAGGGAGATGGCTGTTTCAATCTTGATTTACATTGCTCTCTTCCATACTGAGATTTTCCTCAAACATCTCCTTTGATCAGCTGTACCAATACACAGTATCGCACCTGATGAGTTCAAAGTTTCAGACGGTGTAACCCTGGTTTAGCTGTAAAGTACCAGTTTAGGTAATGCACTAGGCTGCTTATTGTGTACTTTGCAAATTGGAATTTTTTAAAAAAATTGTTGCTTAGCTTTGAGGATCTTTGTGCAAAAATCTAGGTGTAGCTTGGGCCTATAGAAACATGGGTAATTTTAATTCTAGTGTGAAAAAAAAAATAAATCAAACACTGCCAACTTGTTTCCGTGGTTGCTGTCAGGGTGGGGTGAAAACAGTCAGAGGTGAAAACTTTTTCTCTGTATGCCTTGTTCTGGGAAACAATAAGTTTCCAACTTTCAAAAGTTCTCTAATAGCTGATGATTGATAGTTATTATTTTATTAATTGAGATAGTGACTATTATTGGAGAGTTCCAAACTTTAACTTACTTTTCAGAGCTTGGGGATAGAATAATATATAAGACAAACTCATGAGAATTGAGAAGATTCAAAAAGTCAATGACGGCAGTGGCTTTTTCATGCATACTAGAAAAGTATATATCCTGAAAAAAAAAGGCAGTTGGGTTACTGTCGGTCTAAATCAGTCCTTATATTTTCCACATCACAGTGACTATCGCAGTTTCACAGATAAACAAAGGAATGTTTGTACGACTCTGAATAAATTATAAATAATTGAAATGAACAAACCTTTAATGTAATAAAGGTGATGATAGCTGGGCCTCAGCCATGTAGTTACAACTGTGTCTAATATTCAGCATTTATTTGTGGCCTTAGAAGTGTGGTACCACTCCTGTGGTGTGTACCGCTCCTGATCAAAAACATTTAACCAGCATGGAATGGCGCGGGGGGAAAAAGACAAGTTAGGCAGAAAAAGATCAGCTGTTTGGAGGTGTGATATCTGTAGATGAGAGCCAAGTTAGGAAAGGGGGTTAGCTATTGAAATAGCCAAGTTAAACAAGAGACACTTAGGGCTAAATAGCCTCCCAAAGGATTGATAAACTTTCACATGGGGAGCGTATGCGGTTGAGCCATTAGCCCCAAATCGTGTCTTGTTTAACTTGGCTTTTATGATAAGTAGCCCCTGTCTAACTTGGACTTCCCTGATGGTATCCCACCTTTACAGCGCTGACTCTCCTTATAACTTGGCTTTTTGTATTTAAAAAATGGTTTTGATCAGATAGCACTCTCTCTTTTTTTTTTTGTTCAAGACTGAATTAAGCTCGATTTAGAAAAGAATGAAGTTGCAAGAGAGAATATATTAGTGTCGCATTGAGAGACAAGCTGATTTTAATAAAACACAATTGTAGAGTAAAGAAGAAGAAACACAGCCAGAACAGGGTTTTAACCCACAGCTTGCTCTCCCACAAGTAGATTTTGTTGCCATAAGTCTGTGTGGAGAATAGCTGACTCTATTTTTTGCATAACTGAACGAGTCCATCTAGTCCCTTAAAATGAATATAAATACGGAAAATAACAAAAAGAAAACTGATATTGCACAAGGGCTAAAAAGCTTGAATCTGAATGTGTACTCATGTCTGCACGCTGACACAACTGCACGAAAATCAGACAATGTAAATAACATATGGTTTGTTTTTCCAACAAAAGGAAAGATGGAAGACAAGGGGGTTTAATAAGTTTGGCAAGTTGTCCCTTCTAAGCTATCATACTCTAAAAGGGACATTTTGTGTATCATTCCAGTTCTACAGATGCACCGAGAGCCAAATCTTGCTCTTACTGAAGTCAATGGGAGTTTTGCCATCAGCTTCACTGAGACTGAGATTTGGCCTCAAAAGAATTAGTTCTAACAACTGGAGTTGTCAGGGCAGTAACAGATTTCTCATACAAGTTTTGTCCTGTGTGGATAGCAAAAGGCTCGTTTTTTAGCTTGGCTAAAGATGCTGTTGTGACTCTGAATGCCTGGGGTGTGGATGTGTGAGTGTGTCTGTAGGGAGAAGCTTTTGCAGATTTATGTACATTTTGATGAAGGCAGGGACGGGATTTTACTCTGCGTTGGTACGACGCCGGGCGCAGTGGGGCCCGGAGCCTGACAGAGGGCTCTGACCGCTCCTGTGCTATAAACAATTATTCATAATGGCATTATGGAGCTCATAAACAGTGTTCTGTTCCTACAATGGATATAGTAAAGGGGTAACATGTTGTTCTCATGTAGCAACATATGCTTTACATAATTTAGTAATACAGTATTTCAGATAGGCTTTTAAAATAAAAACAGGAAGGCATGTTATTCCACACTGCTCCACGGCTCATACCCAAGCATTTCTATATTTGACAAGAAAACAAAGCCAACTATTTTGCTTTTTCTTTAGAGCAGCATCTTTTAAAGTTGTGTTAAAATGTCCATAGAGAATAAATAAGTATTGTCTGTTGTGTACAACCTTCTTTGGTATATTCTTATCCGTAAGTTAACCAGAGCTCCAGTCAAAATCATCTTTGTCAACCAAAAGGATATTAAATCTGTGGAAAGCAATTTTTTAAGCACTTGAACTTTCTAGTGTAGATTTATGTTATACAAAATGCTTTTATATAAAGAAAACTATCTCTTTCCACCTACTTGATTGTGTTTGAAAAAAAGTATTACTTTAGTGTCTCAACTGCAACAGAAAGTGGAAGGTGTGTTGCAGCAAACTGAAGAGGAAAAAACCCCTCAAAATCCCAGTGAAAATTATGTGAATTTTAGAATAATGCAGTGAAGAGTGAATGAGTAATAGGAGGCCATTGCAAGGTGTTGGGGAAAAAACCCCATCACCTGAGACAGCAAAGTGAAAGTGCTTGCTTTAGTTAGAGGGTACCATACTGAAGGTTCGATTTATTTTCTTCGTCTTGGTAGGTAGAACCACTGCAAGAGGGAAGGTCCAGGGGAGGCTCTCATGTTAGTACACTTCTTGTTTTCTTCCAGGAGAGTACACAACTGCTACAAATGCCGTCAGTGCAGCTTCACAGCTGTTGACACTCAGTCACTACTAGAGCACTTCAACACTGTGCACTGTCAGGAGATGGACGTCACTACAGCCAATGGAGAGGACAGTCATGGTGTTTCATCTATCAAGGAAGAGCCAAAAATTGACCTCAAGGTCTACAGTCTGATTAATCCGGACCCCAAAATGGGGGAGCCCATATCTGACAGCATAGTGAAGAGGGAAAAGATAGAAGACAAGGAAGTGCTCAAGGAGAAAGGTTGGACTGACAGTCCCAGTGATGATCTTCGCAATGTCACCTGGAGAGGAACAGACATTTTGAGGGGGAGCCCGTCATACACACAGACCAGTCTAGGCTTATTGACCCCAGTGTCTGTGGGCCAAGAGCAGCCAAAGCCTTTAAGGGATAGTCCAAACGTAGAAGCTGCCCATCTTGCGCGGCCCATTTATGGCTTGGCGGTGGAGAGCAAGGGCTTCCTGCAGGGCGTGCCAGCTGGAGCAGCGGAGAAAGCCGGGCAGCTCACCCAGTCCTACCCTGCATCCGGGGACAGCAAGACAAAGGATGAATCCCAGTCCTTATTACGGGTAGGAAGATCTCTTTTTTATTTTTATTTTTTCTTGCTTTTTATGATTAGATGTATGTTATGTTTAATTAAGCATGCAAGTGATTTCTTCAGTTCCAGAGTAATGTGGTTGGGGCTTATTTTTTCATGCATGGAAAAAAAGAAATAATCAAGGAAAGACTGAAAGAACCAAACTTTTAGAGCTAAACTGGCAGGTAAATGTTCCAGAGTGTTTGCATGAAACAATGTATATATTGATGTAGTAAGTAAGTGCTTCTGCTTTTGCTTTGTAGCTCTGATTGAGTTTTGTATAATCATTCCTGCTAGTTGTGCAGGTTGGTGATGCATTTGAAGAGGGAAGGTTTAGAACCCCAGAAGGCTGCACATCTGTTACACTAAAACAACTAATCACTTCTTAAATTTTGTGGTAGTGTGACAGTTCACACTTAAGCAAGATTTCATATTATTAAATATCTAAGAATATGAAACCTGAGTGAAATATTAATAAAAAGTAACCTTTTCTTTAATAAAGCAATATAATTATATATCAGTTTTGACACTTCCCTGGTTGCCTTGGAAGCAAAAGGTGAAGGAAAAAAGAAAAGAAAGGGAAGGAGCTTGGTTAATAGGGAGAATACATACATGTCACACCAAATAATTCATATTCTGTCTCTTTTTTAAAACAAAAGGACCTATATAGAAGGAACTTCCCCTTCCCAAGGTATACTTTTCCCACAGTAGGGCAATCTGAGGTTAGAAAAGCCCCAGAATTCCCAGGAACCAAACAGGGAGACAAGTGCCTTTCCCCTGGAGTCATTACTGTGTTTTCAGGGACTGCTGCCTATCTCACCTTCTAGAAACTTGCTACTGGAGTGGTCAGTCTGCCGACAAACCTCAGTGCAATGAAAGTCATGATCAGTTATTTTTCTTTGTCTTTTATGAGAACATTTATAACCATAACATCCAGTACTGTAGGACGGAACAATGTGTCAGAAGAAGACAAAAGACAAGATAAATGTTTTATTCCATGGTCCACTAAGATTATACATAGGTATACCTGACTCTGTTTACATATATAAGTCTTACAAGCTCTTTTTAAATGAAGTAAGTGGTCTTAAAAATGTTGCAGTTATTCTAGTTATAAAACAATATGTCTGTCACTTAAAGCCTGCATGCAATTGTGGGTCTTTTGAGCCTTACAGGTCACAAATAGTTACTGATGTCAGATTTTAAGTGTATGAGAAGCAGTTGCAGTATGACAGGTTCCCTGTTGCAAACCTGGGTGTGCACGTGTGAATGGCAGCGTTATATTTCTCTCCTCCATTTGTGTATATATATATATAAATATATACTTATATCCGACTAGCAGTGGAATTCATGCTGAAAATGTGACGTTGTTTGCATCCCAGTTGAATTTTTGTAGTGGTTTTTAGCAGTGCACAGACATATTGTCCAGAGGCGCCATTAACATTGTGGATAATGAGAATATAAAATTTTTAATTTATTTTTTGACTCCTAAAGAATGAAAAAAAACAACTAAACAAAAATCTGCAAAGGAACCTGGTAGTATGGAGCATCAGCTCTATAAATTTGGTTGGTAGCTGGAGCCTAAAATCTTATTAAGTGGTAAAAGAAGACCATTATGTTTTCAGTTTTAGCCACTGGTGAATGAAGAGAGGGAACTGTAAACTCGCTGCTTCTTATGCCCTTCTTTAAAATCAATTGGGACAATTTTTTAAAGTCTTCATCAAAAGCACAATTTTTTTTTTTTCCAAATCAATACTTTTATCACTTTGAAAATACTTTGATAATTATAATAATTTGAAGGTAAGGGGCGATCTGAAGTATAGGAGAAGGTGGTAGATGAAGCAGTGTGATTCTGTGAGTGATATTAATTCTTCCAATAAGGTGGATATTCCCTTGGATCTGTGAAAAAGATCATAGAAGACCAACTCATTTTGATCTTAGTTTACTTTTGGGATGCAGTATTAGAGGCAGGAAATAAGATGACAAAGTGATAGTCAGTTTTACTAGTGGGAGCTCTGTGTTGAGTATATGTATGCCTGGAAGCTCATTTGACTCTTCTGTTCTGAAAGAAGCTAATTTTTTAAATCCTCTGAAATAAAAACAATGCTATATATCGTTAAACAAGTATCCATGATTATCCACTTTTAGGAAAAAAAATATTTTTCTAACGTGGAATAGTTAGTAGAAATAGCTCATGTTGTGATAAAAGTTAGGCCTTTCTAAAAGCAAAGCATTAAATCAGTATATACTTCTGATATCATATAATGAATGTTCATGCAAAAATACTATATCCCAGGACGACTGGTGACTAGGAAACAAAACCTGTAGTAAAATCACTGTGGACCCCTTCATTTTTTTTCCCCCCAAAGACTGCCACAGAGGAAGCCAAGAATTTGAGATTACTCAGTGAATAAACACTGTGAGAAATGGACTGAAAAAGTATAACACATCCCTTTGGTTGTACTGACTATCCAGTATTTATAAAGTCGTTTTCCTTATTACAAATGATGTGTAATGATTCAACAGTGGCAGTAATACCATGTGCTTTTCATTTTTTAGTTCTCTCGTGACTGCGGGGGAAGGGAAAGGGGAGACCAAGTTTTTCAGATTTCTTTTTCCTATAGATAGGGTTCAATATTGCAAATGGGTTTTCTAGATACTGAGTTTGAGTGATTAGCATTTTAATAAAATACTAAAGATGATACAGATCAGCTGGGGAAGGGGTGAAAATCCATGGTTGCCCACAGAAATCGCTAATGGCTACAGGATAATGGTAAACTTTTGGAAATTCCTTACAGTGTTTTTCAGCTTTTCATATTGTGTAAGCCGTTTATACTCTGCTTTCTTGCATTCCTTCCATGCGCGATGGACACGTTCCCTCCCCGGTCTCTCTGCTAGAGTAGATTATTCACGGGGAGTCATTAGGGTAGGATTTCTTTCCTTTTTAGCAGCTAAAAGACTGAATGGCTTGTGACCTTTCGGGAGCTGGGGATGGTGCAGTGCCGATAGCTTGTACTCTGCATGTGTGGAAACACACATGTGCAGTGGATGCACCTTTTTCCCCGAGAGTGCTTCCAAGCTGTGTGTATGTAACATAATCTTTCTCAGGGGCTTGGTACACTTCTGTGAGTAGCTTTAATTTATTTTTCTTATAAAAATGTTTCCAGCAGCTGTACTTACAGCAAATCGGTATGTTTTGCAAATGGGAATTGCAAAAAATGTACCTCAGCGTGGTACAATGTAGACATTATTTCTGTTCTTCCTTTAGAGTAGCTGATTTTATAGTTTAAAGATTTGTTGATACTGGAAGGTCTATTGAGATGCAAAAATGTTCCTTTTTTTGGGTAGCACATTGGCAGCCAGCGGACTCCAGGCCAGGCAGATTGTTTAATGCTTTGACAATGCAGATCTTGGATAGCAGGAACTTTTTGCTAAACTGATTTTAAATGAAGTGTCCTGTTTTGGTATGTGTGGACACTGCAGAACAAAGTTTTCTACAAAATTGGGAATCGCAGCCTGAGCCTTCAGACCTATACACAGAACCTAGTTAGCCCACCTAAAGGTATGGGTAGACACTGCTGCCTCGCGTTGTGTTTTACCCCATGCAGAACAGCACAGATCAGTGTGTCCTGTGGTGCTGCATAAGACCTGAAGGCAACAGGGAGAAGCCTGTGTGTTAATCGTAATTGATGTAATGGGGGGGGATTTGTGTACTGGCAGAGAGAGAATTGTCAATATATTGCAAAGGTACTGGTGATTTTTTGTAAAGGGAGACTGCAGGCTGTAATGTTAAATTTCTAACCAAAGTTATATTAACCTTTGCTATGAGCTTTTTATACAGGGGGCAAGGATAAAATCAGCTCTTTCATTAAATCAAGATTATTTTGCACTATAGTGATCAGACTCACACAATAGGAAATCAGAACATTTCAAGAAAGTTTCCATTTACGTTAACGAGATTTATATTCTTTTTGTCTGTGATATTTACACTTCCAGTGTTTCATATAGTGCTCTGTACAGAGCTGGTTATATGGCTTTAAATTTGGAGTAGAGAGGAAATCAGAGTTTCCTCTGATCAAAGTTATCAATTTGATTCCTCAAATCAAAGTTATTTCCCCTCTTCCTGTTTTGCATTTCCCTACGTGGCCTAATGACAGAGCTAATTTTAAAATAAGCAGTAGAAATGTATGTACCAGAAATGTACATAGAATTGATTGATTTTATATCAATGTAGGAAATATAAGACACAATCCCTAGTGGTTAAACATTATTTCTCCTGTTACAAAGTACCAACTCCTGTTATCCACAGAGTTAGGTGCCAGATCCCCTCAAAGCAGTGGAAATGCAGAACTGGTCTTTGTGATTTCCAAAATACTCCTCTTAACATTCAGTCTTTGGCCGTAAGGATAACACACCTTCTAGGTAAAACATGTGTCTCTGATTTTGGTAGCAGTTACTGCTGCTGCCTTTAGCAGGAGCACAAGAAGCGGCACTGGAAGTTTTAAGCACACAGAGTGGGATCTTGGTTTACATGGGATTTTTCAGTGGTCACTACAGAGATGGAAGTTTCTATGTGCTTTGGCATTGTGTCCCACTTCCAGCCATCTTTTGGTAGCAATGTCATAATAGAATGCCTTCAAAATTAAATTTAATGCATATAATTGTATCATACATCTTACATTAAAGTTAGTGGAGGTCTTAGATGCTACATCTCCTCAGCTACTTTGCGAAAGAAAAAGCAGCTCTTTAAAGAAGAAACATCTGAAATAGTTTCTCTGTAGCTGCATCTCATTTTTTTCCCATTTCCTCTGACTCTGTTAGAGATCTTTCAGGAAGTATTTATAGTCGAGGCCATTCATTGCCATACGGGTTCTCTAATTAGCTGAAGGGAGCTCAGCAGACACTGTGTCATACTAATGTACAGAGCCTGGCAGGTCAGAGTTGCCAAAGTCTTTTGGGTTTTTTAGAACCACCTGTTTCCACAAGTCTCTGCCTGGGGAGGTGGTGGGCTACTTTTAAAAATATAACTACATCCTGGAAAACAGCAAGAATCTTCCAATGAGGAAAATGGGAAAATAACGACAGGCCTTGAAGAGAAATGGTTTTGAAGCGTCGGGTTGCCTGCACAACAGTGAGGCGGGTAAAATCCCTGTGCTGGTGAAGGGCTCACGAATGAAGCTAAAATAACTTTCTGAAGGTTTCAAGTAGTTTAGAAACAAACATGTACTTGGCTGCTTTGAGTAACTACTGGAACCAAACCCACAAGAAATTGAATGTTTTGCATTACTCATCCTGACAGAGTGATCAGATAGGACTAGAAAGTAACTTTTAGAAAAATGTTAACCTGCCCAATTAAAGGCATGTTTCTGGTTTCTGCGTGGGGTGTGTCTGTCATGTGGAGAGACAACCCCACCTCGTGCATGTTTACCCACCCGACAGTGAATATTTTTTATTATTTTTTTTTCTTCTCCCTTTTACGAAATGTGGTTTCAAAGAGAATTAAGTGATAAAATCATTATTTGGGTGGGGCACGATAATAATGTGAAAGGGCAGCAGCTACGTCAAAATCCTTGATGAAAAGGTGAATCAGTATGTGGAACAAAGGGCTGGGGAGATCGGTGTGGGCCCCCAGGCCGCTGCGTAAGCAGCAGGATTTATTGAAGTTGCTATGATCAATAACAATGATTCAAGCAGGGAGAACCGAGATAATTCTTGATTTAAAACAAGCTGCTTCATTCAGATGGGAGAGATGGTAATGGAGATGAGAACAAAAGAGTGCTTTCTTGTATTGAACTGAGTGGCCAAACAGATTGACAATCAGTGTCAGATGCAATTAACTCAATTTTATATTACCCTTAACTGCTTTGGGTAGGGAAAGCTCTCTTTTGCTCTCTCCGGTCTGGTGTTTGGTGTCCTGGAGTTGGTGGGAGTGAGAAGTGCAGAGCACCATTGTCACTTGGATGCTGCATGCATGCACCGGGGCTTGGCTTTGCCAGGTGAACATCACCTGGATGCTTGATGCAGCCATGCTGTGCCATCACACCCATGTGGAATGATGGTTACTGAGCTTGGTCCAAGGGTGAGAGTATCCTCAGTGCGTGAGCCTGGCTCTCCCCAGCAGCCCCCCACCTCTGGGGATGGGTAGGGATCCCAACACAGGCAGGCTCCTGGCACTTCCCCCCAGGCTGACCAGGAGCCCCCAGCATGGGGCTTTCTCACCCTGGGGTGAGGCTTGAAGGGCTTCCTCCTGCCTCAGCCCTGCTGTGCTGCTGACTCGCCCTTGTTAATACTAAAAGCTTCCCAGTCCTGCAGCCCTTATTCATAGATTCATAGAATGGTTTAGGCTGGAGAGCATCTTAAAGATCATCTAGTTCCAATCCCCCTGCCATGGGCAGGGACACTCCCACTAGATGAGGTTGCTTAAAGCCCCGTCCAGCCTGACCTTCAGTACTTTCAAGGATGGGGCATCCATACCTTCTCTGGGCAACCTGTGCCAGTGTCTCACCACCCTTGTAGTGAAAAATTTCTTCCTGGTATCTTAACTAAATCTACCCTCTTCCAGTTTCAAGCCATTACTACCCCTCATTGTATCACAACACGCTCCTGTAGAAAGTCCCTCTCCAGCTTTCTGGTAGCCCCCCTTCAGATACTGGAAGGCTGCTGTAAGGTTTCCCCAGAGCCTTCTCTTCTCCACGCTGAACCACCCCAACTCTCTCAGCCTTCAGCCTTTCTTCACAGGAGAGGTGCTCCAGACCTCATTCATACCCCCTTGCTCCAAACTGGACACACTGAATGAGAAAATGTTATTCCTTTGGGTATGAACAGTCCTGGCAAGCAGCTTGCTTTTTTTTTTTTTTTTTTTTTTTTTTTTTTTTTTTTTCAAACATTTTTTTTGTTTTTTTTTTTTTTTTTTTTACTGTATTCAAACATATTTCCTGTATTTTATTCTTTTTTTAAAAATTGTTAAAAATTGTGCTCACAGTGGATGCAGGTTGGTTAAAGCAGTGTCAGCAAACAGCAAACAGTGCAGCAGCAGCTCCCTCCAGTCTAAACAATTCCAAGAACTGTCGATGGGAAGCCTTGTTTAAACTGGAAACTTCTGCAGCTTCTCACACGACGACTAATTTCAATAATAAGCTGAGCTTCTCCAAAGTTTCAAAAAGTGCAGCTAAAACCATTATACAGCCCTATTATTGTTCTATATTGCTCATAGTGCTTGGCATTAGATTAGGTACCTGAAGTGAAATGGAAGCTTCAGTTGCATTTAGAAACTAAGGATAATCTTTGCTCAGCTGGTTCCAACAGGAAACACACATTTATGTCCAAGGGCAGAATTTGCTGCTAACTTGTAGATATTCAATGGAAAATTAAATTTCATAGATGAATGCAGGCAAGGATTGTATGTAATTTTATTTTTGCCTGAAGTACTATCGTGCTGAACAGTGAAAATCTATGTGAAGATACCTCTAACATCTGGAAGTGCAGAGTTGCTTTCTGTGCTGAATTTCAGACAACCCTCTACATGTATTTGGTAATTAAAAGACACAGTAAGTATACTCTTTTAGAGGAGGAACATTATGATAGACAGCAAATAAATGTTTAATTTATTGGACTAAGAAAGGAGCATTGTAATTATAATTGATGTGAAGGAATCCAGATGCTATCCACATCTGAACAAATTAAAAATGGTAAAGAATTAAAAGCAGATTTATGAATAAATACTGCATATACACGTTCTGTGACTTTTCCATGGAGGTATCTAGAGGTTAATACACCCAGTTAAAAATCATAATTATGGAAAATAGTTGTTATATGAACAGAAGTATGCTGAAACAGAAATATATATATGTCAGCTGTGCAAAAGGCTTTCTGGAACATCTTTTGTAACCTCAGCACTCGCTGGAATATACATGTGGCCACCTTGGAAGTAGTCTTAATTTTAAGATTGCTAATGTAGCAGAATTGATTTAGTGAACAATTTCCTGCCTAATATAATTAATTTTCTTCTTGTACAAAGTTCTGCTTTTAAAATGAAGCATTATAACAGCTAAATGGTTCTGTTGATGTTTCTCTAAGCATTTTTCTAAGTAGCATTATGTATATTTTGGAAAAAACTCATAATCTTTGTTGTAGTGACATAATATGTGTATGTAATACAAATCGCTAAGTGTATGTGTTCCATATTGCATGTTAAATTTTTCAGAGTTCAGATAGGATGTAATTTGTGCATAAAGAGAGGAGGAGGAATAAGGATGTTTTCTCTTTTGCGCTGTGCACAGTACTGTGTTTCTGAAACAAATGGTGCGGGGGCAGCCCTGGCTATGCAGCGCCTTGCAGGCAGCTTGCAAAAGGACTTTGAAATCTTTGCTGAGTTTGTGTATCCCTGCACTGCCTGAGATTTGCAAATCTCAGGTTCGTGATTCATATTTTTCCTAGTTAGATGGTTAATTCCCTACAATTTCTTGGCTGCTCTAGGCCGTAGTCTCCTGCTCCTGTCTCTAAAATGGGAATTAAGGCAGTTTCCCAAAAGGTGAGAGTGAAGATAGACGTGTTAAACTGTATTGTGCAACACTATAGTCATAGCAAGAAGACCCTGATCCATAGGCACCCTGAATCAGTATTTCCGGTTAAGTTCTCTAGGTGTAACGATGTAACTTTTTGCAAGAATACCAGTGAAAGAGAAAAAATTAAGAAACAGCTTAGAATTTTAATTTTAACTTTGTTAAAATTTCCATTCTTTCCTTCAGCCTGAAAGAAAATAAAAAAAGCCAGAATTTTGGAGTGAGGCATTTTCATTTCTTGTTTGACTTTGACCTCATTTTGGTTTTTGTGCCTCTGATGTGTATAGTGGCAAACTACACGTTTTCACTTATGGGAAGAAGTCTTTTAACGATGGCTTACAGCGCAGTCTTTAATCATGTGAGTTGCCTCCAGCTCTTGCTGAGCGTAAAATTCCACCCTCTCCATTTTCAGATGGGTTACACTGTTGGCTGTTTCTCCTTGCAAGACTGTCTGTGATTTGAAAATTGTGTTTAAATTAAAAAAAGTGAGGAAAAATAAGAAGTAATCAGAACATTTGTCAAGGAATTTGTTATGAATGGGAATGAGGAGCAATGCAAACAAGCTTGGAATGAGTTTTAATTCACATGTTATTCTGGGAGCCTACAATTTCTGGTGAGAAAATGGCATATTTTAGGTCTATTTCCTCCAGTTTTTGGCATGGAGCAATGCCTGTTTTGTTCAGTCAGATGTTCAAATGGGAATTTTGGATGCTAAGAACTAATTTTAGTAGATGGGGGGCAAATTTATTATGATACTACAAATAGAGTTTGATCGCAGCTGCTTCATTGCAATTACAAAAATCGGCTGCGAATCACTTAAACTATATTTACTGGTTAAAAGAAAGAAATA
The DNA here is from genome assembly GCA_013400555.1 of Jacana jacana. Classification (NCBI taxonomy): domain Eukaryota; kingdom Metazoa; phylum Chordata; class Aves; order Charadriiformes; family Jacanidae; genus Jacana; species Jacana jacana. Next base: position 97,854 of record VZTM01038102.1, read on the forward strand.
AAAAACTCATCTATACAAAACTCCATCTTGTTTCCCTTAAAGTTCTGAGTATCATGATTCCTATACCCAGGATTTTGATTTTGACTTGATCGTGTTGCCAGAGTATTTTCATGCCCTTGTGCCCCAGCAGTGATAGTGTGCTCAAATGACTCTCCCATTCTTCCCTGAAGAAACTGTACTGTTTTTTTGCGTTAGGGTGAATTTCTCAGCTTGTTCTGAAATTAAAGTAAATCACACACAGGCCTCTTCAGACTTATTACAAAAAAAGTTAGAAACTTCACTGGAAGCTGGGCACTTCAAAGCTCTTGCTACTCCAGTCTGTACATGACTAAAAGGCTGTAAGGCAGACACCGCAAGGTGAAAGCTTTCAAATCAAAGCAAAACTTAATATACCACTATTATCCCCTTTATAAGGCATATGGAGAATACTATCTTTACATATTTATGAGGTTTTTTTTCTGATAGTAACTGCTTTAATGTTCATGGAGTTATGCTTTTGAGTTAGAAGAGAAAATACTGAGTTGTACTCCATATTTTTTTGACATTTCATGGCGGCTCCTCTCCCAAACCGAAGTGGATGTATTCCAGATCTGTTTAAAAGTTTGATTTGTGCAGAATAAGCTTAGTCAGCCTGTTTCTTGAGCAAAGCATTTTCTTTACAGTTCAGTTAATGGACTAGGCTATGATGATCATTTTGGTGTTCCTCCCTGTAGCTGATAAAGAAGGCAAACATCTGTAAAGTTCTCCATTGACAGTAGCACAGTACCTGTTCGTATATTACTGAAATTAATTTATGTTTGACTAAGGTATACTAGAAACTTAAATATTTCCTTCTGCTTAAAATTTAACATTACCTTTTCCTTAAAGTTCTCATCAACTCTATCTTATGCAGTGTTTGAGGGGTGGGGACAGTTCATGGAAAACATAGAATCATAGAATCATAGAATCATTTAGGTTGGAAGAGACCCCTGGGATCATCAAGTCCAACCATCAGCCCTACTCTACAAGTTCTCCCCTACACTAGATCCCTCAACACCACATCTAATCTACTCTTAAACACAGTCAGGGAGGGTGACTCCACCACCTCCCTTGGCAGCTGATTCCACTGACTGACCAGTCATGATTAAAATCTTTTAGGCTTCAAAGTTAGAGTTGGTTTAGACCTCTAGACTGAAGTTTTTTTGAAAAGTATCATTTCAGTGAGTGTACAGACAGTCTGGGCTGTAGACTTAATCAATGCTAAAGATATTTGGCTTTCTTAGTGATATCTTCCTTAAGAAGTGAAGCATAAACCACTTTGGACACCAGTCCCTAAAGCACATCATTGTTGTGAGGAAAGAACATTTTTAAAAACATTGATGAGAAATATTTCATATGTGCTGGTTCTGTAAGTCCTTGGCAAAAAAAAAAGTTAAATTTTGTAAGCACTAGGAAGTTCACAGGATCTCCATCCAGCTGTTCACACCAAAGGGCTCCCAGTGCCTTGAGAGCTGCTGAGTGTGCCTGGTGCTCTGCCTGGCTGTGAATGCCTCCAGACCTCTGCTGTCAGCTGTTTTCAGCTTCCCTCTTTGCTTGGCCGTGTTGCAAGGAAACTTCACTGTAACTTTTCTTTTCTGGTCTTCTTTAGCATGGTTTGGCTCTCTCCCCCATCAATCTTTTGTGGAACTCACAATTTTCTATAGTAAAAGCCATTGAAATTCTCCAAATTTGGAGCCTTCTTTTGAAACAAAAAATACCAAACCATTCATTCTGTTACAAAAACTGTCTAGGCTTTCTGATCCACCTATTCTAAAATAGACATCGTCTATGTCGCAAACGGAGGCTTCCTGATGGGGAGAGATTAAGCAAAATTGTCTAAATCTCCTTCTCTCATTGGCACTTGCACTTTGCCATGGTTGGAGCCAGGGTGCTGGTCTACATGGGCTTTGCTCTGACAGGTTCTTTCTTGAGTGCCTAATAGCACGCACATAAATGGCCCTGGCGATCTGATATGCTTCCTACCAAAAATATTCTCATGGACTTGCTTGCTTTCATCAGCACCACTAAGTAAACCTCAGCTAGTGGAAGGAGACATGTTGGAGCACAGCAGAACAGAATGGATGAAGCTACAAATTGTTAGTCTGTTAAACATAGATTATGTCTTTGGGTACAAATTCCATTAGCGACTGAATAAGTCTGGATGGGTAGTAGCTTGTGGAAGTATTTGTTATGACAAAACCAACTTTTCATTAATAGACAAAGTTATCCTGTTTTCCTCTGTAGTCTGGCCAACATCAAAATGTTTCAAACTAATTTCAGACTTGTAAAACACTGTCTATCAGATACAGACATATGGATTGAACTAGTAATTTGCTTGCCATCTGCTGATAAAGGAAGCAAGGCGTCTAAGTAGAAAATGAAGAATTCTTTTTCCCCCCTGTGGAATGTCATGTGGTGTCTTTAGTAGTTGTTTGTATTGACATTTTTATTGATTGTTATGTAAAGTGTTACTTTGCATTGACCTGCATGTGTTTTCAATCCTATAATTGTGATTTTATGGTTTTTTTTGTTTACCAAATATCCATAATCATTTAGGCCTATAAATAACATAGTTAGAAAATAACCCACTTTAAACCTGAAAAAATAAATTGATAACTTCAATTCTTATTGTGTGAAACAAGAACAAGCATATTCTTTCACTTGGAAAAGATAAAAACCTGAAATGTTACTAAAAGTTAATTAAAATTAATTTTTCTTTTTTAGGCTGGGAAAAACAATACAATTCCTAACAAAAACCAAACAAACAAACCTGCCAAACCTTTTCCTCTTAAGGAAAAATAGGTACTTGAGCTTTCTGGGTTTTTCCCTGTAAGAGTTGTCTCTCACACGACCTAATGATTTGTGCAGGTCCAGAGCTTGTTCCCCACAGCTTTGCCAAGTCTTAGATGTTTTGCCTGGGGATGGCTGAGCTGGAAGGGCAGAGAAGTTTCTTTGCCTCTCTGCAGCAGGACCAGCCCAGGGGCAGCCCACTCCAGTTGCAGTCCTGTGGGGGCAATTCCTCCCCTCAGGAGAATTTGCATTCAGGAAGCTGCAGGGTGTAAAAGGTGGAAGATTTGCTTCCTGAAACTGTATAGACTTCTCATTTTAGCATATAGGCCCTGGTTATCTGTGAAAAATAATAATTAACCTGTAATGAAAGTTTAATTGTTCTTTTAGTTAATGCTTCTTAAATGTTTGTCCATTTTCATGAAGCATTTAGAGTTTCTGTTTAAAAGTGAACAGCAAATAGAAAATGCAGTAACTTCTCCATAGGAATATTGCTGTCATAGGTAATAAAATATATTCTCAATCAGTGCTCGAACACACAGAACTTGGGTTAGTTAAATAATAAGTAATCATTTCAGCCCTAGTTCTCAATTTTTTTATTCATATTGACAAGTATTTTATTTTTCATTTATTTTGGTGACCCATTTTTAACAGATAATGCTAAAAATACTGATGAGCTAAACATGAGTTGTGGCTTTGTAAAAGTTGCAATTGAATAGTTGATTTTCTTTTAAATAAGACAAACCCTTTTATTTTCTGCTATAATTGGATTATTGACTTAATACAAGTTCAAGATTTAAAGAATGGACCAAAGGATTTATATGTGCCTCAATTGAAAGTAATATGGAAAATCATTGCTCATCTAGTGTACTTTTTTTCTCTTTTGAAATATCATTGTTTTTCTGAACATTGATGTCCCTTGCAATGACCTGCAAAGTCTGTGAACAATGCAGATATCTATTAACACACGCCACCGTCTCTTTTCAGAGTGTGGTTACGCACGGTTTCATTTGAAAAATCACAACAGTTACATAAATAACAAGTTTTCCACAAAATAGAGTTAGTTACCATTTTACATTTGGAATTTACTCTATGCAGAAAGCTAGTAGCGACATTTTAACAGATGGACATTTGTTGCAAATGTACTCATAGGAACTGATATCGTGACAGCAAAAAGTCTGCAAACGTAAGAGGGAAATTCAGATACTATTGATAAAGTAAAAGCTTAGGTAAATGCGGTGCTCTCGTTTTGGCTTCTGGAAGGCATTAAGCTACAACAAGTAGTACCATTAGTAGTACCACTGCTATATGGTTTGCCACATGCTTCCCCTCTGCTTTTTACGGCTTAAGCTGCATCCGATATGCTCAGTCTGTCCTTGTGTTGTGTTTCTACGCCAAATTCCAGCACAGTAAGTCTAGATCTATTTTGCATCAGATGGGCCTATTGGGTTTTGTTCTGGTTTTATTTCACTGAAAGCATCAGGACTCTATGTTTTCCTCATAGTAAGTGTTAATATTTACAGCATACCCTGGGAAGTATACATCCAGAGTAATTTTATCCTTTTAAAGATGCTTGGTTTTGGGTTCGTTTTTTTTCTTTTTTTGAAAGGATTTATCATGCTGTATGGTATCTGACACTTCCCATGTTTATAACGCTTCGTAAAATATCACCATCGATAAATATAGATGTTTATAGCATTCTGTTAGAGTATGTTGACTGCAGCAGCAGAGTCAAATTATAGGGAGGATATCAGATGTTTAGTCTGATGTTGCCTACCAGAAGCAGGTGAACTTGCTCTTGATGGGCATATTCACCTCAGGGTATTAAATGTCTCTTCATAGGTGAATGTCTGTAAGTCCATTATATAGCTTGGTGCACTGCCCAGGAGGCAGATGAGGGTGTGATCAGTAGAGGAGGAGGCAGGTTTCCTTCATGTAGACAGGCTCTGTGATCTGGGACAAATGCAAATTTCCTTTGTGCTTCTATTGATGCATATTTTTAATTATACAGTATCTTCCAAAGAACATTGAGATTTATGAATATTAGCAAATTTCTTTGGCAACATTGGATATGAGGTAGTTCAGAAGCAGAAAGGTTTATAAAAAATAGCTAAAATTTTGTATGTCTAGTATACACTTATCCCTTGTCTATCAGAGCTGTTCTTTTACAGACAAATTGCCTTACTGTGATAACTATCATGCTGCTGACTTGAACAAATGGTTTCAAAACTGTTCATGTCAGGTCAAGATGGTGAGAACAGCTGATAGACATGAGAACCAGGACTGTATAAACAACATGCTCCCATCACTGGTCTATCGCAGGTCCAGAGAAGTGGCAGCATTGTTCTTGCTGCTCAAACATTGCCAGTTTGCTATTTCCCCTGTCTCCGGCAGGAGAGAATTGACTGCAACTGTTTATTTTCAACACATGGTTGATATCTTTGTCTGTCTGTGTGTCTGTCTGTCTGTAGATCAGCTGTGCCTTGTTAGGGACTTTACTCATGAGCCCTGAGAGTCTTGCTCAACCTTTCATCTCCCTGCCATGTAACTGTGGTTTGTTAGAAATAACTGAGAAAAAATGTAAACTTACTGAAATGACTAAGAAGTCTATAGTCAGTGTCAAAGGAGGGAGGGGATGGACTGAATTGAGGGTATATGAGACTAGTCCCTGCCTTCTCAGATTTATTTATAGTATCACTTTAGACAGAGAAAGAAAAACTCCACAGTTGGATTTGCCCTTTGAGAAATGTCAGAAAGGTTATTTCAGCCTGACCAATTCCTGTTCGTCTTGAGGTTTCTCTTTGTACTGTCAAAAGCATCAGTGCGGTATTCCCAGCTCTATATAATACGAGAATATACCCCTACATTATATAAAAAGCCCTTGGCAATATATATATAGCATATGCCGTATTTATATGAGCAAACTTACATAGTTCAGTTAAGAGGCTGTAGGTGCAGCTAATGGAAACATAGCATCAATGGGAAGGAAATTTGAGAGGTTTGTTCTTCTTCCACTATTACCTTATCATTGATTATCCTGTTCAGCCTTGCTTAAATAAACCTTGAAGAGAAATGCTATTTATTTTTGATGTTTTTAAAGGGTGAAGAAATCGGAGCTCTCAGATGAAGTTGCTGTGATCCTTCTGTAGATGTAAAAGCCATTTTTAAAGTGAGGAAAATATTACTGTTTTTCTGGCCTGTCTGCAGGCTGTGGAGTGCCCTGAATATATTCGGGTAGCCTCTAGTGTTTATATTCTCCCCACAGGAGTTATTCAAGTGTTTCAATAGAAATTACATTTATCATGTTTTTCGGATATGCCAACCAGTACCTTCACTGAATCATACTTGTGCCGCAGCTATTGCTCTGTTCTGCTGTTAAACCAGGAAGACACTGGCTTGAGATCAGCCAAGTTTTCAAAGTACTGATGGTGTCTGTAGTCAGGACAGAATTATGTGTGGATTTTCCTTAAGATTTTTTGAAATGGAACCATATTCAGTATCTTGCTATTTTCAAAAGTTGCTATTGTCTAAAGCACTTCAGCTGGTCCTGGTCACGTCACAGTTGTGAAGTGAGGGTTGACGTCACAGTTGTGAAGTGAGGGTTGACGTCACAGTTGTGAAGTGAGGGTTGTTTTCAATAGCTGGCAATTAGCTGTCAAACATTTTTGTCTAACGTTTCTTCTTTCTGAACTATTTAAATAATGGACAAAACTTATAAATCTGTATCATCAAAATGATAAGTAATATGCTAACTTGGTGACTTGGTGAAGAACTACCTGATACCATTATTTTTTATAGATATTTTTAGCTATGAAAGTGTGCTAGAAGCATATTAAAGTAAATAATATTTCCAAAGAGAAATTTAAGAGGTAGGCCTTTTCTCCTCTGTTAGAATTTTCTGGAGATCTCTATCATAGCTATGCCACCCTCTTGTTAGTATGTGTGGAATGAATAACCTGCCTCACATCCTTTTCTGCAAAAAACTGTTGAAAGATTTGAGTTACCCTCGATTAATAACACTGGAAGCAGAAATGGCTGAAATACTCTGACAGTTGTGCTAATGCAAAGCTGCCAGAAAAAAAAAAGAATGCAAATTTTATCCTCTTTATTTTGAAATATTAAATTAAATTTTTTAGGACCAATGTTTGATATAGCTTTGTAGATGGCAATGAAAATGGATGAGCTTTTTATTATTTTTCTGTGTGAAATTTGACTTTTTAAAAACCATTACCATTGTTTGAAACTTGAACGGCTATGTGACGTTCTGACTACAAAAGGGATAGAAAGGAGACATTAAGAGAGTTTATGAAGTTGCTGGAAAAAAGAATATGATAGCAGCAGGAAAAAAAGCATATCACAGCTTCAAAACAGATGGAGTTCTCTAAGGAAGCTGTCTGAACATGGCCTGGGAACTATAAATTGCATTTAGAAGATGGGGCTTTCACCACAGATGACAGGTTCCCAGTTAGAAGGTGAAAGCCAGAACAGGGCTATGTGCATGCAGAGAACTGCACTGAATGTGCCTGACATCTTGTGTTTGACATACATCAAAGTTTAAGCTGGAATATGAATTCAAAAATTCAGAACATTAAATATGTCATAGTGTTCAGAAATCTGGCAACTTGCTTTCAGGTGTAGAAAAATTTAACTAAATACAAAAGGCAGAATAAATTTGTGGCCCTAAAACTGAAACAAGGCAATAATTTTGAATGGCGTTTTCAACATTCACACACTGAACTATGACAGAAGAGTTCTCTCTTTCTTCCCATGTGTCCAGCTGCTGTCATTCTTGAGTCATAAAGTCAAAAGGTAGTGGTTTCTCTCTGGTTCTGTTACTGTTATTTTATTACTCTGGTTCTGTTATATTATTATCCCATTTGACCTAGACCCAATTTCAGTGAAATAAATGAGAGTTTTTCCTTTGACTGGGACTCCTGCTCTAGGAAATGATCCCCAAATGTTAGGGAAAAAAGTAGCAACCTCCCTGAAGTTACCCCATCCCATGGATTTTCAAGGCAGGACTTGTCTCATCTAATTGTGATGGAGGTGTCTGTGCCTGAATTATCTGTCTAGGATTCTTGGAGCCAATGCAAATATAAACAACACAGTTGAGAAGTACAAAAAGCGAGTTACCTCATCAAAAAAAAAAAAGTCTATATAACCAGAGAACTGTATGCTTTTTGGCCTTTCATTGTATTGGCTTTGTCTCCAGTAACTGAAGGAAACCTAGACACATACACCACTACACAGCAATTACAGGAGGTGATAAAAAGGAGTGCCTGCTTCTGCTTTGTCCGAATGGCAGCCTTATCACTGTAGGTAAGAAGCAAAAGTGTGGCTTATCTGCA
>VZTM01038106.1:3474-24061 GCA_013400555.1 Jacana jacana
TGTCTGTGGACTAGAAGAATGGTTTCCAAAGTGAAAGGAGTATAAGAAAGCCTGCATAAAATTTTTGCATGAAGTCACAGCTATCCACAGTGTCTAGAACAAACTTACCTGGAGAGCTTTCCTGCACATTTTCACTGGATTTTGAATCCTTACATTTTGATTCTTAAACTGGTTCTCTTTTTTACACTTTGCCTGTCTCCAGTATATTTTTTACAGTCTTTGCAACGTTAACTCTATGTTGTTTCTGTTCTGGGTCTTCTCTATAGCACTCCCAAACAAGAACAGTGCATAATGTTTGCATATTCAGCTCATAAGTGATGAAGTTTGATTGACGTGGACTAACTTTTCTGTCTTATTTTCTTGTCATTTTTGTTTACTAAAATGCATACCAGAAATGTTGCACTTCACTTCAGATTGACATTCCCAAAATCTACAGCTGCTCACACCACCATGCACAAAACATTTTCGTCTACCCTCTGTACACACAAACATGAATGCTAGCAATTTTTCCCCTAACTTGTCTTTGCCATACTTCAAATTCAGTAAAGGTAACAAGGGTATAAATTGGGAATAATCTTCACTAGATATTTTCTGAAACATTTTGCACTGTAAACCTTGTAATACTATGTTCAGAGTGTTTTCAAAAAGTTTTCCTAATTCTCTGTTTGATAACAAGTATTATATAGCAAGGGAGTATTTTACATTGTACATTCCTGCTGATTCCATTTTATTCACGTGATTCCCATCCACATGAAGAATTTAAGTGGTAATGAAATAAAGACTGTCACTCATCTCGTTTTATGAGTCTGAAACAGAACTGTCATGGATACAGAGTTTGCAGTCTCAAATGTTTCTGTTGGACTTAAACTGACGAGCCCTGAGGCACTACAGCATAGCAATGTAGAGAGTGCACTCAGGTTTTTGAAACAAAGTCCAGAACATAATAGTAACAGTCTTCCAAGTCTAGAGCCCACATAGTAAGTACAGAATGGTAACTTTTTAAACTGACAATTAGGAAAATCATTTTTTAGAAGAAATTTAATTTCTGCCAAGAAGAATTTAAATTACATTTATTTATTACATTTCATTTATGAATTACATTTCATTTGTAAGAAATTCCCTATTCAAGCTAACTTCAAGCTGATGTCCATACATAGAAAACAGGTCTGTCTGTGTGTACATCTTCGTGACTAGTAAACACTAGCAATTATGATAGTTTGCATATTTAATCTTCTGAGATGCTTTCAAAATGTTAGCAGAGGAATACTCTGAAAGACACTGTGAAGCATGGAACTTCTGGGCTTCCTTTTTAAATAGTTCAGACACCTCCTTCTCTTTTCCAGATTGCCTCCTTTCAGTGATGATTATTCTAATAAATATTTTTATACTAAATACATTAATATTGTGAATCCCTGAACCTTCAAGTGAAAAACATGTCACCACATCCCTCTAATTTTCTTAAGTAAAATAAAAAAAGATAATTCTTGAAAGGACTTTTTTCTACTGAAAAATGTGACATACATCCCCATAATACAGAATTTCATAAAGAAGCTTTATATTTTTTAGAAGCTTTGATTGGTTTGACATGAAATTTCTAATTAAAAATTATGTTCGTGTATATGAAGGAGAGGGAGTGGGAGAAGATTAGGGATGTATAGAGAAAGAAAAGAGGAAAACATATTCTAGAACAATTGATAAGCCAGTGGTTAGAGGAGATGAAGAAAAAAGGTAAAGAGATTATTAACATTTTGTAGGAGTTTCATGAAAAAGAATAACCCTATTTCTACTGAGAAGATGTTAATTAAAAGCACTTAAAAAAAAACCAAACCAACATGCAAAATTTTCATGAGATGGAATGGTGGTTTTCTCCAATTTATCTGATTAAATATGCAAATACAAAGTGTGTTTACAATATGTGTACACTTTCCTTACAAAACATTGCTATTTCAAGAGAACCAAGTCACACATCAAAAGCCCCTTGCACACGCCTCATCCAAAATCCCACAAGACAAGAGTCCATCTTGCCCAGCTTCTGCAGTCTCCTCTGTATCAACTTAATATACCACACTACTCAGCTTTTCCCAACACTTCAGACAACGGCATCATTTGTGGCTGTCCTCCCCGAGTCTGCACAACACACCTCATCACCTCTTGTTCCAAAAGACCTTCTCCCCAACTAATGTGCAACCCAGAACTCAGCCACCCAGCTCAGGTTAATCCAGCCACCAGCTGGTGACTACTCACCTGTTTAGAAGCCCAGACACACTTCTGTGTCTCAGAAAATTAATTCTCTTGGGAATAATCACAAAAGAAATAGAGGAAACTGCCCCAGGTTTCTAATACAAATATCTGGTTTCCGTATGTCAGTTGAACTCTTCACTCTTCAGCACACATTCTTCAATCATTCTGGCATTTCCATTTATTCAAATCAAACATTAGGCTGCTAATTAATTCAGTGTTCTACGTCTTTTTCTACATGAACTGGTGATTTCTTAATGAATAAATTACTTTCCACCAGGGATTGCCATGTCTCCTTAATACCTGTTCAGGAGAGCTGAAGAACTTTTGAATAACTATCCACTGGGGAACTTCTATGTGTATATATGTGTGTATAGATAGATAGATAGATAGATAGATAGATAGATAGATAGATAGATAGATAGATAGATAGATAGATAGATAGTCTGGACATTGCAACAAAACTCTGAGTCATTATTAAGAATTTTCACTGGCATCTCTGGATACTTCACAAGTCCATAGTGTAGTGTTTTGTTTCATTGTAACTTTTTATTGTAAACCACACTTTTTTTTGTTATTAAGAATATTTTTTTATTATTAAGATATATTTTAATTACTAAGACTAAAGAAGTGATCTCCCACATTGAATGACCAAAACCTATAAAAAAGAGTGGCAAGCACATGTCAATGAAAGCAAAGGCCTATTGAGCAGCTTTATTGCCAAATGAATGCAAAGAGATCCAGGTAATTTTGGGTAATAGAATGTATGAAATTATTCCTCATAAAATACCTTCCTTATTGGTAAAATGATAGGCTGGTGTGCACAGAAATCATGAACAGAATGTTTGCTAAAAATAGCCTTAAAAATTGCTATTTTGGTGTAAAGTGGCGAAGGAAATCTGAACAGGATTTTCAGTCACTGTCCAGATTGAGATTTTGCAAGTTTTCATTGTAAACGTTTTGCAGCAGCATCTTCAGTCAGATCAGGCACAGTTTCTGCATGGTAAATGGAAGTCCAAAAGGTAAATATAATAGTGATATCAGCTATTTTACATAATTCAGATGATGATGTGATGTTTTGGTTCTAGAATTGTGTATCCATATGTCAAAGCAGTGATATTTCTTTATTTAGCATGCAAATTTAGAACAAAAAAGATGCTAAGAAACAGGTTATTTCTCTTTTCAGGCATTCCTTGGCAAAGTGCAGGCTGTACAGTATGTCTTCATTTTGTGCAGTTTATGTTACACAAGCTCTATCTCAAAATTTTTTACTGTTGTGAATAATATTAGCAAGCAGAGAGGATGTGCTCTCAGAGAAACTGCAGTAGGGTAGGCAGGGGTTCAAGAAGGATGGAGAAGTGCCATTTTAGAAGAAGAAAAGGAATACAACCAAGTTAAGAAAATTATTGTATCTATCACCTGGGGACCTCTGAGTGCTTAAGTGATGACCTGGCAGAAAGCCCTGCTGAGAAGGGGGAGTTACTTTGGTGGTGACCTGGCAGCATGGCCTGGTCAAGGGAAGGAGCTAACTCCCCAGGGGTAAGTAAGAGCCTGTTTGAGAGCCTGAACCTATTTGGAATCCTTGTCCTATTTATAAAGGAGATAAGGAGGGCTGAGGAGCTGGCCTTAAAGGTTGTATGAACTGCCAGGTAAGCAGACAGAATGGTGCACTTCCTTTATTCATGCTCCACTAGGCTGATCCTCAGAAAGGATTTGTTTCCCCAGGCACCGGCAGTCCGCCAAAGCTCCTGCCAGAAGCTGCTTTTTAGTGCTGCAGGTGAAAGGATCTTTAAATTCTTTACTGAAGTCACTTGATAAAGGAGGTGAGGAATTAGTAAATGTGTGAAGTACCACGGTGGTACAAAGAAGACCTAACAGTTCAGCCATACTTTCTTTGTCACTTTGCTTTCCCAGAGAAGTGAAAGGGTTCCTGTACGACTCACCCTTCAAGATAAACAACCCTTCCAAAGATAAGCAACAGAAACCAAAGAGTTTTGTTTATGTCTTCTTTCAAAAACAAGAAATTTGTTCCAAATCAAAAGACTAAGTGTAACTCCAAAATTAAAAGCTTATTTTTACTCAGTTTTCAGTACTGCAGAAATCTTCAGGTGTTGGCATGGTATTTCACCATTAGCGTTTACTGTTCAGATGTGTTGGATTTCATTGAATCTGTAAGATCAGACTAGACAGTCTAACAGAACCATAAACTGCCAAGCTGACAGAGGAGGAAAGGGTGGAGAAAAATTGTCTTTAAGTCCAAATAGCTGGATAGAGTTGTCATAGTAATAACACTAGGGTGAGATAAAGTAATAGTAATAACAATAGGGTGAGACAAAGTCAACTTGAGCCAGGTAAGGACAGTTTTGTGTTGACACTGGAATTTACTAGTCCTAAATACCTGGTAAAATGTAATGGAGAGAACTAAACAGAGAACAGAAATGCAAATAATAAATTCATTCTGACAATAATTCTCCCATTATTAACACAACATCATCCTACAAAATCAGTAGCTGGGCCTGTGCATGGTATAAACGATGTCAAGAAAGCACTTCTAAAGATGATGGATAAAATGATACATATATACATAATTCATTAGTCTAGATTCAGAAAAAAAAAAAATCACTCCCATTCTGAAACACTTGTGTGCACTTATACTGCACTTAATGCACTTATGTTGCCTGGCATATACTATCTAAAAGGGTAACTAGGAAATGACCAGGCTACGTTGCACAGCCTTTCTTAGAAATTGACCTTCAAAGTACAGCTCAAAATCTAGTACCACACCAAAAATAACTAGGCCAAGTGAACATTACTTAGTAACTCAGCAGAGTACCACAGTGTTATATCACTTTGGAGACACAAACTATTGTCTCTATGCTAAGACAATATAGACCTACCTTATGAACCTCCATGCCCACTTAGATGCAAATCTACACAAAAGGAATCAAACTTAGCTGTGTCACAATACAACCTCAATGCATTCAGGGGACCCCAGTGATAAATGGCCATAAGTTCATAAACTGCTTAGCAAATGCATTGGACACTTGAAACTCTTTTGTTAAGTGGAAGTGGCCCATTGTGGCCACATACTTTCAGCTATGCAGCACTTCACCTTTGAGCAGTCAACCCCAAATCGCTGTTACAAATGCCTAAGAGACAGCATATTCTGTATGCCAAGGAATTTATGAGTATCACCTTGAGGTCATATAGATGTATATTGTCCTGACCATTCAGTTCTCAATGTTTGCACCATTTCGTTCCTAGCAGAATCAAAGTAGTAGAAAAACACAATAGACATAATATTTGGAGTTAAGTCATGGACTCTTTCTAGCTATGAGAAGGTTGAGCAGATATTGGCATCTAGAGGATGCATCTATAAAACATCAAAGTAAAACTGGTTACAGGGTTCGAATGTATATAATTAGATAGAAAGCATTTTGGAATTAGATACATAAAACTTTGGACTTGCCTCTTCATAAACATCATGCCTTAAATGATCATGTCTGAATTCAACAGCAATGAAACACAGTTGAGGAACAAAAAAAATAATAACCAAAATGGATATGAATTCAGCATTGTACAGCAATGCTTTTTTGTAATAGTTCTGTTGAGTTCAGCTGACTGGTGTATGTGGAATAGATACAGCAAAATAGATAATGGCAACTGTGACTTAGCCCAGTACATTATGGAGATAGACTTATTAGGACAGCTAAGAAAAACGCAGTCAAAGTCAAATCAATGTATCTCTGTCTTATTGCTATGATCTACCTACACCTGTCAAATAAAAAGAACCACTTCAGAAGAAGAATCAACATAGCTCAGAACTTTTAAAACATCTAGGAATTGAATCCTGACAAAATATTAAAATGTGACAAGAATAGTGGGATTTTGCTGGAAACTGAACAGTAATGACTGTCTGATGATGATAACTCTAATCCACACTGAGAGATGGTATTTTGGGAGGTATGAAGCACCCACCAGTCCCATTGAAATAATCAGAAACTCTGCCTGTTCCTGTGATGAATGAGAATATTTCTGCTGTATCTAAAATATTAGAGTAGGTCATATTTCAAAACAAATTTTACCTCACTAAAGTCTACAATATAAACTCACACTCACAGTGCTTTTTTCCCAATTTTTTGCTGTTTCTGCCCACTGAGCCATACAAGGGAAAGACCAAAATTCATTTAAAGTAGAGGTCTATCAAATTAAAAATACAGAAGACTAATCTGTAAAAAAAAAAATAATTCTTTAATTTAAGTGCTTTTAATGCTGGTGTTCTTAACTGTTACTTGGAAAATAAAAGGTAAAAAAAAATCCTACAAGTACGATACTCAATAGACTGTATGACTTTACAGCTCAAGACTTATAAAAATTTCTTAGTGCATTCTAGAATTGACAGAATTTTGATCCCAATAAATACTGAAAAATTGTGGGTTTTCCCCCTAGTATTACAGTATCAGTGTTATATACAAGTGAGACCAGGAACTCAAAGGAGCTGAGTACTAGCAGGCTATATTTCACAGTATAATTTGCAGGATGTAATTTTAAAATCATATGAAAAGTACTTTTATGTGCACTGTTATTAATTCATATAAATTTTATTATAAATCTGAAAAGGAGAGTGTACAACACATTTTCTGTACCTCCAGCAGTTTTACTAAAATCATAGTTTGACAAAAAATGTAATGAGATTCAGAAAAATATTACTGTATGTACCTAAACTTTGGTCAGATATTAATCCTTATTTAATCCTGCTTCTGCTCAGCCTTGATTCCTTTGTGTGACATCAGTAGCTTAAAAAAAAGTAAATCAATATTAGTTATGTTAAAAAAAAAGGCAAAAAAAAAAGTCTCTAAAGAGATTGCCATTGAACATACAAAGTAAGCAGCTATCTATTTCTCTGTCAGTGGGTGAATGACAACAATTGGCTCTTCTTTCCTAAACAAGCTAGGAAAATCTATACACCCTTTCCCATTTCACAATAATATAAACTAGCCAGATACCCACTGAAACAAGCCATACAAAAATTGCATATATAGCCTCTGTATTATTAAAAATATAAGGATAAAGTGAACAAGAAGTACTGCATAGGTTTGGTAGAGTTAAGTGTATATGATTGTGAATGGCATTTTCATCTAGTTCCTCAAAATATTTAAATTATATCCATGGCATTAGCAACAATAATTTTCTTTGTCCCTTTCCCTACTGTTGGTTACACAGAGTTGCTCAAAATGTGTGAGACTTTAGCACCACTAATGACATCAAACTGGGAGGAGTGGCTGACACGCCAGAAGGCCGTGCTGCCATTCAGCGGGACCTGGACAGGCTGGAGAGTTGGGCGGGGAGAAATTTAATGAAATATAACAAGGACAAGTGTAGAGTCTTGCGTCTGGGCAAGAACAACCCCAGGTACCAGTATAGGTTGGGAAATGACCTGTTGGAGAGCAGCGTAGGGAAAAGGGACCTGAGGATCCTGGTAGACAGCAGGATGACCATGAGCCAGCACTGTGCCCTCATGGCCAAGAAGGCCAATGGCATCCTGGGGTGTATTAGAAGGGGGGTGGTTAGTAGGTCGCAAGAGGTTCTCCTCCCCCTCTACTCTACCCTGGTGAGACCCCATCTGGAATATTGTGTCCANGTCACGTATTGTGACTTCAGAATCTACATTGATAAATAGATCCATTTTTTTAACCTTAGACTAGAGACAATGAATTTTTATTTTATCTAACTATTTTTCACCAGTAATTTTCTTTAAGGGACCTATGAATCCATGAAAATAAATGTTGAAAAGCAATGAAATACAATGTAACACAGAGCTTTGAAATCCCAGTGAAAGCTTGCTGCTCAGAAAAGCCGTCTGTTTCTTCTATTAGAACCAGCCTTTCAAATCTTGGACACACTTTTATCATGAAACATAACTATTGTGTGCAGGTCTGGAGCCCTCAATATAGGAAGGATGTGGACCTGGTGGAGCAGGTCCAGAGGAGGGCCACAAAAATGATCAAGGGGTTGGAGCATCTTTGCTATGAGGACAGGCTGAGGGAGCTGGGGTTGTTCAGCCTGGAGAAGAGGAGGCTCTGGAGAAACTTAATAGCAGCCTTTTAATACCTGAAGAGGGTCTACAGGAAGGCTGGGGAGGGTCTGTTTACAAAGGCCTGCAGTGACAGGAAGAGGGGCAATGGCTTCAAACTTGAGAAGAGCAGATTTAGATTGGATATTAGGAATAGGTTCTTTATTATGAGGGTGGTGGAACACTGGAACAGGTTGTCCAGGGAGGTGGTTGAGGCCACTTCCCTGGAGATATTCAACATGAGGCTGGTTGTTTCCCTGGGCAACCTGGTCTGTTTGGGGGTCTCTCTTCTGACTGCAGGGAGGTCAGACTAGATGACCCTAGATGTCCCTTCTAGCCTGGATCATTCTATGATTCTATGGTAACTGACAACTCCCAGAAATTCATCCCAAGCCCCACAGGACTTTGTAAACTCATAGTGCCTTGTGTACAGATGAAAATTTCAGCTTCATTTAGAAAAAGAGAAAGGGAGAGACTAAGCATGTCACCTTCACACTTTCAGGGTACAGGGTGAAAAATAAAGCCTAGAAAAGTATGTCAAGTTAGTAAGCTTGCTCATTCATGTCTCACACCTGGAAGAACCAAACTTGCTCATCTTTAGCACTAGCATTGTTGTTACAAATAATAGTAGTGATGTATCAAAAGTCACTAATAGGAGACATATTTACAGGAACATACTGCAATACAGAATTGGAGTTTAGAATTGGAATTTGCTTAAGTAGTTTACAAATCAGGATGAAATCCAGTTCATCCTCCCTTTGCTTTCTAGATTAGATCAAATCTGCTGAATGTTATCTTTTAGTATCAAAAGGCAAGATCTGGATGTAAACCAAAGAATTGAACATTCCCAGGAAGTTCCGGCTATGTTGTGGAAGAGTTATTGTCATTGCTAGTAAACAATTAACTTTCAAAAAAGAGTGATAATGCACAAACCACATAATGTGAGTGGTCCCTGGAATGCCTTAAATCCCAAACTATGCCCAAAAGTCATTTGGGAGAGTGCCTGACACCAGGAGCAGGCTAGCAATCATTCTCACAACTCGTCAGCACAGAGGACTGCCCTCTACTAGAGATTGTTTAATCAGCTAACATAACTCTAAGAAAGGAGACCAGTAGCAATGTATTTCATACATTATTGCATAACTTTGAGCCCTTGCATAACATGACAATCAGATAAAGCCTCGTTATAGACATTATATGTTTACCTACAGACAGACACATTTTTACTAGTCTCACATTCAATATGAAACACTGTTAAGGGATTAGTAGCAGAGCTACTTCGACAATGCAGCTTTACAGATATACTCAGGCAGAATTACAAATTGGAAATATGTGTTCTAAGGTCCCTACTGCTGATGCTTTGAAAGTGTGCTGGTTGTAAAATGTCCTTCTTCTGTATGGCAGGACTACCACACAACGGATCTTCCACAGGGGCACAAAAGGTTAGACCAAACTGTTGGTGAGTTCAGATTTTGCTGCTCTGTATGCATCAGGCACTGAAATGCTGCAACTATGAACACACAGTACTCCTCATGCATCTAAGGTCTCCCACAGCAGTAATATTTGAGCACTCCACTTTAATGGATTGCCTTCTTTTTCATGGTTTTTCACTCTCTTACTGGGAACCCGTAAGATCTCAAAATGAAGATGATTTTCAAAGGCTCATTTGCCCAAGGTGACACCAAGATTTCAATTCAAAGTTCAAAACCATCGTACCATTCTTTATTGATTTGTCCACATAATTTTTTCCTGTTCCCTGCCTACCAAATATATACAGATATCTCTACACATACATACAAATACATTCCCTTTGTTCCCAATACTACAGAGTTTAAAAAACGGCAGAAGAGATTTATCGTTAATATTTTGCACCAAATTCAGATTATAAAACTGTCAATTAAGCACCGAAAAAACATTCATAGTTTAAATAAATAATATATAATATATGAAATGACACTGTAAGAAGAAACATTTTTAGAGAACAAGTTTTTACTTTGGTTATGAGAGTTTCATTATTAATTTAATCCCTGCAATTTAAGAAGAAAAACAAACAAACAAAAAAGTAATGAATTTTCATGCCTTTTAAGTAGTAAATTGGTATTGTTTATTTTGCAGTAACAATTCATTTAGAAATTAATTTTTATCATGGATATCAAAATTAAGCAGTATCAGCAAGATAAACCTAGATATTTTACCTTGGTTTTTTTTTACATTGCAAATTACATTTTAAAATTATATGTAAGAAAAAAAGTTCATGTTCTTAAAACCTAAATAAATTCCACTATGAAGAATAACATATACAGATGAGAAAAATTCAGGTCAACCACAGGTAACAGCTAGAAAGGAGGCATAAGAATGTCTGTATACCTCATTCTTTATTTAGATGATTTTCTGTGAAGTAATGTGGTTAATCTACATACATGACACAAAGTACTAAGTCAATTTTTTTCCTTTTTCTTCTTAAACTATGTCAACACAAACTTACTCAATCGAGGTCACTGCCTGGACCCAAGCTGGTATCCAAATATCATAAAGGACAACATTGTACAATGGTAGAGAGAGGCTAACAATCACTCTAGGTTATACACAGTGCAAAAAAGTGGGACTGCAAGACCTTGACTCTGCTTGTTAGTAGTATTAATACTACTGTACTTCCTTACCTAAGAAATCCCAAGATGCAGTCTCTGAAAATATATGTCCCGCCAAGCTTTCACATTTGCCTGTAACATCCTAACCTCTCCTCAAATAGAAATCAGAAAAAAATTGATTTAGAAAGGGAGGACTACATTGCCCTGCCCTCCCATGCTCAAGAAGATCTCCCATCTGCTTAATCTTATCAAGCATTTTAGAAGAGAGGCATGACCTGTACCAGGATGTAGTGAATATCTTAAATTTACAACTATAGTCCTTCTCTTTTGTGAATATGAAACCCAACTTAATGTCACATGAGGTAAGTCCTCTCTTTTCTCAGTCTTCTCCAGTATTGCAGCCCCACTTACTCTAATACAATAGAAGGCAAGAACTTAATATCTACTGTCAAAAGTACACCTTTTGTGTGTTCTTTACCTGTCAGGGAAATAAGTAGGCAGTACTTGTGAGCTCTTCAAGGGTTGTAGAGGACTTCTGGCATGAAAAATAACCCACTGAGCATGTCTGTTCTGGAGTGACACAAGAGGGAACAATGAGATATTACAGACCAAGAAAGAAGATTGAGAAATCTCTGTGCAACCCTGCTCCTAAGAACATTTCCCTTTTTCTATATTACGCATCTCATTTGCAATGCCTGGCTGACCATTGAATCCCTTTTGCTTTCAGCCTTGGAATTAATTACTGCATTTAACATCTATAGCAATAGTTCACTAGATCAACGGGGGGATGATCTTTTCTTTTTTAGCCTGGCACTAAGCTGAGCAACCACTTGGGAAACAGCACATCTCAACAGAGCACCATTCTGGGTGGTCATTGTACTAGGATCCTGGTGTGTGTCAGGCATGCACAGGATGTGTGATTATTTTTTTATTTTTCTTTTCTCTTCTCTCATTGCTATTACCTTATTGGCTTCCCTGAGTTACGCTGTGTTTAAGTTCCTCTATTTAATGAAGGAGTTTTTATTAGAAGGCTCTTGCTATGANTGTGTGATTATTTTTTATTTTTCTTTTCTCTTCTCTCATCGCTATTACCTTATTGGCTTCCCTGAGTTACGCTGTGGTTAAGTTCCTCTACTTAATGAAGGAGTTTTTATTAGAAGGCTCTTGCTATGAACCATCATAGCCACTACCTGGTGTTACAATGATGGATAAAGGAAAGTATAAATGTGAACTTTGGTCTTGTAACAGATTGAGTAGTTCAGTATGGGGAATTGCAGCTGGCCTGAGACTTTATTTATTTTATTTTTGGTATACAAAGCTGATACATGCTTTACAATAGAAATGAAAAAGAAGTAGTCAACAGTCTGCAACATTTTTATTGCTCCTCTTATTGCTGTTATTCTTCTTTTTTTAGCTAGCAATCAGTTGTCCAACAGGTCTATTGTTACTCAGTGCAGTAGAGTTTATATTGCAAGCAATTGCAAGAAACTGCAGAGTCTAATCCTGAAAAACAAAAGTAAATGCCTGCTATGCTATCAAAACACTGAAGCTAATAGTATTTGTTTATATGTATTGCAAAAAAAACCAGGATAAATCAGAGTTTAAATATACTGGATATATGTGGATCAATTACATTTGGTAATTAAAGAAGATATATTTATAAAGGATTAAGTATTTCAGAGCTGTTTGCAAATGAGATTTTAATAATGAAAGAAACCATAAATAACCATTATTATAAAAATATGGAAGACATCTGGTTATTATTTTTTCTTCACTGAGGTGAAGAATAAAATAACTCAAAGTCCATTAAAAAATGGAAGAGAGCTGGTTCACAGTGGAAGTAGGCCTGGGCATATAACTGCTGTTTCTGCAGAACCTAAAAATGCTAATGGAATTGGTACTGAAAATTAAGAGCAAGCTTTAAAACCTGAATGAAAAGATTATTCACATTTTTCATGCTTTGAATGAGACCATATTGACCAAGGGTTTTTTTGCAGCCTAAGCAGAAGAGGAAAAGAGTAATAGAGCAAGGGTCAATAGCCAGCTCCATGCCAAGAACATACAGGCAAATAATGCATAAGGAATCCAATTCTTCCTCATGGAAGAATCAGTTTTGGAAAAGGAAACAGTTGTTTTCCCAGTGAATTTTCCATTATCCTCCCGTTTCTAATATGAGCATTGCAGTATTTGCATCATGCCGCCTACAGGTTTGTTGATAAACTCACAAAGACTAAAAGAAGCCTGTATAAGCTGGATATGCTGAAGTACTGGATGCAAAATACATTTTCTGAGACATCTTGAAGATCAGCCTCGATCATTATTAGTGTAGAAATATTCCAAGTTTCCTAAAAGTCCATGAGAGTTTTTCAGTGGGCTATATGGGGTTTTTTTACTGCTTGTTTTTCACATTTGCCTTTTGTCTCTTATAATAAAATCAGAAGCAGTTCAACTGCTGAAAAATTTTTAATTTAGGTCTTTTCGCTTAGTTTTTTGCTAATTTTAGTAAACCAGTACTAGTCAACTTCAAATTCCTTTTGCCAAAAATTCTTTTTTTTTGTATACTAGTGAGTCTTACTTATATTTCAGGTATCGACTTTTCTTATTTCAGGGTTTAAATCAGAAAAGCAAATTTCTGTAAGAGACATAGTAGGGGATCAGAAGAGAGTACAGTGGTTTTGGACCTATCAGCAACAGGTGACAAATGATAGGTAACAATCAGTGGCAGCATATGCAACTGTGGAAACTTCAGGAGGAAGCATATGTTTCTTCCTGACAGGGATTTTCACTTGCTGGTACCACTCCAGACAGATCTTGATTTATAGAATCATAGAATCACAAAATCATTCAGGTTGGAAAAGACCCTTGGGATCACTGAATCCAGCCATCAGCCCTACTCTACAAAGTTCTCCCCTACACCAGATCCCTCAACACCACATCCAATCTACTCTTAAACACAGTCAGGGATGACGACTTCACCACCTCCCTGGGCAGCTGATTCCAGTGCCTGACCACTCTTTCTGTGAAAAATTCTTTCCTAATGTTCAACCAAAACCTACCCTGCTGCAGCTTGAAGCCATTCCCTCTCATTCTATCTCTAACTCCCTGTGAGAAGGGACCAGCACCAAACTCCCTACAGTGTGCTTTTGAATAGTTGTAGAGAGCCATAAGGTCTCCCCTTAGCCT
The DNA here is from genome assembly GCA_013400555.1 of Jacana jacana. Taxonomy (NCBI): domain Eukaryota; kingdom Metazoa; phylum Chordata; class Aves; order Charadriiformes; family Jacanidae; genus Jacana; species Jacana jacana. Next base: position 17,557 of record VZTM01038106.1, read on the forward strand.
CCTCTTCCTCAAACTAGACATTCCCAGCTCCTTCAATCACTCCTCATAAGATTTATGCCCCAGGCCATTCACCAGCTTTGTTGCCCTCCTCTGCACTCGCTTCAGCACCTCAGTATCACTCTTGTGTTGAGGTGCCTAGAACTGGGCACAATACTCAAGGTGTGGCCTCACCAGTGCTGAGTACAGGGGGACAATCACCTCCCTACTTCTGCTGGTCACACTATTTCTAATACAAGAATACAAGCCAGGATGTCACTGGTCTTCTTGGCCACCTGGGAACACTGCTGGCTCATATTCAATCATTTGTCAACCAGCACCCCCAGTTCCTTTTCCACCAGGCAGCTCCAGCCACACTTCCCCAAGCCTGTAGCTTTACATGGGGTTCTTGTGGCCCAAGTGCAGGACCTGGCACTTGGCCTTGTTGAAGCTCGGGCCACTAACATTGGCCCATTGATCCAATCTATCCAAGTCCCTTTGTAGAGCATCCCTGCCCTCATGCAGATAAATACTCCCACCTAACTTAGTGTCACCTGCAAACTTACCAATGGTGCTCTCTATATCCTTGTCAAGATCATCAATAAAGACATTAAACAGTAAAGATCCCAATACTGAGCCTTGAGGAACACCACTTGTGACCGACCGCCAGCTGGGTTTAACTCCATTGAGCACCACTCTTTGGGACCGCCCTTCCAACCAGTGCTTGATCCAGCAGATCGTACACTCATCAAGGCCATTGAGCAGCCAACTTTTCCATGAGAATTTAGCGGGGGACAACATCAAAATTTTGTGGGGGACAGTGTTATGCCCAAAATTACATTCTCACTTAAGCTCTCACCATTGTATCCTTCCCTGACACTAACTAAATCAATGACAATATTTGTCATTAATTCTTTACTTGTATTTCCATTTTCCAAATGTTGGTATTTCATCTGCAATGCATAGTTTGTTCCCATTTTCTAAAGGCATTTTTTTTTTAATCTCTAGGGATGATTACAAGAATGGAGAAGAAAGGGAAGAGAGATACGAGGTCTGCGTAAGAATTCACCTCTACGTTAAACAATCCTGGCAGATCTACACTGACCACACTTCAGAAATAGTAAAGTTTACTTCTTCAAAAACATATATAAGTAATTTCACAGGAGCAAGATTTTTAAAATGTACTATAATTTAGTCTAATTTTGGCTTTTTGAAGCAGATGTTTGGTATTATTCACAGTTCTATCTTTTTTTTGCCATTTTGGAAGCCTGTTTCTGTTGAATTTTACCATTATCTGAATTCTTCTGCTGAAAAGGAAAGCAACAAGATACGTTTCTCCATGTGCGAGTTTCTTCTGAAGCTTTAAATCATAGAACAGTATTTTCTAAAAAAGAAAACCAAAAAACAAAACCAAAGCCCAGATCAATTGTGTTTCTTGCACCCTGTGCAGCCTCACAAAAAAAAATCAATTTCAAAGCCTGTTGCCCTACCTTGTAGCTTGGAAATGAAAATATTGATTAAAGTTAAATTGTTTGGACAATTTTTACTATAAGTGTTAATCATATGCAAATACCGAAATTCTGAAGGACAACTGAAACTAGCATCATATTCTTTCAATGTCATACAAATAGTAACATTATGGCTTGGAAACACACACATTGATTTACAGCAGTCCTAAAATAAATGCATTATGATCATTTGGTAGACAGATTACAAATAGAAGAGAAAAGGCATTCCCGAAAACATTTTAAAATATCTATGTGATTTACAAGCCTACAAGGGTATCCCCACAATCGTTTTTAGCAGGCACGACTGGTCCCCTCAGAGTCCTTCTTCATTCAGTGGGGAAGGAAAGATACACACAGAGAGCAATTAGAGCTTCTAAAATTAGGTTCCAACTCCAAACTTCTGCACAAAAGCATATCTATCTCTCTCTCTCCTTTAACCATAAGAGCACCTGGGGACTATGTATTTTTGCAGGCCCAAGCCACAATAAAAGACAGTATCTTAAGGGTTATTCCCCAAAATGTTCAAAGACATTAGGATCACAAATCAGTTTATCTGTCAGTAGGTGCTATAGAAAGTGTTCTTTTGTTATACACATTTAAGCTTTGAGAGAGGCAATTTCAAAGCAACAGAACCCTGGGGAGTCCCAAATGGAACTGCTAAGATCACAGAATGGATTAAGTGACCATGCAGATTTCCAGTAAAATAAGTAATCAAATAAATAAGTATGGGAATACTACCTATATGAAGACCATCACTTCCTCAGTAGTAAACTCTTTAGGCTGAGGAATATTTATGGTATTACAGTACAAAAAAATTCTCATAAAGAATAAAAGTGAGAAGGATGTTTAACTTCCTTTTCAATATCTTACTGAAGAGAGAGATTTAGACAAACGATTTTGCTTGCTTGCCCAAACTCCTGACCTTCAGTCTTCTCCCTTGTTTGTCCTAAGATTAAATACTCAAGCTTCACCTCTTCCACAAGAATTAGAGCTTCCTCTGCAAGTCACCAACTAAAAAAAAATTCCCTTGCTGATTCAGAGGCAAATAGAAAGAAAGAAGGCATCCAATCTGAAAGAAAGGTGGGGGGAAGGAAAAGAAATAAAAAATAAGCAGCAACAAAGAAACTATATTTCCTCACTTACTTTTCTGGCTAACTAAATAGATAATTTTCTGACATTGAACTAAAAAATAAAAAATACTAGCATGTCTGAAGATAGTCCACAAGCCAAAAGGTACTTATCTGAAGGCAGCTGGCTTCATGAACCACAACAATCACCTAAAGGTATATCCTTTTAATTGAAACAAGATCTTGGAAAGGTCTGAGTCATCTTGCTGCACAATTACACTTCACACCAGGAAAACATCAAGTACAGATAAAATAGAAACTGCAAACATCTATGCCTTACAAACATTAGGGATAGCTTTCAAAAATTTCAGACAAGAGCAACAGAAAGAGGATTCTCCAATTAGTATTCCTAGCAGCATTCCCAGCTCCAAGAGCAGTCATACTCCTTATGCTACAGAAATGGAAGGATTGCAATTTATTCTATGGCAAAGCATCCTAATAAATAGTGCTGAATAAGTCCTCCTTGGGCTACACTAATTTCCATGACTGTGAACAAATTAAGTGAAAATTGTTGTGAATGTGGGGCAATCATTGGAGCTGGTTGTGTTTTGAAAATTGTTTTGGTGGAGGAAAAAGAGAAGCTGTGAAGAAGCATTCCTTGTCTAAGGGAATACTGTGCTAAGACTACTTCTGAATTGTTAGCTTCAAATGGCCTATTTTGCTGTTTGAACAAAAAGCTTGGCTGAAATAATAAAGTAGCAACAATGTCAAAATACCCACATTGTCTGTAAAGAATTAAATAAGACTGGAGGTGCTGAGCTTTTGCTATAGCTCCACAAGAACAAAGTGCAGTCCATGAACTCCTTCAAGAAAAACAACCCACTTGGTCCTGAGAAACATATCGTATGTGACACACAGAGGGGGAAACAAAGTGGAACTGGGAGAAGATACTGACTTACTTACTACTTTAAGCCATAGAACAAAAGGCTTACTTTCTGTAAGTATTCCTGTGATAGCAGTCTCCACACAGACATTGCTAAACATTTGATGCCAGAGTGCACTGGGTAACTGGGAAGTTTGGTATGCCCAGGCAGTTACATGTTCATACTCATCTGGCTGAGATACAATGAGATTAGCTCAGGGATTTAGTTTAGGTGCAGATTCTCTTACTCCTTAACTTTGGTGGTAGATCCAGCATTCCCAGGAACAACTCACTTTCAGGAAGTAGTGGAGGCACCTGGGGAGGATTCCACTTACCAGCCTTTCTGTTGCTAACCTACGCCAGCCAGCCAGCTCCCCCTTACATTCCGGAAGACAGGGAGGGAGACGCAGCTCATGAAAGCTCTTGTCCCACCAAAAGGGTCTATAACACTTCATTCACTGAAGTGTGAACGGAATGATTTTTGTCCAGGAGGCCTATTTATATAGCCCTTCATTGTATAGAGAATTCAGATGTCTGCCTTGAGCAGAAATAATGATTCAAGAATGACAAAATCATAGAGGCCGGTGTGGTTTCATACCCTGCATGGAGAAAGAAACCCCAACAACAAACAAACAAACAAATAAAATCCACCAAGTCCTCTATCCAATATGGGCAAAACTCAAAACCTCTTAAATAGAGAATTAAGTGATTCCAACATAGAGGTAGAATAAAAATAAGCAGAAGTGGACAATTCACAGACTGAAGATAAAGCTGCAGCAATCCACGCACTTGAAAAATCTGCAGAAAAATGTGCGCACAGCTCTGCTTTGCTAAAACTGCAATCCTTTTCAAGTAAAGAGCTATTTTCATAGAAAGATACCAGTTTGCATTAACCTGGACATAGTTTGGACAATATCTTCTCCCACCTTTTTGCTACGTACAGCAGCCCAGCATACTAAACCATAAGATAACATTTTCATTAGGGCTTCCCTGTAGCAGATAATGCCCATCGCTGACTTTCACTCTACTGGTTTGTTCTTCCCTTTCCCTAAGGAGATTTGTTGTGTACCTCAAGATAAAATAGTAACAAGAAAACACCCAATAAGAAGTCATAGAAAGATTAGTAGCTACCAGTCGAAAAAGAAGGTAGATTTTAATACTTCACTATACTGCATATAAATTGTGTATGTAAACCATAGCTGCTGTCAGTTACACAGATATGTAAAAGAGGAAAAGGTGACAACATTGACAACAATGTGACGAATGTCTTCCTTTTCCTTCTTCCTGATGGGCCTTCTAAAGCTTCAGTCATGAAGAGCTACAACTGTTTAGCAACATGTACATTAAGAACTTCAAAGCAAAAGCAATGTTTCCTATTGTTGTCACCTGAAAGGAAAGACATTAAAAGACAAAGTCATAAGCTCCTTGTTCTGCAATTTTGCTTCAGTAGAAGAGTATTCCCAAAAAGGAGCCAAAACTTTCCCAGTCAATATCAACGTGGGGATGGTCTTCATTATGAGTACTATTTTAATCCTTAAAGCACACATTCCGTGAACCCCTTTCACTGAACTAAAATTTATTAAATCCAGGTAAATTCTTTATTGTCAATGCAGATTTTTTTGGTATTCTGGAGTAATAAACTGGCATAAGGAATTCCTCAATCTGCTGGCTGCATTCTTGCTGATACAGCCCAGTATATATGAACAGCCACCTTTGCCATTATGGCTAAGACACTACAAATGAAAAAGGGTTTTACCTACTAACTACAGGAGAAGAAACTCAATCTGAACTTTTGTCCAGGTAGCAAAATAAAAGATTTTTCAAATATTAGATAATACTATAAAAATGTGTTGATGGCTTTGATAGCTCTGATGGTGTTTGACTGTCACTGATACACAGGTTAGTTCATAGAAGTTCAGACAATGCAATATTATTCTCTGCAAGAAAATGAAGATCCTAGGAACAGGTATGCAAGACAGTAGCTAGACCTCTATAAGCATTACTTTTGCCTGGTGGTACTTCAGAATATTAGGATTTACAAGGAAATGGTAGATTTGTTACAACTCTGGTGTGAGGAAGAAATAATTCCTGAAATCATAATAGTTTTCCCATCATGATGCATATATGAAAAACTAAATATGTGACTAAAATACATTTTCCCCCTATTTTCTTATTACTTTTAAACTATGCTACTTTCACCTGAAATTAATATATGTAGATGTTCAGGTAGCAAAAGAAACAGGAAAACTCTTGAATTGCATAAGAAACGTCTCAAGAATCTGTCAAGGATGTTTTTCCACAGTCAGCGTTCTCCCCAGAATAGCTTCCCCATCAGAAATACTTGGTGTCATCTGAGGAGGTACTAAATACTGAATTAAGATATAGCCCCAAGATACAGCCCTATTATCTCAAATAATAATTAATATTCGTCATCCTCAGTTATTCTGTAATCTTTAGCTATCTTAGTTTTAAAACAGTCTTTAATTTTAATCAAAATAAATTTTAATTATATATTTTATTATAGAACAAGGGGGGAAATACATATTAAATTGAAAGAATCTTAGTAGATGTCCCAGCATAAATAACTTTAAAGTTTGGAGAAAGAGATTTAATCTATATTTTGTAACTTAATCTGCAAAGATGTTTATCAGAAACATTTATACTCCAGATAATTTTAACATGTTCAATTCGCAGATGTTTAATTTTAACCCAAGAATGAAACTGTCACAGATCTCAGCTTCACAAGGTCATTTTCATGAGAGATACTCTGATCCAGGCAAAAAAAAAGTTTGAAATACCTGGTCTCCAGGAATTAATGTGGGATCCTTCATTTGTAGTATAGCCTGTACTGATAACCTACATACTGTTAAGAAAATACATAGCATTAAAACATCTTAGTATTACATTCTAAAAATCAGACATCCACTGCATCTTTCAAAACATCTTTAAAAAGAGTTATGAGCTGCATTGTACTTGTTACATAATGACTCGGTATATTGTGAGTTTATAAAAGTTACTTATCTGCAAAAAAA
>VZTM01038107.1:0-14496 GCA_013400555.1 Jacana jacana
CAGTCTTACACCCTTTCCACTCAGTTGCTTTGAACCAGTAAATCTTCTGTTGTTCTTCTTTCCAAACTGCTTTTTGCAGATAATCTTGATCTATTTTACATAGACACAAACCCCAGAAATATTCCTGTCAGATGGTTACCTAGCATCCTTATTGCTTATTACCTAGCATCCTTATAATTGCTAGTTGAGTGTGTACTTCAGTTATCATGACAGGAGGTCTAAAGGTGTCAAAGAGACTTTGAAAAGAAACTCTCAAATATTGCAGGCAGAAAAACCCCTTAAAGATTAGCTACAGAGCCTTCTGACAAAGCACAGATCTTGGGAAAATTCGGTCTGAATAACAGCACGTTTGTGCTTCAGGAATTTCCACTGAAACAGTACAGAGTATTCAATGAAAAGGAAAGAAGTGTGTTGTCATGTTTTCTGGCTGCCAATCAGTTTCCATAAGACTTGATTCTTCCTAGTATGGAATAGCATGCAACTGAATGACAAGAAAATACAGTGTCCCTAAACATGATGTTTAAGCAGCAAAACAAAAAGCAATCCAGGCAACTTCACCAACACGGCAAACAGATAAGGAAGGGATATTTAGGGCTATGACAACCAATCCAACCATGCGTCTAGACAGGTAATATATCACATAGGAAAGAATTCAGTTATTTACTGGCTGCAGCTCCTGTATAATACCACATCATAACTCTCTTCTTGTACTTTGACATGTTCATTTGATGACATTTCATCCTCTGAAGAAAAAAGTGTCTAACTTACAAGCATGTAAGCAAACTGAAGCTCATTTCGTAAGTGCACAACTATGCCTCATCAGGTAAAAGGCACCATCTTTCTTTAACTTTCTTCATTTAAATGAATATTCAAGAGCCATACAATATAATAAGCACAAACTGAGAAGAAACCACAGAGGAAAAGTGTAACTTTTTGGAGATATGACAGATTTACACAGTGCAATACACTTGACTTTGAAATATTGCCACAGTTTCTTACACTTATTACACAGATGGTTTCGTCCTCCTTATATATCTGGGTGCTCTTTATATTCTACCTTATGAAGTGAAAAAGGTATGTGACAACTCTGAAATTCAGCCTTTCAAACAGATGTTTTGTGTATAAATTTAAGGATGCACTTCAAAATTTTTACATTAAATTTCCCATTTTAAAAAGCTCCATATCTTGAGTTGTTATACTTTGATTTTTTCCCCATATGAAAATACTGAAATTTATTTTAAAATGTATTGCATTTAGAATTACAATTGACTTCACTATGTCTTATCTCAGTAGGTCATCTAATATCCACTAGAAAATAAACTGGAAATTATTACTGCCACAGCTGAAGATGAAAGAAAAAACATATTTTAAACATTCAACTCATAATAAATTTCAAAAACTAATGTATTAGAGTACTCAAATCATAACATATTCATGTGCTATTTTGAGTATTCTGAAAAGCAGTTTTAAATAAGCAGTTATAAACAGTTGGTTCAAGGAATTCTAACAATAAGAGACTGCATGAATGATAAATACCTAAAAAGAAAGGAAATGTTTCACTTTATCCCCTAAGTCAATACATGGTCTTTCAGCATCAGAAACTCTATGAAATTGGAATATGTGGGTATACACTTCTGAAATGCCACCTGTTCATCCAATTGAAGTAAAGAAACATCTTGCACACTTCAACAATGAATTGATGAGTTTCCTTTTACCCCTGGGATGCAAAATGAGAGTAAAAATAAGCACTGCATTTATGCTTTGTGGTTCAGTAGTGAGCAATTCTCTGCCTTGTTTTTTTTCTGAAGAGTATATAGGAGCTTGCTCGTGTAGTTTGTGTAATGAAATCCAAAATGGAGCTATAGTTAAAATATTTCAGAAAGCATAACAATTCTACATCTTTTGCCTGATTTCTACTGCTGGAATAGCCAGTAAAATGTATTGTCACTCTTCTTTCGGGGAAGGGATAAATCTTGAGTAGAATAATAAATATTATTATGACACTAATAGTCAAGGTGTGGTAGTATTTTAAATTCACGGTTTCAGTAAATAATTGAGTGACTTTTGTGGACAGGAGACAGACTGGAAATTTTGGGGAACAAGGCTGAAAAGCCAACCAGAACAAGCAAGTATACAAGCTTTCTCTTCCAAACCTGGAAATGACTGACCTTTCTTGAGGGAAAGGGAGGGCTGTATTCTACATCTGTTTAATAGAATATTTCTGGTAATGCTGCAAATCAGTGTGCTGCCTCTGTACTACCAACCACCAACCATCAACCACCACTGGTGTTTGAGAGCTCCAGGTGGTAACAGCCCTGCCCACATAGGCATCTGTCTCTGAATTGGAAACTATAGGATCATTACCATCTACAATCCCTGATACTTTAGCTGCGTTACAGCACGCTGCTCTGTAGTTTTATGCAGGAAAGTGTAATGTGGGAGAAAAAAAACCTGGCTCCTGGATAGCTGTGGGATTTCACACCCACTCATGAGAAGTGCTAACCTCCTTCCACTTTCAGTGAAATGCAGAAGAGGTTTTTTCTGTTGGTATGTTCTACTACACAGGTAATCTGGGGTATCTGATGTCTGATACTTCTGCTTCTCGCATTAGGAATGTATGCATAATTTTTCTCTTTATTGCACCCAAATAGAATAAATAATAATTATTATTCTGCTTTTCATTGGTTTTCATTTTTCACCTCTCCTTTTTATACAGATCCTTCTTTTAAAACAAGAAAGAAAATTTTCTATTTTTTTATTTTAAGCTGGGAATGTACTGAGATATTGTGTCCAAATTGTGTCCAAAGTGACTTCTGCAAAGAGATTTTATGATGACCAAAGTGGATGCTCAGCCATTTGTAGCAGGTCAATACTGACATCTCAATGTTACGATAATCAGAGAAGTGCACAGCACTCCATGAAGCTAACACACAGAGTCCTGGGGTCATTTCCTCATCCAGCATGATTCTCTAAATGTGTCAGTCTGAATTTATATTGGATGCAAACTATTTTACATGCGTGTTTAGCAGAATTTAAATGCTATACGACATTAACAAAGCATAAAGGAAAAGTGCTAATGCAAAAAGTCTTCCACATCATATGTGTGCTGCGTACGCATTCTTCTCTATTAGGGATCAATTTTAGCAATGCCCATAGTTTTGCTTGGCTCGGTTTTTCTCCCGCTGCTCAGAAGAGTTTTTAGTGCACTAAGTAAGCTCAAGTCTTAGGCTATCAGATAGTTCTGTTCATTGAGTTATCTTAATGAACTAGAAGATGAATAGGCAGACTTGTCAGCACACAGTGAAGCGGTGAGTTATTCCTCTCTTTGCAAGTTTCGTGAACCTTCTTCCAAGAATAGGAACTCACATTTTACAATGTGAGTTTACAATCCTACTTTTACAATGCTAGTAGCATAGGAGATTTCTTTGTAAGATTTTACACCTTTGTCCTTTCCTTAAACATCATTAAAATAAAATCAGTTTTAAAATCTCATGACTTACCCACCTTTTAGACCCAGGAAGGACAGAATGTTGGTTTTTTTTCAGCTGAAGTGCTTTTTGTAATTGCTAGCAAAAACATAAGAATCTTGAGTGACAGAGCACTTCCTATGGAGGTTTTTTTGAAAAAAAATCACATTTCCAAGGGCGTATGTGCAGAATCATGGAGTGTGCTTGTTAAATTACAGTTAAAGCCTGCACAGCACAGCACAGCAGTCCACCCCCAGTTCTGCCACCTGTGCAGCTCTAGGGCTGCAGCATGTGATTAGCAGTGGCACACTACTTTGTCACCCCCAAAAGCAAACACACCAGTAGTTGATTCCTCCCCACAGCCTCTTGCCACTCTTCCTTTGCTCTAAGGCATTCGCTGTTTACAACTATTCTCTGCCCATTAGCACTTCTTGTAGCTGCCCATAGCTAGCTCACTCTGCACATCCAGAGTACATCATCCACATTTGCAATGACCTCAGCCCATCCACCAGGCCTAGTGGATGAACAGTTTGAGTAGGAGATGGAGGAGAAGAGAGAGGAGGCTCTACTTCCTTTTTCTTAAGATCATTACCTGTGCAACAGAGGCTGGAGGTTTTTTTTGCCTCGTAGAGATTAAATGTTTAAGAGATTAAATGGTTTGCAAATAGGCCATCTTCTTTGGCCTCCCCACAGATTATGCCAGGGGTGGGCAATGAGCCAAAAGTCTCCGAAATGCAATCCTCAGCCCCCATCACAGAAGTTTAGATCCACACAGGCTGTTAATGAAATTGCTTCCAAATAAAACTCCTCCTCCTCTTTTAGATCCATATGGCTCCTCTCCAGCCCAGTGTCTGGCCTGGCTGTACTTGAACAAGCTAGGGGTGAAAGGGCTTTCTGACAGCCCAATCTCATATGAACTGAATCTGTTGTACAATCATGCTGCAACTACATTTTTCAAAGCTATTCTCTTTCAAAGGTTAGTTTTAAATACTTTTTTTCCCGCTTTGATCTTCCCTGCTTTTAAAAGGCCACACAGGAAGAATTGTTGGCAATTTACTGTATAGGTAGTAGGGAGTGGGAAAAAAGATTTCACCTGAATGAGCAGTAATTCTTAAGTCCTGGTCACAAGTGTGTCATGCTTGATCTCACGCCAAGGCAGAGTATCATTTCAGTCTTTTTCTGCCACAAACCCTGCTTTTGCACTGGTCCTCAAAGACGAAATTCTACTTTCTGTGATAGAAAAAAACAGTGACAGAAATGTGATGTGGGGTCTGACAGTCTGCCAGGATTAGTTTCTTGCTTAGTGAAATTGGTTCCAGGATAAACCCTGGCATAATGAGGGGCAAAGGTCGACCATTTTGTCAAAATATTAGGTCCCATTTTTCAGTCTTTTCAGTTTTTAGACATTTGTCGTAAATGCCTTTGGCAAGAGAGGTATTCCAAAGCCCTCTCTTTCAAGAAAGACACCGCCTTAATGTATGAAGACTTACAGTCTGCAAGTATTCCAGCTACATCTGATACTACGCAATTTCAGAACTATGTGTCCTGTCAGGGTATATAAATTCAACAGGCTTGATAAACAAGTGGTCCAAAGGGAGCTGCTACCAGCTGCATTATAAATATTCCAGACCCAGGCACCCATAATTATTTTATTCCTTTATGTTGTTTTTAATACCTCCTCCTTCTTCCAGTCTGTATATTTTGTAAAAGATCCTCCTTTAGAACAGAAGTTTGCCAGGGCAGTTTTACCCTCCAAGTACAAAGAAAGTCTTCTGGTTGTGCAGTAGCCCTGTAAGTGTATCCCATACATACAGGAGAGAAGAAATCTTTCATCCTTTCTGATGAGTGCATCAGAGTTTTATTACCCTCCATGTTTCTTCCAAAAGGAAATGTCAAAATTTATGTGCTTTGTTCCTGCAGACTTTGTATCCTTCTGCATTTTTCTTGGTTATTAAATTTTTAAACATGAAAGAGTGGAACTTAGACGTTTATTCCTATTAATGGTAAAAGTGGCTTTAGTGCTGTATGACCCAGAAATTCTGTGAAGTGCCTCCATTCCTATCAGACACATTGCACAAAGCTGGAAAATATAGTGTTGAGGTTTGCCTATCACAAAACATATTTTATTGCATATTTGCAAAATTAAGCATAAACATATTAAAAATTAACCAGTGATACAAAGGCAGAACAATCCACAGAAAATCTAGCCAGTCAAAGAGGCAAGGGATAAATGAATTGAACAGGAACTTACCTCTTCAAATAGTGGTTTCTAGTGTTTAGTGCTTGAAGGAAAGTAAACTGGATTACTTCTGGGTTTAAAGAGACTGAGTTCAGATGAAGCATTCCCTGTCCCTTTTACTCACACTGCAGCTCAGCAAATTCACTGCACAGTGCCACATCGGGCTTGGTCAAGTGCCACCCCTGAGGCTGGCAAGTGGGGACACGGTAGCTGAGTGGAGGGTCATGAACATATCTGGATATACTAGGCATCCACTACCATCTATGTTGTCTTCCTGTTCTATGGCCTTTTCTAATGTAGCATGAAGGTTTTCAAAGTCAAACACTGAAATGGTCAAGGCCGAAACCCATCCCTGGAGTGGAATACTGGTGCACATAGTATATAACAGTTTTTTTACAGTTAATTTTGTGGTGCACATAGTATATAACAGTTCAGTAGCTGGAACAGCTGGGTTTTTAAAGTGCCTAATCCACATTTAAACCTCATTTCAAAATGGAGTTACATTTCTGGCCACGCCATTGTAGATATATTATTAGGATTATCATATAATTTAATGACAAAGAGTAGTATTATTAAACACAGAACTTGGTGCCATATGTAACTTTCTTCAAAGCTCAAGAAAGTTCAGTTCAAATGTTTGGTATTGGCTCACCTGCATTAATAGCAAGAAAATGTGCAGCTGGAACCATCCAGAGAATAAACATTGAGAATAATTAAGGTACAATCAAAACAGAACTTGAAGACTTGTCAATGGAGTGAGGTGATGTTTAGCGTAGCTGTCAGGGCCTTGAGGATGCTACCATCCCCCTCTGTCCCTTTCTAGACCCCCAGGGCCTTCACACACCCTACCAGCAGCTCAGGGCCCCTTTTCAGCCTAGGACATCTTTCAGCCCAGCCCAGGGCTGTCAGTCCCTGCATCAGAGATTCCACATCAGGTCCCTGTCCCTACCTCCCAGACAGCCCTCAGACCTGTGCTGTAGTCACATTTCAGGCCTTGTTTCAGGGCAGATTTTCCTGGATGGACCACGGATACAACTCATTAACGCACCTTATCTAGGACTGTGGATGGACCTTTTCCCACTACCATGCTAGTCTTTCTCATTTTTGGTCTGTTCAGTAAAGTTGCATTCCCTGCTTGTGCTAGGTCTGCCCTTACTTGGCTCCTGTTGCAGCCTCCTTTGGGGAATATATCTGCTATTGCTCACCCCTGACAAGAGCTGGCTGAGAGTACAAGGCAGATTGCTTCCATCAGAGAAAAACTTGGAATAAATACGACTAAATGTTAGTGACTAGATTATTTGACTGATGGTATGCAAAGTGATTTTATTTAAAATATAAAGTCTGAAGTGTCAGACCCGTGGCACCCCAGAGCAAGCAGTGTGGAAGTGCAGTGTTGGGATTAAGTCCTCTTATCCCAGACCAACAAGCTGCTCCTCTGGAAGCAGTGTCTGGTTAGTCACCTCAGAACAAGCTACATGACTGCACAGTTTCACAAGCACAGTTCCATTACCCTACTTCTCCCTGCCCTGAAGCTGAATCATTAGGTAATAGAACAACCTTGCTTCCTCAACCCATTTTAGAAGTTCATGAATTAACACTTTAACTCCAATTTTATCTTTGGATATCCATCGGGTACTAGTAAATCAATGGAATAACTGCACATATAGATATATATATATGTGTGTATTGAACTGAATGCATATGGGATTAATCTAATATAAATTCAGATATTCTGAACTAGTCTATATGTAAAGTAGTCATCCTGGGCTCCTTTATTAGGCAGTAGGGAGAAAGATAATTTTTTTTAAGAGTAAGATTTATTTTGGACATTATTTTAGCATCAAACAGGTCACATCTTAGAAAAGTCCTCAGTGTCTCTCAGCCAGGACAGGAGATGCCACCAGACCAGGGATAGCAGTGGTGGTGCTAGGGGCCAGGCAGCTCTTGGGAGGTATTCGAGCAGGGCTGGGGAATGGGCTGCCAGGAACCCGAGGGAGTTCCACAAAGCACTGATCTGGGGATGTACTAACTCCCTGCAGCAGCTTGGTTTGGGGCCAAAGCTACTCATGAGTATTTCTGCAGCCCTTAGGGTGTTAGGTGCCAGGTTGGGCAGGAATGGGCAGTGTACCCAGGCAGCAAGGACAGTCCTACACCCCAGGCTGTGTTAGCAAGGGCACAGACAGCACTGCTGAGAAAGGAAAAGGCAAGGTCAGACACAAAGGTGCGGGTCTAAGGAAGCTCTAGCAGCTTCAAATAGGCATGGGGAGCTGCCGCCCTTGATGCAGGGTCTGCCCTATCAAGGGCAGCTGCCCCATTGATGCCCTGGAGCCTTTGATAGGGTACAAAGGTCTCCCCTTGTAGCTGGTGCCAGGGAGAGGCAGGTTCTGCTTTGACAGTTTCTCAATCTTTTGGGGACAAGTTCCAGCATCATTGGGGAATCCCTGTTACCACAGGGCTTAGTCAGGCAACTTTTCGCACTGGAAGAAACCCTGGCTGAGTTACAGGGGCCTTATGACCCTTGTCAGGCTGGACCTCAGCTGTTCTTGCCAGTGCTGCTGGACCAATGGTGTGTGCCAAGTGAGACTGGGCCTCTTGTTGCCACCTAGGTCTCTGGCTTTGCAGTTGTAGAGTGGCTCAGGACTCCCAACACGAGTGACTCATCTCTGTCCTTCAGAGTCAGTGATAGGGGCTCCCTTTTCTAATGGGCTCCCAAGTACATTGGTAGGTGCATCTTGTCTATCTTATGCATCTTGTACCTATGTCAGTATCAGGATTTTCTCTATGTGTGTCCTACTGGCACAAAGCACTCCAGTAATGTTGAGCTCCAGTAATGTCACTCTTCCTATAATGGAAATAGAACTACTTAAATATAAAGTCTTCCAAATGACAAAGGAATTTCACAGGTCATATAGCTTCTTAAGGTTCAGTTAACCTGTTTCCTGCTGTCCTCAAGACATCTTTGTGTACACAGATATTTCAATAGGACTTACTCTGAATCTTGTTGCTAACAAGTGTAAAAAAGACCCTTCACTGTCATTACCCTGCTCTCCACTGTTACAGGACACCTTGACAGATCCCATTTAATGCCTACTTTCTCCCCTGTAGCTCTCATATTCCTGCCATATCAGGACCTACACCCCATATAAGCATTCAGTTCAACATATCTTGTTCCTGCTGTTAATGGAAAGCAATGCTTGGCTACCCTGGTTGAACTTCACAGTGCTTTATCATAACAGTTTTTCTCTTGTTGCTGCTGTTTAACTTGGTCTTTCACCTTTCACACTTCATCTAAATCTGGTATTTTTGGTGCCTAAAACTATATAGTTTCAGAATGGCTTGTAAATAAGTCCTTGGCACTTAAAGCTAATAACTGGTGTAGTCTGACTGTAAATTTAGTCTATATACTA
This sequence comes from Jacana jacana, assembly GCA_013400555.1. Lineage (NCBI taxonomy): Eukaryota > Metazoa > Chordata > Aves > Charadriiformes > Jacanidae > Jacana > Jacana jacana. The sequence goes on from VZTM01038107.1 coordinate 9,114, forward strand.
TGCATTTAATTTTGATGAAACTGAGGACATCTCTCTGAGAATATGTTTCTCTAAAGAAATAAATGAATGAAATATAAATGTTGAAGGCAGTGATGATTCAGGTTGTCAGAGAATCAAGGTATTATTTGAGCCTTTTAGTGTATTCCAAAATTCACAGCTATATTCACGATGAGACACCGCTACTGCAATGAAAAACTTCAGCCCCAGATATTACGAGCCTGGTGAAATTCCATTGACTGTTAGACATCTCTCCTCTACACCATACCTGGAGAATTAAGCATCAGAGTGGCAGCCCCAAAGAGTATGAAACTAGCTCCATTAAAAGTAGAAATACTGAGAAGCTGTGTTTCTTACATCTCATTCCCCACTGGAGCTTTCATGCAAACTGCAATACAAATGGAGCACTCATTTCCCTCCCCTCAGGATGCATTCATAGTCATAACTTTAAATGCTTATATCTTTACATCCTACATGGGAAAACATAAGTCTGTTCTCAAAAAAAATGCCCCCAAACCCAACAACAAACAAACCATCCATCACCCAATAAAACTAGTACAAACCCCAGAAGTAAAATTAGAATCACAAAATTTTGTAGGTTGAAAGGGACTTTTAATATCATCGAGTCAAACCACCAACCTAACACTGCCAAAACCACCACTAAACCATGTCCATTGAGCACCATCTTTACTCTTTCCTTGAAGCTGCGCGGAGTTTCAGGGGATGAAGGTGGACAAACAGTGGATCATCTTAAAGGTCATTTCCAACCTAAATGATTTTATGGTTCTAAATATTATCACTGCCACCTTTTCATCCAGAGGATCTCAGCATGAAGTCTGGGTACAGAAGATCTAAGCTCATCTCATTCATTAGCCAAAGCTATCAGGGTATTTGCCATGCACAGTCTAATTTTAACTAGTTCCATAACTCCCACAACAGGTTTCCTGTTCTTGTGCACTATCCACTGGAAAATTATCTATTTTCTATTAATTTAGATATAGAAGAACTTTGGGAGTGGGTGTGCCACATTGGAGTATCCCCCATTACACTTTCTTTTTCTTGGGACGCTGCCTGTTTTTCAAAATTGGCATGGTACATGGCATATAGTGAATGGAGGTGAATAAACTCAAAATTTCAGTGCCAAAGTGAAGTAGATCTGGATGCTAAGGTATCTGCCTCTGCCTATGGTAGCAATGCAGAAACATGGGGAGAAACATTCAGTACACAGGTACAGACTAAAACTAATTTAGAATGAAAACCCCCAAAATATCTGTGGAACATCAGGTCTTCATCCCTTACCTGTGTCCTTCTTCAAATATAAATGCTAATGCAGGCATAGCCCTCTGCCATAATTCTCCTTCAGAGCAACTTTTTTTCTGATAATAATAGAACAAAACCATGCAGTAACCTCAGTATAAGAATTCAGATTATACAATCTGAAGATATTCCACCATGTTTTCATCCTTTACACTATTATGCATTAGAAATCTGGCACAGAGCTCTGTCAATTGAACTATTGAACTCGGAGTGGCAAAAGTCCCCCTCCAGGCGAGGCATTTAAATCATTTTCAAAGTTAATTTCCTACTCCCAGACGGAGAACAAATCTAATCGGGTTTACCTCATTCTTCTGGCAATCAGGAAAGTGTTGCCTGCATACTCAACAAGAGAAAGTGTCCTAGAAGGCAGCCAGAGCACTCGCTTTGCAGAACCAAATAAGCCCCTTCTGCAAAGCAACATGTGTGGATCAGCATGTGAATGGGGATTTGGATTTAACCTGTCAGATCTCCCTGGTCTCCTGCTAACCCCATTTTATAAAGAAATTATGAACTGTTTACAAGCTAGCAGTGCAGATGGGAGACGGAAAATAGTCAGAAAAAAATATAGTATGGCTGCAGGGGTACATTTCAAAAAACTGGCAATGTATTTAAAAAGACCCTCCTCTGGTCTCTCTGGATTCCTGGTGACCAAGGCTTTTCCCGGGTTCTTCTGGTGGTAAAACCTCAACAAGCATTGGAAAGAACAGAATAAAGTTACTAGATGACTTAAGAGAGTTTGTAGAAGAGTGAACAACAGTGTATATAGACACAGGAGCAAAACAATGTTTACATGTATATATGACTCAGGTGTAAGAAATCAAGCAAGAAAGGGCAGAGACCAGCATGGCTGAGTTGGGACCTGCTGGTTAAACTAAAAGCCAAGAAGGAACTGCACAGGCAGCTCAGGCAGGATCAGGTATCCTGGGAAGAGTATGGGGATGCTGCCTGGTTACATAGGGATGAGGTCAGGAAGGCCAAGGTGCAGCTGGAGCTGAACATGGTAAGGGACGATAAGAACAACAAGGACTTCTACAGGTATATCAACCAGAAAAGGAAGTAAGCATGGCATGAACAAATTAGCATGCTAAATTTCCAAGGATCATTTCTAATGACTAATTAAATTGCCTAAGGGTAATGGGGAAGAAAAGGAAACTAGGAGCCTAACTGAAAACTGTAGGATACCTTTCTCATATTGACCATCAGAAGCATATAAAAGAGGAAGAAGTGTTGCAGTTTCATTCCCGTATCTTCAGATTTTCTCTGTTCCCTGCTTTTTAAGATAGGTACTACTGAGTCTATCTTCCTACAAATCCTAGGCTATGCTCTAGGTTTAATATATGTTATCTGCAATAAAACAAGTAAGTTTCATGTAGTTGATAAAAATATTACAATTAGCATGTCTTTGCCCAGTAGGAAAAAAAAATAAGGTCTCTTTTTGTATGTGTGAACTTCCTCTGTAATGCAAATGTTTCACTAGCTCAGATTGTATTTTGATAAAAACTGATATTTGAGCAAGATATTCTGGAATCACTCTGTGTATCTAACTGCTCTATTATTAGTCAGAGCTGAATGATTTTTTTAGCATTGCCTATTGTCCAGCAGATCTTTACAGGATTGTCCTGCATTACATTACTTAACATTTAGTGTGATCAATAAAATAATCTTTAGATCAAGTTACAAGATTAATACAATGTAATAATTATTTTTTTTTTCTTTAAGAAAACTTTGGTGGCTGGGATTTAAAACAAGCCCACTTATGCAAAAGCATAACAAAATGGATGGAGAGAAATCCCATAATGCCACCGTAGTATTACCCACCATCAGCCACATGATTGTGCCACTGGATATTTTCACCCTCTAACTTCAAAACATAGAAAATTAAAAATTAAAATTAGGATGTAAAAGAAGGAATTAACTGACTGCTTCATATAATTTGCGGGGAGCCACAGTGATTAAAGCACATGAACACAACTATTTAAATAACTGCATGAAAGTGAATGCAATTTTGAAAAAAAATTAGCAAAATGCAAAGTTCTCCATACAATGAACTTTGCTGCCTGTTCCACCTCATTGCAGTCCACTTCTTGGCAAAAATTTAGCTAACTAACTTTTAGATCTTTCTTGCTTTTGGAAACTGCAATTTACAAAGGATGCAGTAGAAAAAAAAAGAAACTTCATTGCTTTGCATGCGATCATTCTTCCAGATAGGTGGTACCCACTAAATACCCAGAAGCATCATTGAGATGTCTATGTTACAAATAAGTCAGGAAAGATTAATATGTAACGCTTACAAAAAGGTACACAGCTAGGTCATCATTCCAGGGTCAGGCTTTAAGATAAAAATAACATGAAAATATGTATGTCATATTCACTTAGGTGGAGGGACTGAAGAGAGAGGAGAACAAAATTCCAAGTGTTAGTTTCTTAACTGGAAGGCAGTATAAGTAACTCACTCATTGAAAACAATGCTCTCATCTTGAAAATCATGAACGAAACTACTATTCAGTGGCACAAGATCCAACCCATCTCTCTCTGCTCTATCCAATACCCTACAGTGGAACTATCTTCCAAGGTACAAATCCTGTGGTGTGAATAGCCTGGTGATACATTTTCAAAGGTCAGTTACAAAGATTTGAAGGTTCTCATTATGACCATGGAGTCCTAACTTTTATGGACCAAGTGACACTTTCTTTTGAAAAACAAATGTTGCCTCTCATGAAATAGTAAAGAAGATGTTTACAATTCTCAAAACAGTCTTGCCAATATGAAAGGAATATTTAATGGTTTTGCTATTAATTGTCAAAATAACACTGCTGAACTTTAAACAGAGTAATAAAGATTATTGAAGCACGTTTATTAACAATTTACCATAGATTATTTTAAAACATTTGTGCTTTTTAGTGTTGTTTTCTGTTACTACAGCTGGTTTATCCAAAACCATATCAAAACTATCTGCTTTTCACATTTCCCCCACTTCCTCACAGGAGAAACACCAATAAGAATGGTAGAATTTTCAAGGATCATCCCTGAAGCTCCATTCCAAGTCTTATGAACTAGGTCTGAGGACAGTAAATACAGAACAAGTTACTAAAAAAAAGTATATTTTGTTATTCTCACTGCAGAAATCTGGCAGGTCATCAGGGAACTAAAATTGGGATCTTAACTTTCTCAATTTAATTATCATTATAACAGACTGAGGGAATGCCTTTGTCAAAGTGACAGTTTGCATATGGTCTCTGAATTTTACAGTTGTTCAATACAATACTATAATCCTTTTTCCATTTTAAGCTTTCAGTTAGTACCAGTGATTCCTTGAAACTTGGTCATATTTTAATTTAGCAAAAAAGACAATTCAAAATATTGCATACTGCTGTTTCATGTGTTTACAATAGTTCTTACATTGGCTATGGATTAATCAAGCAAATTTCATGAGAACTGTGATATAATTCATGCATTAGGGAACTGTAGATAAGTAACTGAATATCAGCGGCCACCAGAAAGGCTAGTTTCTAAATAAACCTACTCTTGGTACAGGTAGAGTATGATTTGGTCTTGAATGTGTAAAACGTGGAAGGAACAAACTCGGAAATAGAGTTTTAATAGTAAATATGTGATACTGTATGAACAGACATCCACCAGGTCATTCTGCAAATAATAAACTGAATTTTCTTTGAGTGTATCTAAAAGTTACCCATGAAAGGATGTTATCTGTTGAATAACATCCACATGAGACAAGGAGAAAGGCAAAAATATGTTCTACCTGGAGACAGGAGAGCTATCATACCAAAGAAGGCAAAGAGGCATACAGCTAAAGTATGGTACTTGTGAACTTCTTCTGCATAATTTTCACCCTTCTGACTTAAGACTGCTACTATGAGCTTTTCTATTTATTCTTCCTGCTCCACAAGAATGGGCCTTTACTCACACACTACACAAGGATAGTTGAGGAAGAATTGTTATGGGTATAAATAGTGCCAGTTGCTTTGAAATAGGTCCTACAAGTGCGCAAGCAAAATCACTGGAAAAGAAGTCTAGCTACCTGTGGTCTTTTGGACGTGGATTTTGCAAG
>VZTM01038109.1:2482-15643 GCA_013400555.1 Jacana jacana
AATATTCTTTGCTGCCTTACTTGATTTTAGTATTAAAACAGTTCCTCCTTCAGAGGGACTTGAATGAAGTTTTTACTGGTGGAATTAGCTCCTACAGCCTAATTTTAATGGCAATTAGTTTCCTGCAGGTAAGTATATTCCTTATTTGTCTCTGTGTTCTTTAAAATATTTTGATTTCCGTACTTATTTGTTGTTACAGTGCTGTTTCTTTAGAGTCCCCTAGCAATGCACAGCTGTATGGTTATGGTGGTAGGTGTTTGATCATTGGCAGCTCCTACAGACTACCTCTCAGAGTGCTAGGAACCTCAGTTCACTGAGTGAACTGAAACAGCAGCAGGAGCCTTGTGGAACAGCATTGAGGTTGTGCGTTGCTTTCTATACCAGGGCCTGTGATCTGGATTATGGGCAGCCTATTCCAGTACCTGAATCATCTTCCTAGTGTTGGAAAGCCTGCCAGGATGCAGTTTAAGTCTGTTACTTCCTAGACTACTGATACTAAATGTACAGAGCAATTGATTTCCGTGTTTATTAAAGTTACAGAATCAGTTCTTTTTTAATTATATGTTGGTTAGGTTTTTAACATACTTAAAACTGGCAGATATTGTAACTAATGAAATAGTTATAGCTTCTTCCAATACATTTGTGTGACAGTAACCTTTGTACAAGTATGATGGGGTACAATGTTAGGCGCCTCTCAGCAGCTCTGGTAATGGAGAAAACCTACATATCCTGGTGCTGTTAATGATGAATTGAAATATTACTGTAGATGATGCATACTGCATGTAATATGGGGTATTGATAGATCAACTGCATTTCAGTTGGGGTAAATAGATTCCCTTCAAATTCTGAAAAGATTAGGACCAATAGGTTTTTGAAAAATCAGGTATCACTGAATTACTAACTAAGCTCTAATGTAGTACTTTCTTATTGCCTTTCGTTTAGGAAAAAAGAATTTACTAGTCCTTAAATAACTGGAAGAGGAGGGAAGGAGGAGTTTTTTGGCTTCCAGACTCTACTTAAGTGCTGCCCCTTCTTGGTTATGTGATAGTGGTTTAAATACATGAATTAATGACTCAATTCAGACTTGTGTATAAGGAGATTATACTCAGCTGTTTAAACTAAAGCTTTTTGTTGCACTTTGTTATGGTCTGAAAAGCACTAATTTTTAATAACTGTTCTGTCACAGCTGCATCCAAGAATTGATGCGAGAAGAGCTGATGAAAACCTTGGAATGCTTCTGATAGAATTTTTTGAACTTTATGGGAGGAATTTTAACTACTTGAAAACTGGTATTAGAATAAAAAATGGAGGTGCCTATATTGCCAAAGAAGAAATCATGAAAGTCATGACTAATGGATACAGACCATCCATGCTATGTATTGAAGATCCTCTCCTGCCTGGTAAGATTGTATACTTCTTGCAATATTCCAGAGCTCTGGCTCTACTTGTGCTCTCACAGCTTATGTTAGTCCTTAAAGTCCATAAGAAGAGTTGAGAAGCTACACCAAGAAGATACTTTGCTGGTGTGTAGGTCCGGTTGTGGAGATGCACTAAGGGATAAGGACACAAAGTATGCCAAGGTTCATGGCCTGAGTAAATTACATTGCACAGAAACAGTGCGGATCTGGATTGCAGTGGAGATTCAGAACTGCAAGATTCTCTACCAGTGTTGAGGGACAGCAAAAGAAAAAGGTCGAGGAGATTGTGGAAGGGGCTTTGTTAGTAGAAACAGTTCCCCCTTTTTCACTAAGAATGAGAATAGAAGGTGTTATCTTTTTCCCATCACACTATGGTGCCATACATTGAAGGAAATGCCCCAGATGTCCTGCAAGGCGGTGCACTAGAGACTGGACAGAAACATGGGTGTACGTCCATGAATGTGTAGCAAGGGAGCAGCTGTGTTATGATGTTATAGAATTACAGAATTATAGAATAGTTTTGGTTGGAAGGGGCCTGAAAGATCATCTAGTTCCAACCCTCTGCCATGATCAGGGACACCTCCCACTAGCCCAGGTTGCTCAGAGCCTCATCCACCCTGGCCTTGAATGTTTCCAGGGATGGGGCATCCACAACTTCTCTCGGCAATCTGGACCAGTATCTCACCACTCTCATAATGAAAAATTTCTTCCTGACATCTAATCTAAATATCCCCTCTTCCAATTTGAAGCCATTACCCCTTGTCCCACTACATGCCTTTATAAGAAGTCCCTCCACAGCTTTCTTGTAGGCTCCCCTTCAGATACTGGAAGGAGCTCTAAGGTCTCGATGGAGCCTTCTCTTCTCCAGGCTGAGCAACCCCAACTCTCTCAGCCTGTCTTCATAGGGAGAGGTGATGTGGTGTGAAGAGCCTGGTTTGCAAACTGGCTTCTGTGCTGCACAGGGACCTTTAGAGAATGCTAGTTCTAGCTGCATGTAGTTTTGAAAGTAACTAACTTAAATAGTTTTTGTGGTTTTTTGTTTTTTTTTTTTTGTTGTTGTTGTTTTTCTGTAAGATTTGGTTTTGAATCAGTAACCTTCAAAGTAATCAGGATTAATTTCGGCTGAGCTCCTGAAAAAAAATCCAGCTTTATAGTACTCAGTTTAGATTCTATTTAGACTGTCACAAGTAGCTGAAATTCCCAAACAGATTTTTAACTAAGTCAATTTCCAATTAGTTTGAACTTTAAGCATTAGTATTTCTAGAATGTGATTGGCACTTAACTCCATACTGTCACGTCTTGTGGGTAGACTGCATATGTAGAGCACTTTTAAAGCAAATACCATGGATCAGGAGCTGAAGTCTGGCACCTTTCTAAATACTTGGTATGCTGAATGTTCATAGCTCTTTAGAAGAAGTTGCAAACTAAGATACTCATTTGTCTAACCCCATCTCTGATACATTTGTGGCCCTGAGTTTGTGCCCATCATGACTCTTGTATTTGGCCAGGCATAAGTATGATTTTACAGAACTTTCATTGTGGTGTTGAGATTTCCTTTAGTAGCTGCGTACTTGCTTGCTTGCAGACCTGTTTGAGTAGCAGCATGAGCCACATTTCTTTAGAGTCAAAACCCTTTACTGTGCAGCAGTTCTGTTCCTTGCTATCTGTTGAGGACTGAAAAAGAAGAAATTGTGTATGCTGCACAATGTTGTAGTCACTGCTAACAGTTAATCTTTGAAATTCGTTCTTCCCTACGATGACTTTTCAGAGAAGAAGAAAAACCAAATTGCAAGTCTAGTAGGGGCTCTAAACTGTTCCTCCTAATATATAAATCTTGCAGAAGCAAAAACTGTAATGTAGAAGAAAGATACCTAGTTATATACTATGGAAGAGTTGAGCAGATCTAAATTTTAGATGAGATTTTATGAGCTGAGATAATGTCATTCTTACAGGAGAGAAAGTATTTTAGCAAGAGATGTGAAAACTGACAGTTGAAAGTTGTCTGACCACTGTCCCCTGTGGGGCTGTTTTCTGGCAGTTACCACAGAGCTTCAGAACTTGCCTGATTGAAGTAGTAGGAAAATTATGTAGAATGTATAGCATGGCTCTTTGAATCGAATCTCACAAATACAGCCTCTTAGATTTAGATTCAATAGATGTTCCTACAGTATCTAAAAGCACTTGTCAAATGTATGTAGATAATGTAGATAATTCTGTTAATTGTTACTGCTTGTGTCAGTACAAAAAACTTTTCAAGGGTTCAGGTGCATGCCCAGTTGACAAGTAATCTCTGCTTGATTAGTTTTGTGGTCAGATCCACTCAGTGTCTAACTTCATGAGGGTCAGCATGAAGGAGATGGGAACATGTATTTTGGTAGAATGGATACATAGGTTTTTTGACTTAAGTTAGGATAACTTGCTCTAGAGTTTTTTCCCTTAAACCAGTTTATGTAATATATGCACCTATTCTTGATTTTTTTTTTTTCTTGGAATCCTTTTTTAGCCTGATCACAGCTTTCTCTAAAGCTCTGGTTAAGCCTTGGAAGAAGACTTCAAAAGATGACTTCTTAATCCAGAAATCAGACAAAAAATACTAGGATGGAAAAAAACCCTGTCAATTCCTCAAGATTATCCAAGTAGCATAAGGTCCCTCCTACGAGTGTGTACAGTAGTTCAGCCATAAGACGTTGAAAGGTACAACTCAAGAATAGCTGTAGACAGTTTTCTAAGAAACAGGAATAAGTTCACTGGGATTAGTTCTTTTAAGTTGGAGGAACTGTTTTTTCTTCAGTGTGAAATGGTGATGTCTGGCTACCTGCTCAGTACCTNGAAGGACATATTGATCAGTTTTACCTGCTCAGTACCTTCTGTTAGTTCCTAGATTGGAAGGAACAGGCATCAACCTGTTGTCTTGCTGTTTTGGTTGTAATGGATTTTGCTCAGATTCTTCTGGGTGCTGCAGAGCTTCCTCTGAGATTCTCAGAGACCTCTTACTAGCACTAGAAGATTATAGTTTCTGTGATTTGAGAACCAAGACTCCAACAGATGTCAGGAGTCTACACTTGTAGCAGGAAGTGTGTTGAAATCTAGATTTGAGATGTCAGACTAATCTTGCTGGTGTGATGCGTTTTAAAGTGGTAGTTTGTTTGCTCTTCATATGTAGACTAAGGTTCTTCATCTTGAGAATAGTGTCTTAAGACAGGGTAATAAGGTGAAAATATTTCCCTTAGCGTCATCCAAAGAATGGAGTGTCTATAAACATCTTGTAGCTATCACCATTTCAGTTTCTCAAAGCAATTGCCCTTTCTTTGATGTGTAAAAAATGAAAGTATTCATTTAGGAGAACTGCAAAGCCAGACACTTAGAAGTCTGTTCACAGGAACACATTGGAGCAGGGTATATGGTATCCTAGAAGAGGTTTGTGTGGAGTTGGTCTGACAGTATCCTGTCTTGGAAGACATGACTGGTTGCAGGGAATTGCTACAGGAGCTAACAAAAGTTCTAAACAGATTCTAAATTCAGAGTGTTTTCTCTGAGAAGACTCTTTAATGTACAGGACTGTTTCATGTTGCTTAATTCTGCATCTTAATATGTCACAAATCCAGAAGGTTTTTAGATTTGAGATTGGTAACAAATATTGGAATTATCTATTCTAGCCTTAGTGGCTGCCCAAAGTTATTATGTTTTTTCAATATCTGATATTTGTCATTAGAACCTGTAAATGTGTATATATATGTGTGTGCATATAAAATATATGCATTTATAAAAATACACAAATACATTGAAGTTAACATCTGAAATTAACCCTTCAATACTGAATGTTTCAAAAGGGTATTTACTAGATTGTAGTGTAACAAACAGATCTGCTTCAGTACTAGCTCATGGTTTTACCTTTACCTTTCCAGGCCATATTCTTAAAACTGCTTTAGGTAATGGAAGGCCACCTGGTGGAGTGGTAATACTAATAGTGAGTGATGGAAATCTTAGACGTGCTCCTTTAGGGATGAAGGCCTTGTAAGGAAGAATGAGAATTGTATTATACATGAAATCACACACTATTGTTATCTATTACTGTACATGAGGATTGGAGTTTGTGTGACTTCTTTAAAAAAAAGTGAGAACATTTGGTTTATGTGCTTTAACTGATTGTGACAGCCCATAGATTGTGACAAAAGAAGGATACTCGTATTTAAGATGTGATCTGCTAGCAAGAACGATCTCTCAGAAGAAAATTTATTCAGGACAAGTGCAAATATGTGATTTTCTGGCTTCTGTAATATGTTGCTTTCTGGATTGAGTAGGGCCACCTGTATGGTGGCCACTAGACTGGTATGGTTTAGTAGCTCGCATAGCAGCTTTGGCTTCCATACCTGCTTTCTGCTGTGGTGCAGGTCAGAAGCTCTGCAGATTCTATAATTGAGTAAAACTGTTTATTCAGACATTGTTATGAACTGATTACAGGTGCAGAATGAGTCAATCCAGGAACCTAGGCATGCTATGGCATGAGCTATCCTGCCTCTGTTCTCAAATCTGCTTCAATCAAGACTCATACACAACTTTGTTGGTTTAAACTAAACTGCCTGAGTTTCCCCTAAGTGGAACAGGGAAGGCTTGTGATTTCTTTTGCCGGCACAACAGTCCAGGTGGCCACATCTTACAGAGAGAGAGTAACCAACAGTTTGTAGTGGCAGTGTCTTGTGTTGGTTTAACCCCATGCAGGATGCATGTCAAATGTAGCTGGTTTAGCACCAAATTAGATTGAACTAATGCAATTTGATTGTGTATTTTTAATTTGTTATATGAATTTATAGAATCGTAGAACAATTTAGGTTGGAAAAGTCCCTTAAGATCATCAAGTCCTACCATGGATGAGCTGTAATTTAGTGATAGGTGCAATTGTGTGTGTTTGGTCACTCGTATATATTCCATTTCTGTACTGTTTCTCAGTTTAATTTTCTTTTGTAATTGTTTAGCCTGTCATTGTGGAAGGTGGCATTATTGCAGGACACAACAATGTGTCCTGTACGGAAACGATTTTTGGGTTTTGAAGTAGAATTAACATTTTTATGACCTGATTTCTTGACTACGGAAGTACCTTGGTCTCTATTTAGCTGCCTTTGGACTAAGTCCTTTATGAAGGTCTCTGCTACTTTGTAGTGCAGCTCTTAACTTGATTACAATGTGTTTCTTCTTAGATTCTCTGTTCAAGACCTACCCTGGTTGCTGCTTCTACCTCAGGATAGAGTCCACTTGCAAATACGTCATTTAGAGAGGCTTTTGTAATTTTGCTTGCAGTTTCTGGGTACTGCAGCGCTGCATTCAGACCAAGATACTCAATTACTTCAGTAAACAGGAAGTATTTCTTGATCAGGTGTTATTTTACCATATAAATTACTGAAGAAATTCTGTGTTCCCAAAAAGCTCTTATGTTCCCAGTCTGCTTTCATTGATTGTGCTTTCCTGTTGAAGTAGCATTTTGACTGGAGTATCTTGGAGGACTAAATGTGATGTCAAGTAGTAAAGCTGAGGCTGGGGTTGGCTTGTTGTTCCCCCCGCCCCTCCCCTCCCCCCCGGATGGCAAACCTCAGCATGTTGTCTACAATGGCTTGCTGGGCTAAATACTTCTCTAAGGTAAAAATCGTCCTTGTTGGATTCAGTCGTCCAGAGGATAGACTTGATCCTATATTTATCAATTTTCAAAGCAGATTTTTCTTTAAAACCTGTTTGTGGGCCCTGATCTGATTTTCAGGCTTAACATAAATGTGTTTGGTCATTCATCCCTTTCCAGTGTTCTTACAGCATTTCAAGCATCATTCTGAAGGAGGGAGCCTTTAAATGTAAGCAGCTTTCTACCCACTCAAAATCTAGTCTCTATTTTAAACATGTGATTTGAAGGAAGCTTTCCTGGTGTTTTATAAATCGAGTGGTGACCGTAAACCTTTGGTATCTGGTGCCAGGCATATCTGCAAAAACCTGCAAATGTTTCTGCTTGTTAGCACTAGCAAGATCTTACAAGGTGTCAGATGGGAGACCAATGTTTTAATGGTGTCACTGATATACAGAAGCATTAGCATGTTAACTTCTGCAGTTCCTCACGCTGGATTTGGAAGGAATTCTGCTATAAATGGCACTCGTGCTTAAAGAATGGCAGTCAAGAAATGCCAGTAAGCTGATCAAAAAACAATGCTGTACAAACTCCTGGAATCTTCTATGACAGATTTTGACAAAGTGGTTTATCCTGTGGAGATAAATGATCTTTGTGAGCTGGTTTATTAATCTGTAGTTTTGATAAGGTTAAATAGGGGTTGATGTAAGTATACCTGGCCCTGTGAAGATAATGTGGGTACACAAGTGGAATTTTAAGCTGAATTTGGCCTGCAGAAACTACTGGTAAGTGACACATGTTTTAATCTTGGTAGGTTCCCTCTTAAAAGACAGCTATAAGAGCTCTAAGCTTATCTCTATTCTGTGTGGTTTTTTTTTTCCAGGCACTGGTACATTGGTATTTTAAAAGTGGTGAATTGAATGCGTAATGTTAAGTGTCATTCCTAAGGATAGCTTCTTTTGAGACAGGTGCACTTGGTTGTTCTTGATATGAGCAGGCTGGGCTAACCAGTTGAGTTAAGTTGTATTGTTAAGGCTTCTGAGCTTTAAGTATGAATAATTGTCTGGTTACTGACCATAAAAAACAATGACCTGATGACTGTCACATTATTTCAGGAAACGACGTTGGCAGAAGTTCTTACGGTGCCATGCAAGTGAAACAAGTTTTTGATTATGCCTACATTGTTCTTAGCCATGCAGTATCACCACTTGCAAGATCATATCCAAATAGAGATTCTGAGAGGTAATTAGTCCACTTTTTGAATATCCATTTGTCTGTGTAATCAATTAGGAATGCTTGGGTCTAAATCAATAGGAGGAATATTGTTATTTATTGCTTAACTGTGGCTGTATTGAAATTTGCCCAGAAATTTAGGCTGCCCAGTGCTTTTCAGAGTGTAATACCTCAGTGTGTATCACTGAAATGAAGACAACATGACAAAGTCCAGGATGAGTCCAATATGAGATTCTCTTAGTGTGGAAGGGAGCCAGAAGATAATTGATCTTTTCTCAAACATTCTGCTCAAAGTATTTCAAAGGAAGCTTTGCTGCTTTAATGTTTGGTGGGATGTATGGCTGTATGATGGTAGAAAGAAATGTGTGATCACATTGCTTGTTTAGACACAAAACTAGACAAGGCTAGAAATTTTCCTCATTCTTTCATACGTGGTTCCACAAGTGGTTTTAAAAGGCTTGGTATGTCATTAAGCTATTCAAAGAATCAATGACGCTTGGCCATAATGTCAGAACTGCCTTTCAAAGTAGCATACTTCTAGATGTGCCATTTTAATGCAGCTATTGTCTTTCATAGGAACACTTTACAGCTAGTACTTCTTCAACTCTCACCTTTGCAAGTTTTTAGTCTTTTTTTTTTTTCTGAAAGGGGGAGGAGGAAGGAAATGAAGGCTTGTTAGCCATGTTGTATTTTCATTCATGTATCTTCTCTAGCATCTGTTATTCTAACCCTCACTACAAACTGGGGCTGGATCAGAGGACTTGTGTTCCCTGACTTCCCCCAGCTATTTGCAGGGAGGGATGGCTGTAACAAGTCACTTAGCCCATCTAGGTACAGTTCCAAACTCTAGCCAAGCTGTTCAATTCCAGCATTAACGCCATTGGAAGGTGAAAGAGCTCTCTTATAGTAAGTTTACCACAAAGTGGATGCAATCTTTCACTTGTGGATTTAAAACTGACAGTCTTTTAATAGTGCCCATGAATCTCTAGGTTTTCTGTGGTCTTATTCACAGAGGGTGAAATTGCAGCTCTGCTGTGTTGGAGATACAGGAATACATAGTGTTAAACTCTGACATATGAGACTGCTATTTCAAGATGGGTTAAAGGTGTATCTGTTAAATGTGTGCTAAGTGATAATTCTCGTTGCTGAATGAAACGTCATTCTTATGTAAGTATAGAGTATACTCAGGGATTCCTGAAGTTTTACTGGTGTCCCGGGTCCTGGCCTTTATTAACTTCTCTCCAAAGAAGTTAATAAAGGCCAGTGGTTCTCCAAAGGATAGGCTATAGTAATTCTCTAATAAGGTACCTGTATTTATTACAGGCATTAAAAAGTCTATTTGTAAATGCATTTCATGGAAGCCTTTCATCAATGTGTGCACTTGACATGTACATTTCTTAGTGTATTTGGGAAAGTGTTTGGATTTTGTTGCAAATTCAAACCTGAAGAGAAGTCACAGCAGCAGCGCTTGGGTGTCATACGTATGGCCTGTCTTTCTGCTGGTTCTGGGCTCTCGATGACAGTGACATCTAAGTCTCAGAAATTGTCATGCCAGTGGCTTGCCATTCTGTCAAAGAGACTGGTCACGCCAGAGGCACAGCATTCAACAGAGACCTCTACACGAGTAGTTCCCACAGCACCTGTTTTGTCAATGCCAAAGCCCATGTAAGTGGATAATGAGCTCTTTGGTAAGACGTTTGCAGTCCATGTTCAGTCTCAGATTTCAGCTGAATCCTTATCATTCCAGGTGTATTTCAGATTCTTCTTCCACCTGTTAGGCAAAGTGGTCCAGACTCTGTATAAAGACTTCTTGGCGGCCTGACCTGAAGCTTTAGCCATCCAGGAGCCCTTTGTCTTTATCCCTTTTCTGGGCTTGTTAGTGGTAGGTTAAACTGTGGGCTTCCTTGAAGAGCGGTGACTATCTATAGGGCTTCCTACTAGATGGATTAACAGAATAAAAGAAGAGCACTTGAAAGGGTAGGAACTTGCAGGAGGCTGAATTCCTCAGGCTGACTCAAGTTTATTTAGTTTTGTCATAATTTGGGCTAGTGTTCCACTAAGCAGAGCTGTGTTGAATTCGTATCAGCTCTTTCCAGGG
This sequence comes from Jacana jacana, assembly GCA_013400555.1. Classification (NCBI taxonomy): domain Eukaryota; kingdom Metazoa; phylum Chordata; class Aves; order Charadriiformes; family Jacanidae; genus Jacana; species Jacana jacana. Next base: position 12,837 of record VZTM01038109.1, read on the forward strand.
AGAATTTCTGTGTACAGAGTCCTATTTTGTAGATGACAATCTCAATAGATTTCAAATTTTTCTGTCATCATTATTGCTCTTTTTCAGTGTCAATCCAACTCAAAGGAGCACAAGCCCAAGTAAATTTAAGGTTTTCTAGCCAGCTGCTGTTTCTGATATTCCCAGTGTGAAAAAGAGTTAGATTTTGGTCCTTTAGCATGGGCCTTTTTCTTCTCCATGTTCCCCAGTAACAAGTTGCACAGAATAATAAGGGGGTAGATTCAAAGTGCTCTTAATAACATCTTAATTCAAGCCTCCAAATATAACATTTGGAGTATAGTGAGTTGAAAGCTGTCTCCTTTGAATGGAAACAGTAATCAGCTGAAATCAGAAGGTAATCCTTACAGCTGCAGAAATTACCTTAACACTGTTTTGTCCTCAGTCTCTCACCCACCCACCCTCTTTCAAGAATGGCTCAGGAGAGGTTGATAGTTCAGTAGATTTTGTTAAAGCAAACAGATTCCCATCATCTTGGAAGGAGGGGTTTTCCTAGTAGNTTTAAAGATCGAGTCCAAGCATTAACCTAGTACTGCCAAATCAAACCCTAATCCATGTCCCTCCACACGACATCAACACCTCTGTTAAATACCTCCAGAGATGGAGGTATCTAAACCACTTTCCTTGGCAACCAGTTCCAATGCTTGACAATCCTTTTGATGAAGAAATTTTTTCTAAAATCCAANAGAAATTTTTTCTAAAATCCAAATTAAATGTCACTTTGTGCAACTTGAGGCTCTTTTCTATTGCTTGTGACTTGGGAGAAGAGACTGACCCCCATGTCACTACAGCCTCCTTCCAGGTGCTTGTATAGACTGATAAGGTCTCCCCTCAGCCTCCTTTTCTCCAGACTAACCAATCTTAGTTCTCAGACAGGGTATCATTGGACATGTTCTCTGGACTGTTTACCAGCTTCTTTGCTTTTCTTTGGACACAAAGTTTCAAGTTAGTGACCATTTTACTAGTTTTAATCTGTTTCTTCAAAAACCACAGGGAAACTAGCAGATGTTTGTCAGCAAGCTATTGCTCATTGATTCATGTTGTTTGAAATGGTGGACTGTCTGTTACTACCTTGTCTATGGTCTCTATATTTAGGTGCAATTTCACTTTATACTAAATATCTGTGGGTTGTCTGCTGCCTTTTTTCTCCTTTTTCTTTTTCTTCCTTCTCACTGTGTATATCCCTGACTCTTCCCTTGAATCAGATCTAGCAATTCTGTGCTCAGAAAGCGAGTCAAACTCTCTGGTCTGACTGTACAAATACATCAACACTTACATCATGTCAAGAAGTTGATCCAGTTTTGGCTGTCTGATGAGTAGATCAGCAGCAAAAGAAGCAGCAGGACTTCACCTTTAGGGGAAGATAGAGTAGTATTTACTATTGGACAGCAATAAGTTATGCTGATCTGAATGTGACAAAGATGCATTCTCAATGTTATCCTTAAGGTTAATATGTCTGTAGATCAGGATGTTGCCTTACCTGTTGGCCTGTCACATGGTTCAGATACAAATGTGTGCTCAGACTGCATCTCTGAACAGCAGCGCAGCCACAACTGGGAGGCAGACAAGGTCATATGAAAAGAGGAATGGAAGACTGGTTCTACTGTGATATGCCCTTCCGGTATAACTAAGATTTCTGAAACCTCTCTTCAGTTCCTGCAGTTGCAGATCAGCAACAGGTTCTTCCTTTTTGTTGCCTGACATGTGGTACAGGTAGATGAGGGTAAGGNAGATCAAGCTTGGTGTTGAGGATTCAATTGAGGTCATTGAAAATCATGATTGATTTCTCACTGCTTGGGGCCGTGGGGATGTGAGTCTGCCTGTGGAGTTATCCCAAGGTAACTGCTGCTTAAGGGTCTGTGTCAATATGTGCTTTGAACGGCTTTAATATGGTCTTTGGTCATAGCCTGTCTCTAGAGAAGCATGTGTTGTCTTAAGGGAGATAACTAGAGAAGTCTTTAAGGAGTGATAATTTCATAAAATCATTTAGGTTGGAANATTGAAAGCTGTTTGGTTTCTTCCTAGTGTATAGACTAACTGATCTAACTGCTGGAAGGTCTATATGTTAGGTTTGGGTTGCCCCTGGTTGGCCAAGATAATTCTGGGAGCTGTCAAAGGGAATGTTAAAATTGCCTGCTAAATCTGCTGACACAGAATGCATGCTGTCTCTAAAGAGAGATCAACAATATTGGCTTTTCCTACAACAGAGTATTTCTCTGGGTAAAGGGTTTAGTGTTGGATTGGTTTTATGGTGGTTTTTGTTTGTTTGGTGGTTGGTTGGTTGGTTTTATTTTTTAATCCTTGTGCTCCAACAGATCCTTAAGTGCTCCTTAGTCTACTTTCAGATCATATTGCCCTTATAATACTCGGGGGTTATTTTGTAAGTTCAGTTAAGGCCTACTGAACAGTTTTGTCTGTGCTTTCACAGACTTGGTATTTTGTTGTGCTCTGGTACTCATTCATTTGTGTGGAGCTTGGCTGCAGCTTTGGATATTTGATTCTACTGAATCTTATATCAGTATTCTGAGTGTTTTAAGAGTCATCATAAGATTTATTTGCACCATAGTTGTGCTGTAATGAGAGCTAGAAAGTGTCCCCGTGAACTGAGGGCTTGCAGTGTGTAAAAAGAGGAACTTTTGAGCTCTTATGGAATAAACTAGGTATGTAAGTATCTTATTCATGGTTTTATTCTATGATAATATTATGAGAAAAAACAAAGGGGCATCTTTCATAGGAGAGCTGTCTAATTTTGCTAAGCAGTTTACTGTTTT
>VZTM01038115.1:727-14711 GCA_013400555.1 Jacana jacana
AAAAAAGGCTTTCTCCATAACTTGGCACCTTTACTAGAAAGGTCCTGTTCCAGCCCACTCCAAACATACCAGCATAGCATGACAGCCTTCTTCCTAGGTCACAGTAGTGGGAAGCTGGGTGAGACGTTGAGAAGCTGGGTTGGCCTCGATGTCTGTTCATGTTCAGAAGTGTCCCACCCTTCAAGTGATCCCTAATTGACCAGTAAGGGACAGAAATGACTGCAAAGGGGATTTTCAGTCATTTCTAATTCCTTATTGCTTTATGTTTTACTTAAAAGTTCACCAGTCCAGAGACAAGGTACTGTGTGATTCCAAATCCCATTGATCCAAAACCCCGACTCAATGGACAACAAAATTCAATTCCTTTCTAGATAAATTAAAAACCAGCCAGGTTAAGAAAATTATAATATATGAAGGACCATGGATGTGACTTCAGCACAAACCCATGTGTCAACATTCTGTATTGCTTGTCTCTATTTTACACAGTACAGGCCAGATTCTGCCACATTCTTGCCACTACACTCCCTCACAATATAGTCCCAATCCTTGTTGAAAACTGGCCTTTGAAAATATTAACACAATTACATGCAAAACACTGAAATGACCTACATCAAAGGGAAAATTCACTTATTTGCAAAGACAGTAATTTCAATTTACATAATACTCAAAACAACTGAGCTGCTTAAAAGGTGGCAAACAAATTCTGGTAAATTAATGTTAATAAAATTAGCTATGTAGTTGTATTCTATCTGGTTAAAAATATGTTGAACTTCACAATAGTGTTCTACAACTTTAAGATATCACAGACAGTACCACCATTTATTTATCTGTTTAAACTTAACTTCTGTTCTGCCAAGATAATCACACCTTAAGATACAAGAACCTGTTTTCACAAACACAAGTATCATCCACTAGTGTTCCCTGGCTGTCTCTTAGCTGTTTTTTTTTTCCTGAATAAAACCACCTCTGCAAGACAGAAAACACAGCACTACATTTCTTTATGAAAAATATGCTAACATTTCATGAAAAATAGACTTTGTGCAAAGTGATATATGGATTTATCCTATAAAACTCACAGGAAATTCCCATTATTTTCTTTTGTTGCTCTGCACACACTACGTTTGCAGAATTCACTCTAATAGCATATTTCAAAGGCATCTTGTGATGGCTACTGCATTGATATGCACAATGCAAACACCCCATTTCCCAAAAGTTCTATTTATTCCTTAAAATATATGAAATATGCCAATGATCTTTTAGTGAACAAGTAATAAAATCTGCATTAGTATCGTACACAGAATATGAATTCATGCTTTAAGATCAGACCTGCTTAGATAGCAAATTATCTGCATCATTTCACATTTACCAGCTAGAGAGCTGTCCAGGTAGAGTCTATATACAGTCAGCACTAGAACAATCAGTGCCCACAGGAATGCAGTACTTTATGTACTGTGGGTTTTGCTAAATATCCATGTAGTACATGGAGATACATCTAACAGAACAGTAATCCAGTTATCCAAGACTTCAATGCAGGAATCTGACAAGAGTCAAGCTGGCACAGCAGCAGCTAGTGACATGGCATGGTGGAAAAACCAGTAAAGCAGTCAAAAACTCAGTAATCATGTTTGTTTGGTGCAGAATAAGACACTGATTGGGCTTTGATACATTGCAAGTTCAACTGGGCCCATTGAAGTACTGTTCTGAGTACCTATGATGCTCTGTCTTCTTGATCCCAGAAACACTGGTGGTCAATACAGAGCAGAAAAGACAATCTACCTTCTAATTTCTTGGAACATCAATTTCACACACCCAAGCAAAATTCACAATATGCTCTGTACTGGTGCATAATAGAATAATTTTCTAGAAAAGAAAAATCATCAAGTCATTGAGATTTCATGCAAAATAATGTATGCAGATTTGACCCAAAGACATAAAGAAAAGGAAAGTCAGTTCCTTCTAAATATGTTTTTTTAACTCAAGCAGCCCCACAGTTTAGTGTGTGGGTTAAATAGATAGATAATGGAACCTGTCTAATATGGAACCATTTATGCATAATAGAACCCGAATCCACATAACAGCCATAAAGTGGAACCCAATCGTGTTCTTCAGATCACCAGCTCGTATTCCCAACTACTAACAATTGTTATACAGAACAGCAATTTCCTCTATCTTCAAATACTGTGAAACAAGAATAGTTCTTATCTCTGAACACCAGTAACAGTTCTTAGCGTTTGTTGATGCACAACCTCTCTCAGTTTATTTCCATGGAGCCTTCTCTGTAGGTTCTCCACATCCTATTCTACCTGTTCAGTGCATACAGTACCACTGCATACACAGCTTTGTGTACCTGTCAGATGAGAAAAAGCAGAGCTGTTTTCTCTCTGGGTTTCCAAAAGGCTACATTTGGGCCATAGAAAGTAGCTCTTTTTGAGCTCTAAGATCTACAGGATCTAGCAACTTACATATTTGAATTCAAGTCACTTATCAGATTGCCACATTCACCACTAGAAATTCTTATTGCTATTGAACTCTCCTAGCAATCCCAGATATCCCATCTCATTCCAAAACTTCATTCCCATCTGATTTGTGAATTAACATACAAACCAGTGTTCAAACCTCTTAAAAATTTCTTATTTGGTTTTGGAACTGTTGCCCCAATGAGCATACCATTAAACTTTTGACCTAACATCTTAAACTCTCTTCACAATTGGAGTCTTCATCTTTTCATATATGCTAATTGGTTTTAACCCTGAAAATAAACAATATACAAATGATGGGAGAAAAAAAAAATCACACAAGCAGTCAACTCCACTCTTCTGGCTATTATAATTTTATTTCAATAAATGATAGGGCTACCTGGGGATCCTGGTGGACAGCAGGATGACCATGAGCCGGCAATGTGCCCTCATGGCCAAGAAGGTCAATGGCATCCTGGGGTGTATTAGAAAGGGTGTGGTTAGTAGGTCAAGAGAGGTTCTCCTCCCCCTCTACTCTGCCCTGGTGAGACCCCATCTGGAATATTGTGTCCAGTTCTGGGCCCCTCAGTTCAAGAAGGACAGGGAACTGCTTGAGAGAGTCCAGGGAAGGGCTACCAAGATGATTAAGGGAGTGGAACATCTCCCATATGAGGAAAGGCTGAGGGAGCTGGGTCTCTTTAGCTTGGAGAAGAGCAGACTGAGGGGTGACCTTATTAACGTTTATAAATATGTAAAGGGTGAGTGTCAGGAGGATGGAGCCAGGCTCTTCTCAGTAACATCCAATGATAGGACAAGGGGTAATGGATGCAAGCTGGAACAGAGGAGATTCCACTTAAATACGAGGAAAAATGTCTTCACAGTGAGGGTGAGGAAGGGGCTGGAAGGGGCTGGAAGGGGCTGGAAGGGGCTGCCCAGAGAGCTCCTTCTCTGAAGACATTCAAAACTCGCCTGGACGCATTCCTGAGTGATCTGATCTAGGTCTTCCTGCTCCGGCAGGGGGATTGGACTAGATGATCTTTCAAGGTCCCTTCCAATCCCTGATATTCTGTGATTCTGTGATTATATTCCAAACTGTCTTCTCCACTGATCTATACTATTCATCACTGATTTTATAGTGAGTGCCAGAAATTAAGGTGATAAACTAATTTCCTACTTTATGGAATAGAAAAACTACCCATATACTTTCAAGTGCAGATAATAATGAGCATTTCAAAAAACTATGTTTGCATTCTAGCATAGAAAAGTAGCCTGCACAAATTATGTGAAAATTTCACCTCAATTAAGTGAAAAGAAAATTATCAATATGCACGTTTGGCTTGCATCTCACTTTAGAAACAAAGACCAAGTTTCAAGAGACACTTGGCCAAATGTCAAGGTATTTCAGTTTGCTGGTGAACCCAGTATGAAATAGCTCATACACAGAAAGGTATCATGCATATATAATTACAGTGTCATACTCACACACAAAAGATAGCCATGTGGTGGACTTCAGTACCTCCTCAAAAAATAATTCACTAGGCAACTTTCAGCATTTAACTTACAATTTTGACATTAGTCAAAATTTCCCAATCAGTATTGCCTAATGAAGGGGGCACACAGATGAGTAAGACAGTACCTTGCATGCTAATTACCTATTTATGCTTTGGTTTTCCTGTGTGTAAAACAGAAGGAACAAAACCTTTACAGATCTCCTTTCTAAACTACTTTGAGATCTGCTGATAAAAAGAGAGAATGAGGGAAACTGAATCTCTACTGGGTTTTTTGGTTGTTTTGTTTTTTCTTTCTCTAATGCTGGAGCTTCCAACACCCAGTCAGCCAGTTATACTACAGCATTGTTTTCTTAAAAAGTGGATCAGAACAGAAAAATTAATCACGTCAGGACAGCGAGTGCACTTTGTTTACATACTAAATCCTACACGTATCTTTCTTAGGTTCAGACTGAAATCCAGCTGCAACAGCTTTCAGGCTGACAAATCTTTCTGGAGCTGTGCCACACAGTGTTTCAGACCTGAAAGGTGCTGCAAGCAGGCACTTTCACTGCACTTCTTAAAACTCCATATATCAAATTTTCATACATTAAACATCCTTCCAAAGATATACCTGTCACAGTTTAATGATATGCACCACCCAATCTTTGGGCACTCATTTCTTCTGTCCATATAATTTTCAGGATTTTAAATCTTTCACTTCTAAAGAGTGGAATTAAAATATATAACCTATTAGAAAGAGGATACTCTTAAATACAGTATAGAGACTCATTTGTAGTTCACTCTCAAAGAGCTTAACTTAATAGATTTTGAAAATGTGTCATTTTTTGGTATATATTAATGTTTGAGGGTATATCTAAATCTTTACAAAATTTCCACTGCTGACACAGCTGAAAACTCTGTCAAACTGATGGAGACTAAAGCAGTTTAGTGAACAAAGGAATGCATAGAAGTTGAACCATCTAAATTTTTTAACTATAGTAATCAATTCGATGTTATAACCATGCTAAGTTAGCTTGGCAGTAAAGCTTGCTGGTAATCACAGAGAATGAGCTGTACAACTACTTGGTTTCTTCAATATTTTTGAAAAATACAATTATACCAAATGGGTTTTGAAAACACTATTTTTCTGAGTTATACATATATATATTTATATATACACACTCATGTGCATGTATGTAGGTATGTATACCTACATGTACAACTACATTTAACCAAAATCATTAGCCTTTTCTTCTAAGCCCACCAGTTCCAACAGACAGAAATCCGTAGCTGTTTCTCTGCTCTTGTATGTGAAAGAGGTCACCACAAGGTGCAGGACAGAGCAGGGACCACCAGTGACTGCCTCAGAGAACAGATGCCTCAGCAAGACAGGAGGGAGCAGAACTAGGGGGAGGAGAATGACAACAGCAACAGACTGGGAGAGCTCAGGGACTCCCTACGTAACCCAGGAACTTCTGCCTTGCGTCTGTGTTTGATAGGAAACATCGGCGAGCACTTCCTTCTGACAAACTACTTCAGATGAGAAAAGGGATGCATGAAATGAATGAGTTAAATACACAAATTTATATAGAGGTTTAAGATAATCACATATAGGGTGATAATCTTAAATCCTAGAGAGGTAGTGTTCTGTTTTATTTTTCTCTTGCAACTTTTGTCATAGTGCTGCCCTCAGTATAGTCAGCCCTCACTTGTGTTGCCACGCAGTTAAACAAATGTCTTTTTTATTTTCTTTAAAAATGGCTTCCCACCCATATTTCTTTAAACAGCAGCCCATTGGTCCAGCTGGGTAACTTGTATAAGCAGAGTTTCCTTTTTCCCTTTTTAAAAGGGTACTTTTCTTAATTCATCAGCAAGAACACACAAAAAAATAATAGGACTTCAAAAGTAGTGGAGCACATCTGAAAGGAATTCTGATTCCATGATATTCCCACTTTCCACTATAACTCACAGCATCCTATCAGCATTTGGCATAATAGTTTTAGCACAGACAAGTGCAGAAGATCATGGTAATATTTTCCTATTTCTTTTACATACTGATATTCATAATTCCATTGTGTGCTCTTTTTCCTCTACTTTCGTTCTTCTCGACTCTTTGTATGAAATATGAAGAACTCACAAGTATGATTATCAAATTTATAGTGTATGCTTGCTACATCGCACATTATAGTCTCACAGTTGTTTGCCCTGCAGTATGAAAGATTTGCATAGTGCTTAAATGGGAGAGATCTATGCAAACCATAGTTAAAATATTATTGCATTTATATGTTTTTCTATAAGAACTAGTAAAAAATAAATTTTTATTCCACTTTAGGGCAACATTTTACTACAATTAAATGAAAAGGCTTAGCTCTGCTACTTCTTTGAAAAGAATCATGACCAAAAAAGACACAATTTTAGGAAACATAACTGAAAGATTATAAAGAAAATCTCTTTACGTCCATATGAGGTGATATCAACCAAATATATCTTGTTGATATTTAAAATGTGAACATATTCCCCTTCTGTAATTCTTTCATCTGTGTGCACAATTTATACAGGAGGTTTGAGAGAGAAAAGAATGAAGCACTTGCCTTTAATCCCGAGGGTTTTTATGTGCTGTTGTTTTTGTTGGGTTTTTTAATTCATTATACTCTCCCATCACTGGTGACCATCACTGCAGCACCATACCTCCAGCTGTGAGCTTGAACATCCAGTTCCCTGAAGCCAAAATAAGTGCTGCTTTTCTGATTTAGAACAAGGGACATTGGAAGGCAGGGAAAAAGCTTAAGCTTCCATTCCTTTTGAATTTCAGTGTCACCTCTGTAATAGAGTATATGACACAGACACCTAGACAATATGACAAATTACAGGAAAAGCTGCTGCAATTAAGATTACACAAAATTACTAGATCTTTTACCAGCAATTTAATATTGTGTCATCTTCAAAAAAAAAAAAAAACAAAAAAAAACTCTTTAAACCATGTTTTACATGAAATGTTTGATAAACTGTACACCTAATTTGTAAGGCTTTTCTGTTACAGAGCATGAGATGAAATCTTATGTACCTGACATTACTCCTTTCAGGGAGGACTATCAGCTAAGAGGAGAGGAATTCTCTTCTGCAGGAAATCCAGTGCACATTAGACACAGACAGAGGGACGGATGGAAAGATGGAAGAAAGCAGGTTCAAATAGCAGTAAGTGAAAGAACAGTAGATTACTTGGTAGTTGTGCAACAGTTACAGAAAAAGGAAACTACTTTTTTCTCCTCATGAAATCCAGAGTACACATTTTATTATAGGTAGCACTGACTTAATTTTCCAAGACTGAGCCTGAGACAACAGCAGCTGACTACAAACTCAGTAGAGAAGTCTAAAATTAGTATTTATAAAAGTTTTTTTATTCTGATAAAATTTGTACATTAAAACTGACATTTTAAAAGGTTACTTCTGTAGAGAGGAACTAGCAGCTATCAAAATCTGCAAACACCAATCAAATGTAAACGTGTTTCAAACCAAACTTCAGTTAGCACAAACAGATCTTCATGCCAAACAGTGCCACACAGCAGGAAAAAGCTTTGAGAAAAATTATATATTAGGTAAATCTTTAAGTTATACTACCATTGCATCAAGGATATTGTTTAGACACCTTACTGTTAACTGCCAAATGGTCTGCATTATTCTATGTTGTTAGCCATAGTAAGTGGATTTCCTGCCACTTCAAAAAAATTATCAATTCCAATCGCGCAGGTTCGTGATACACTCAGAGAAAAAGGTTTTCTTTTAAAGTTGGCCTGTTTTATTTTTCTGCCCTACTATGTAATACACCTTACGCCTTATGGATTTTAATACACTTGAAGGTAAAAAAAATGCAACTATTCATTAACATGTATACAAGTTTATTAAAATTACTTTTACTTCAGATTTTATATGTACACTTGTTTCATCTATCACATATGGCTGTAAGTAGAAGAGACAAGTTAGTCCAAGGACATAATGTCTTTCAGGCTCTATAGCACTTAGCAGGTTACTGGGCCTCCAAGGCCTAACAGATTTAACCAAGACTTTTCACACAATCAGGTAAAGAGAGCTAGGCCAGTCAGTAGATGTCCCATTCAGATAACAAAGAGAATATTTTACTGACAATGTGAGAAAACAACAGTAAAAATGGTAGAGAAACCCACTGAACCGTAGCACTCCTTTTTTTTTTTTTTTACTAACAACCGTCAACTGGAGTTTGACTGACATTCACTGTAGTCTTCAGCAAAGGGAGTCAGTCATACAAGCTTTGTAACAAGGGAACTATTCTAAGAATTGACTATATCAGTGCTGGACAGTCTTCTATATTTTAATTTCCTCAGAAGATTTGGTATGATTTTGTAGAACAACTCTTAAAACACCAGGCTAATAGACAAAAGATTCTTGTCATCCATCTACATGTCTACAACAAAATGTTGCTGCATTTGTGCCTTCAATTTCTCCTCAACATAATGCAAGTATTTACTGTCCTGAAGTCTGAGTTAGTGATATTAAAACTTGCAAAAAATAAATTACTATTGGTGTCTGAAATGGCTATAGTCCACTGCAAACCAATGAAGAGGTGAAAGCACTGTAGTGTGAACAAAGCCATTTTTAGCATTTGTTAAGGTCACTTCAGTTCTTCAAGTGGCTCCTCTTAGAGTCCATTACCTCAGCAAACCATAATAATGATGGAGATAACCCATCCGAAGAAACCAGTTTGGGGTGTGGTTTTGAATTTGAATCAGGGAAAAGATGACTACAGATCCCATGCTCTTGCTTTTCTCTAAGGCCAAGTTTAAATAAAAAAGAATACTTTTCAGTTGTCTTGGGCCACATTTCAATGGCAAGGGAACTGTGAATGAAAGAAGTTTACAAAGACGACTGTTAAACATTAAAGTATAGTATAATCACTGTATGAATTAGTCATAGCCAGTTTAGACACTGTCCAACCCACTTTCCAACCATCTGCAACAAATGTGCTCCATTAAAACAGAACCATATGGAAAACAAGCTAGCAATTAACACAGCTTCTATGCATACCTCTAATACAGCACAGATTTCAAACTTTGAGTGAAACTGACTGCTGAATTACTTCCATATTGCTGCTGTTTAGACCTTGGCAACACATATTTATCCTCACTCACTACAGTATGTCATCCCAAGATACTGCTATATCATCAAAATAAGCATGAAAAAACCACCCACAACCGAGCCACTCGTTGTGGTTTATAGCCTGTGTTAATAAAATACTTGCAGATCAAAGTATAACAGGCTTTTTCAAAGGTGCATAATATGTTACTTACCAGTCAGTATCAAAACTAATAGCTAATGCAGGGCAAATCAATTAATGTAATTGCTAATTGGGAATATCTTGTACCATTAAACAAAACTGCTTCAGGTTTGAGTAGCTTTCTGCTCACCCAGCTTATTTGAAGTGCTAGAGATGCTACACTTCACGCTGTAATCATTTGCCAATCCAAAGAGGACATGCAGAAATCCTAGTTCCAAAATTCGGGACCCAAAAAATAGTCATGGATAGTGACATTTTAGGTATTTTTCTTCAATAAAATAGGGTAACTAGAATACTTCATAATAGTATCTGTTTGAGTGTACAAGATCCAGAAAGTGAAGCTTACTATAAATCAAAAAGATGATTCAAGTAAAATGTTTTGGTTTGTTATTCAAAGTAAAATGTAGATAATATACTAGTGTACTATATAGTACATACTACTATACTCAGTAGATACTATGTGTCTTTTTCTACCCAGAAAGAGCTCTTCACTTTAAAAGCCTGGCTCTTTAGTTCAGCCTACAGCCATTCCTTCTCTTACACTCAACAGTTGTCCGTGACGTTTGGTCAAGGTGGTGAAGCCCCACAGAGTCAGATAGGTTGGCAGGGACCTCTGGAGGTCATCAGCTCCTGCCTCCAGCTCACAGCAGCAGCTCATGTTGCTCAGGTACTTAAGTCAAGTTTTGAACATCTTCAAGGAGGGAGAAATTGTGAAAGAAAACCTAAATATAGTACTAGAAAAAAATATATACTTAAGTGATAAAAAACATACTGGGTATTTAAAACTTGATATTTCCAATGCAAATTAAATTGCTTGAAATAATGTAATATTAAAACTGGGGGAATTTATATTGGGGGGGAAGGGGTGGTTTAATAACTAGCTTTTAATTAAACACAGAAAATCATACAGCAGAATCATTCTAGGTCAGGAAAGCTCCTGTATTTCCTCAGTTATCCATCAAAAGACAAAAGTAACTGCAGACATAATTTTGATACAGACTTCTGAATTTTCCAAAGCATAGTTACAGAAGAGATTAATCCCATTAAATACCACCTCAGTACCTACACAATTTCAAAAGCACTGAAATTTTTTAAGCAGCCTTTCATGCCTTTCATGACTCTAGATCATCACAGGCCAGACTGGTTCCAAAGACCCACAGTAAAACACAAGGAGCCTGGAAATTAAAGATTTAGAGGCAGAATTCTCGGCATGAATTTAATTCTGTTCACACAGAAGTTTCTCCCCCATTAAACAGAAAAAAATAGAAGAAACTGTAAAACATGTTCCGCATTTCTTCCTGGGTGCTTTTCACACCTTCAAAGGTTTCAATACCAACAGTATTAATAGAGCCCTACAGCAATAATACACTGTCCAGGCTTAATGCATTGATGAAACAATATAGCTTAGCTATTATTATGTATATCTCTAGCTGCTTCTTGGTGTTGTCCTTAGAACTGTCAACTGTAATAGCTATATAGAAGATCATGTGATTTTTTGTGGTGGATTTTAAGCACCAGGATTACAATTATACTCCAACTTCTTTTCTTCCAAAAAATGAAAGTTCTAGAAAACCTTGTCCTGAAGATGTTTTTGCACTTTTGACAGACCCACAGGCTTATATACATTAAGAGAAATAAAAGGATATAGACATGCATAATTTTAAAATTCATGGTTTGGGGAGAGATTATCAGCAATATTTTAATACCTTATACAAATAACTCATTTTGTCTTAAAAATGTGCCCATAGCAGCCAAAAGAGCTGAAACAGCATTAAAATGTTATTCTGATTAATGACATTTTGGTTTTATAAAAAGAAAATTTGGTGACAGCAATATTAAACATCAGTTTACAAATACAACTTTAAATAAACCACACGCATGCATCAAAATCTGGCATTCTGCCACTACATTTGTTTTCTATATTAATTAGGCAGATGATATATTGCCAAAAAGTCCAAAAATATTCAAATTGTATTAGGATTGCAAAAAATGCAATGCTTTGGAATTAGCACCTAAACCTCCTGCATCCCCCATAAATTCCAACTAATTAAATTCCTACTATGTTATTCCTCCTGTTTGCCTCACAGCTGTTTTATATATTTTTCACCTGTTTCACTTCCCTTTTTGTTTGAGCAACAAAAAAAGCTTAACCTTACTTGATTGACAGAAAGGAATAACAATATTTAATTAACATCACTTCATATGTGACAAATCTTGAAATCCTGTTCAGTCAAGGAGGCTCTATGAAAGTATTCCCCTAACATTTTTAAAAGCTTTTTAAGAAAGCAAGCTCAGAACACTGTGTTCTTAATTCAAAAGCACATGCCGAGTTAATTATGGTCTTATGCTTTGACCAAAAGTAGGATTTGTGGGATTTTCTTTTTCTTAAGTCAAAGGATTCAAAAGTAATTTATGAATGATACTGAAATAATGCACGAATTAGCTGCTAACATGCTGTTAGTTTCAAGTGTTAATTTTTTTTTTAATGTACTGGGAGGGTCACCATTAAAGTCATGCTGACTTGAAATTTTATTTATACTAAAAGCTACGTTAACCAAACAATCATGCTATTTTGCAGTCCTCCTACCTGCTTTTAGATTGTTGCTCTTGACTAGGTTACTTATTTGAGAGACTTCAGCCTAATTTCTGCCAATTCAAATACAGATGTTTCCATAGCTAAACAAATATTGTCACAGTGTCATATATACTCTCCCTAGAGTTACTATTTCTTTATGCGCGGATGTTTAATTCATGTTGCCATATCTATGTGAGCAGTTATACTATAGGTGTATACTATACTCATTCTCATATCTTACTGTACATCTGTTTAAGTAACTTGTTATACCATGATCCTGTTATTACTAACACATTTTCAAAGGGGTCACAAATGGTTTAAGGCATGTACCCACATTTGTGTGTGTGTGCATCCACATCCAAGCATTAAATGGCCACAGTTTAGTAATACTTATCAACAGTACTGTCACCTATTTCTCAACTGAATTTTAAAGAGGGTCCAATTGTTTATTATTGATCTTAAATGTGTATTCAGGTTCAAACTCACATGGATCAGCACCGCTTCTCTCCCATAGGATAGCTGACAGGCAGAAAGGGCACCTAGGTAGAAGCAGTTTAAGGAACTTTTCTCCCTGACTTTCCCCTTCTCTTTGGGATAGGATCCTTAGCCAACAAACAGCAGACTGAGCCAGGCAGAGGCCGAGAAAGTCACACTGCAAGGCCTTCCCAAGTGCCAGCCAAATACTTATCCAATCCTAGCTTGGTTCACAACCAACCTGAATTTCACTGAATTTCTCCTGCTACTCTAACAGTTTCTATATTAGCTTCCTTTTTTTTGTCATTAACAATAAACACTACTAATCAGAAATGTGTATTCTGACAACCATTTCTGTTAAGATAATTTTAGTACCTACAAAATTATTTCAGTTAGATAAAATCCTGTAAGAAATAGAAGAATCAGTTATTCTCCAGGAACAAGGTATGTGGAAGATTAATATGCAAAGGGTTTTGCCATAACACTACAAGCCCTCACCTAACACTTTTACATCCATTCTGCCCACTTTACACGTCTTGCCACAGTAACTAAATGAACTCCATATGACTATTTAATTATTATTTACAGAGGGAATATGTTTTTAAATCAGCCCTTGCAAAATGTGAAGTCGCTTTTGCACTTTCCATTCAGCAAATAAATATGATCTAAAAGTAGCGTATTCTACAGCTCGTATTTCTACTGCATGATTTCATAGATTTTGAAAATGTCTTCAGCGTGTTCAACCATCGGCAAAGTCAGGGTTGCCAGTGGCACAAATCCAATACTGAATTCTACAGTAAATAATGCAGAAAAATAACATACCGTAGTGAAATGGGATTAAGAAAAAGACCATGCCCATTCAGACTCAGGGAAGAGTACTAACTCAGCAGTCAAAAGGGAATAATGCAAAAGCAGTATAAATTTAGTGACAGGTGAGTACGGGACGTTGAGCCTACAAGGCGAGAAAGGGCACTTGGGTGGTACCAGTCAGGGACTGCATGATAACGAAGTTCTGGTGAGTGCAGCAGAAACTTCTTTTTAAAATAGTGCCTGACTGGCCATTACCAGGGGCAGGAAAATTAGGGAACTGGAGCTCTCACAATGAGGACAGAAGCTAGCAAAAGCAGTAAAGCATAAATGCAAGTGTATCTTCTTCTATATCTTGCTGCAAGAGAAAGAGCAGCTTGTCAAGTAGCAAATAACGTTTCTACTTCCATCTGATTTTCAGTAACTTTGCATGTAAGACATTTTTAAGCTTAAAATGTGCAAAACATGAATATTTTTTCACAGAATAAAATTCCAGTATGCCTTAAATAATACTTTTTTAAAAATAAAACTGCAATGACTGAAGTGATAGGAAAAATGATGGCTGCTTAAAAATTTTCTCAAGGCTGTCTGAAAAGCCAAATAATTTTCTATTTAATTTCTTCTACATTTTTGTTTCACTACTTGCAATGTCTGCCAATATAGTGTAAGGATGTATTTAAGAGTAAGAGCAAATTTAGAATTTATAACAACGTTACAATTTGTAAGATAGATATATTTTAAGAAAGAATCAAAAATCCAGACTTCTGCGTGAATGTTTAAAAGTGCTATTCGAGGGGTTTTTTTGTCCAATTTTGTTTACAGATCCCTTGCTTTTAATGTTTTGTATCCATTTAAGAAACAACTCAAATCAATT
>VZTM01038116.1:8898-19811 GCA_013400555.1 Jacana jacana
AAAAAAAGGAAAAAAAAATCCATCAAGAAAACAGAGAAAGAAAACTAAAATAACCCTCCAGAGCTTTGGGGACTATCTGAATTAGTAGCAGGGGGCTGGCAATGAGAAGGGAAAGTCTGTTAAGGGTCCCCCAACTTTTCCCAGGTGATTCTGCTTAACCAGCAAACGCCTTTTGCTGGATTAATGCCTGATGGGATGGGGAAACGAGCCCAAATACCAATTAGCCAGAGAGCTGGAACAGTATATCTGTGAGTGAACAGCCAAGTGCTTCAGTTGTGGGGACAGATGTTCTCCCCCTAAACTGAGGGAGGAAAAGAAGGAAGAAGAGAATCTTATGATTTGGGGCAGAATAGGGGGAAATTAGTTACTGTTTCTAAGGTCCCCTCCTGCCTTTCACTGGTACCAAAAAGCTGTTATACCAAAGCAGGTTTTTAGAGCTGCAAATTTAATCACCTCCTTCCCATACTGATAGGCTATATCAGTGTTGCAGGGTGAAGGAGAGACCCAAGCATGTGTTCTACCATATCTGTACTTTCTGCTGCAGAGATCACCTATGCTAAAGAAGAGCTGGATGAGTGAGAAGCATGGGATGGAGCGAGTACAGCACAGAGCTACAGAGGAGAGGATTTAGGCCAAAGCTGAGTTATCCATCATGCCATCTTTCTTTTTTTTTTTTTTTGTTTGTCTTGGGGTTTTGCAGGGAGGTGGGAGGTAGGAGGTTTGAGGTGGTGGTTGTTTTTTGTGGGCAGGAATAAGTCTGGACTTTGGGATTAGGAAAGTCTTAATGCACACTTAATACAGAGGATCTGCAAATGAGTGTCAGAGAAGCCTGGGTTTGACAGAGGGCTTCATCCCATGGATGACCACCCAGGCACTGCATAGAATGGTGTTCTACGACAGTGGTGGCAGGCAGATGAGTTACCTCTGCAGAGCCTGTAAAACAAGGACTCTCTCTTGCCCTGCATAGTTAAACTATGGAAGTCATCATGCACTCAGCTCACATACATGCCTTGCGTCATGGGGAGAGGGAAACATTGGAAAAGACATTGAGATGACATCTCTCCTGGGAAAGTTACACTGGGATCTTTTTAAACTTTGGACATCAGCCACTAGAGGTGGGCAAGACAAGAGAGCTCCAGTGAATGACTTGTCTGAAGGATGCCAGTCCAAAGCAAGTGGACCTGCACTCTGGGATAGCCCCAGGTTGGGGTATGAGAACAGAAACCTCTCCTTGAGCCATGTTAACTGCAGCCTGAAATCTTTATTCACTCCCAATACTCTGCGTAGTGGGAGTTTTTTATGTTGTAATCAATGACACAGTTTCCAAGGGTAGCATTTATTCTTGCCAATAAAATGTGTCAGGATCAAACCTTAATGGTGGGTGAGGAAGGACTCAAGTTGAAGAATTCCAAACATGCTGGAGTTGAAAGCTATGAATATAGAAACTAGGCTGGATTTCCCCCAAATCCAATAATAAATGAAATCCAAAGGACATTTCCTCTCTCTCATGACAACTCTACAACACAGATCTATACACATATGTGCCTTGTATGGTGGATAGATCAGGAAACTGAGGCAGGGATAGGAAGGAAAAGGACATGACCTGTCCTGGATATCTTGGGGCCAGACTGGCATCTTAACCTTAACCTTGGCTCAGGAAAATACTAGATGAACTTACTGAAGTCTCGAGAGCTGGTCAGTGTCAGCTGAAAACAGGACTGCCTGTGGGATGAGATAGGTGTATTGTAGTAATTGGGTGTGGGGAGATCTGTGAGAACTGTGAGAACTGCGTACGTGTACCTTTAGCTAACTCTATGCAGTGCCAGCTTTAGCAACAGATCTTCCAAACCACCCAACACCCCTCAGCAAATCCTGTTTGAAAACTATAGTCCATTCCTGTCTGTGTGAATGATTAATGCTATGGCCTTGCACATACAGACAGGGGCTCATCAATTTCTTTAAATGGTGATGGCTCTCGAATGCTTCACCTAATTTCAATGAATTTGCAAACCCCATTTCGTTTTACTCGAGCCTGTCCCCCAAGGGCTTATGGTTGTGCAGTTTCTCTGAAATTGTGTATTGCTTTAGATCTGTGCTTTGTAATCGGTTAACCACCTACTTAGTGGAGCTTGTCATTTGGGATTTTGTTTTTTTTTAAATAGTCTTGAATTGTATCAAAACATGAGTCCTAAATAAAATTCTTCCTGACAACTTCCAGTCATGGAATCATTGTTGGAAAGGGCTGCTGGTGGAGGGTAGCAAAACTGGTATGCTGGTATTCGGGCTGGACAGCTTTGTACTTAATAATAATACATGTCCCTTTATTTAAGTTTAAACTCTGTTTTCCTATACCTCTTACCATGCAACCTGATCAGGTTTGACTCCCCTCTACACTGAAACAGCTGGTTCAAAACCAAACTGACCTTCTTTGGTTAGCAGTAATAACTATGAAAAAAAGAAATAGCATTCATGGACACTACCTTAACAAAAGGAAGCACTCAGTTTCATTCAGGAGCTATTAAATTCCTTTAAGCCAACACCTTCTGAAGCAGGCTATATACAAAAATCCCCACCCAAAACATTAAAGCAGAACGGACTTATTATATATTTTAACTTTAATTCCTCCTATCAAGCTGATTAAATAAACAAAGAATGTGGAGATTTATTTGGCTAAGGGAAGAAGGTGACAGGGCAACTTTGAATGTACTGAAGGATAGGATGTGGTGACAAACCAGAAGTAAGATAGAGAAGGAGGTACAGCTCCAAGGTGCTTTTTTGATTACCTGGTTCCCAGCTCACCTATAGCTCATTACTGTGAACAGACACCAAATTTGCAAAAGAAACAAGGTTTAGCTCACAATGAAAGTGAACCATCTGCCTCCTGTTCTAGCATGATAGCACCCTAACAGCAGCTGACCCTGGAAAAAAACCCTGGATACAAACCCAGAAAAAAACGGTTCAGATATGAGTTCTCTTTTCAATCTTTTTGCTATTTTTGGCCCAAGTCTAACCATTCAAAACACTGGTACAACTTGGAACAAGATCCTGGAACAACCTTTACTCTTCATATTGTTAAATCTCCATCTGCTGTCAGATATCACTCTTTAATTTTGTTTTTACCCCTTGCACTCGAGAGTTACAGTTTGAGTAACAAAGGCTGTACAAAACACAGATGAATCATATAGGCAGGTTAGGGTGAACTGCTCTTGTATTAGTCACAAAAGCCTGAAGAACGAGATGAATTATGTGCATGCCAGTCGTTGGGAGAAGATTCATTAGACCACTAGGCCTTGAGCTTGGTTAAAATCACACCCTTTTAAATCACCCTGGAGAGGTTTTCTGGTGCAGGGGATAACTCACTAGAGAGAGACTGAGAGAGCTGGGGTCTAGGCAGGCTCTGACATGGACAGCAATATGACCTTGGAAAAGTAATTTTCACCTCTGTGCCTTTGTTTCCCCTCCTATCTTCTCTGTATGGCCTGACAAAATCTGCAAGTAAAGAACTATTGCATATAATAGTTGTAAATACGTCACTCGGGACCCTCAAAACACTCACAGAGGGCATCTGGAGTTGCTACCAGAGGGTGAATGGTGCAATGCTGAGGTTACACATGCACATGAGGGCAGGGAAATCACAGAACCAAGGCATGCTTCCCATGGGAAAGTATCTCAGAATGACAATGCAGTGTGGGAATCACACTGATATTATTAACCAACACCAGGATTTACTCCAACAAGCAAGAACCAAAACTGATTGGAGAGAGGGAGAAAGAGGAACTTAAAAGATCTGAGCCCTTACCTGCCATATGAAAATCAAGACTTGCCCAGCAGCTGCAGAAATTTTGCACACCTTTCAAGGAGCAACAAATACACAGGACAGAGGCTGCACGTAACCAGCAAGCAAGATGTGGAGCTTATTAAGTGTTAACTATAAACAAATACAAAAATGAAATTAAAAAGAAAAAGGANAGCAGTGTTAATTTACATCAGTGGATGTTCTGGCTCTTTGTTTACTACTTCCATTTTAACAGAGGTAAAACTGAGGCTCAGAGACTCTAGATTCAGTAGAGAAAAAATGTCATAGCCATCCTGTTGTAACTGAAGGGAATTAGTGAGCATAATTAACCAGTGAGGGTAATTAACTATTTAGACTAGGGATGCAACAACCTCTCCATTGCTTTGAGACTTTTCAAGGCAATTAGATAGCTCTGGATGAGATAGAAGCTGCGGGACAAATGCAAGAGTCAGTAACTGAAATTCTGTACTGTGCATGAGAAGAGGTAGAAGTGTTAAAAGCTAATCCTGGCCTTCAGACCTCCACTGAAGAAGTGAAATATTTGGAAGTCCTGTAGTTACTTGTACCAGCCCTTTGGTTTATACTCCCAACAAGAGCTCAGAGTTTATCCAAACAATTGTGGTTCTATCTCTTCTCTGACTAAGGAGTTGAAGCTTCTACATAGAAAGGGAATTCTGGAGTTTTCCATCCATAGCTTCTCTTTTAAATAGAAAACAAATAACGCTCTCTGCTTGCCTTACCTTTGACTCTCCATCTCAAATTCACAAAGGAATATCAAAGAAACATATATAAATGGCATTGTTTGGGCATGGTAATCAATCTGATTAAAAGTAAATGATTGCACAAACACTCTGTATGTATCCAACAACTCATGGGCCATTAAACCCTCTAATTGTATGAGTTTGGCATGTTGGATGTTATGAGGCAACGCCATTGAAAACTCATGGAGCTGAACGAGCCAAGACCTGAGGTCTGATATACTTCAGATCTAAAGGATTTTGTTGTTTTGATTCAAAACCATGCATACCAGTTAGGTTTGGGGAAAGCCTTGTTCATCCCTTGGTCACATAGATGAAGGGATCTTCAGGCAGAGATGGCTTTTATGCCTTTAGAGCTGCAGCCTGCATCCTTAGTGCTATTTGATTCAAGTTAATGTCTTCCATATCTGCTGCTTGTAAGGGGTCAGAACAAATCTCTCTGCTGGCTCTCTCCTCTGTCCCATCTTTGGACCTCATGCCCTAAGTTCTCATCATCTTTTCAGTCCCTCAGGTAGCCTCTTTTCCCCTCCAGCTATCATCCCTTCCTTCTCTTTAACTTCTCTAACAACCTGCTTTCTCTCAGCTTGAAACCGTCTTTTAACTCCTTGTCTCTGTCCATGTTTTTCTGCAGTCCTCAAAATCTCCCTTAATCTTTTCATATGAGGAATTTTTCCTCTTATCTGCAGCTGCTCAAGATTTACTTCAGAGCGCGTACATGTTGTTAGGTTTTCTTACAAGAGGGTCGGAACCAGCACAGGCATTTGATAGCACCTGCTCTATAAGCACCTCAGCTCATTTAGCAGCATATTACTTGCAAAACGGGATATGTGGGCTCCCACACATTATTTTGTCTCCTTAAGGAAAGCGTATTGGGCATATAGTCTAACATTTCATTCATAGTTTGCTCCAAGCATGCTGAGAAGGGGCAATGGATAAAACAGTTGCCCTTTCTGACAGGGTTGCTGGTCCCAGGGGAACAGATTTCCCTCTCCAGTCTTTTCCCCTCTTTTTAAATTTTTCTGTCCTTCTTTGTTTGAGATGACAAAAGGAAGTGAGAAAGCCCACAAAGGTACCAGAGAAGCTTGGAAAGTCCACAGTGAAAGGACCTCTAAGAAGAGGCTGACAAGGAAGGTGGGTGTAGTCCAGGAACCCACCCAAAGTAAGTGCTAAATTTGACCAAGACAAAGAGGGACCAGCCCCAGAAAAGATACCAAGCAATTTCTGTAGCATAAGTGCTTTATTTTTTTATTTTTTTTTTGCAAGAAAGGCAAATTCGGATAGCTTGGGATCACACTTGAATCTACTGTAGGGAGTTATAAATGCCCCTGTCACTGAACAGAGTTAAAATGGGATTACCAGTTTACATTACCATCACTGCCCAGTGGACCGGATAAGCTACCTGGGAGCAGCTGAACTTCAAACAGATGCGACATGGCCCAGAAACACCACACAACTCTCCAGTGCATGCAGAAAGGATAGGACATGAGCACCAGCCTTTGAATCACTGCAGACCAAGATCGTATCATCCTGCAGCTGTCACCCTTCCAAATATAGAAGGGGATTCACTGACAACCTCAACTTCTTATCTTTGCTGCTGACCTTTACTGAGTTGCACAATTGGTTTCCTGCACTGAGGAGGACTCAGATTCACAGCTTACTATGCACCGGCTGTCTCCGCTTTTTGGTTTGCACTTTTACCTTATTATCTTTAATTTTCTTCTTCCAACTCTTGAGTGGGTATTAGAAAGTCAATACAAAACCTATTCTGGCCTTTTATTCTAAAATAACAGCACTAAGCTTGTTTATTTACACTGAGACAAGATGATATTTGTGACAGCCTTGTCAATAGTTCAATGGCATGATGCTAACTTTTTTCTTTAAACTCAAATACACTTTATTTGTGTGTGTTTGTCTGTCTCTCCAGGTTAACTCTTGTTTTCCAGAATCAATATCAATGTTCTCCAAAGAGTTGAAAAACTGCTCAGACAACAGCTGGTGAGCAAGGCGCATGGCTTTCAAAATCTCACCCTAGGGTAGAGATAGGCTGATTCCCATGAATGAAGGATCAGCTACTCATGCACTGAATTTACAGCTCTCAGCTTGCTTAGAATCAGACCATTTGCAGAATTAACTTTTACGATACAACAGGGAGTATTTCTCAAATCATGAAATATTCCTGTGACAAAGCTCCAGGGAAAATTAAGACTCTTTTGGTTCCTATCAAAACTTTCTGATTACCCTGTTGCTGTTGACTGATATCACTGTTCCAGGTAGCACCTAAGAAAGCAAGGATGATCAGGCAATATTGCTCAGTGGTCCCTTTGGAAAGAGGTGAATCATTCATCTTCCTCTTCAGAGAGCTTGGTGCTCCATGGAAACATCAAAAAAAAAAAATCCCCTTGGTCAATTTTGATAGTGTTGTTTTGCAGTCAAAGTACAGAAGAACATTTTAGACCAGGTCCTATGCCTTTCCATGCTTCAATTTCCCATGTGTGAAACAGGATGGATGTAAAACAATGCACTGCTAGAGGTGGTAGTTGATAAAACTATATATTGATACAAATTTTACATCTCAAAATGAAAATTTTTATTTTCAGAGGAGTTGCACAACTGCTATTCCCAAGAAATCAAAGGGAAGTATCTTCTAGCAATGACAACTCCTCAACACATTAATAGTGTAAGTAATTGCTTCCCCACATAACTTAGTGGTGGGGTTGGAGCTCTCAGCACCAGAGCACTATGTCAGGCAGGAGAGTTACCTGCTACATCACAGCAGGAGACGTGTCTCTGATGTGGGACCATCACCAGCAGAGGCTTTTGTTGCTCTGTTTTGGAGTTGGGTTAAGGTGTTGTCTAGGAACCACTGAAGAGAGAGGCAGTCACCCAATAAAGACTTCCCCCAGACTAGTTAGGTTTAATGGGGCTATCCCCTCCTCCACTGCTGTCAGGGGAAGCTTTGGATACCTGGAAGCCCACTCAGCCCGGAGCTGTTTCTAAGAACACCCTGGGAAGGAAAAGTGGGCAGGCCAGTCTGGCCAGAAGAGAATTCATTCAGATCAAAAGGTTTGACTCAGATCAAAAGCCAGGTGTGAGGCTCTTCGCCTGAACTACACAAAAGCCTCAAGCTTGAGAAGTAAGCATCTGGATCAAGGATGCCCTGACAACTCTGCTCTTCTTGGCTGATGTAAATAAAGTCTACAGTGTATTTTGAATCCGAGCTCTGGGGAGCTGTGAAGAATAGTAGGACCAAATCTTATACTTTCCTTACTCTTTCCTATATGTGGATTATCTACTCCTTCCAAATCCAAGTGAGGCAGGCTCTTTGCTTTTGACTCAGATCTGACTGCTCTTTGAGTCACCAATGATGGCTCTAAATTGTTGCAATTTTGTGGAGAAGGACCATCATCAAAACATACATCCACCTAACTAGATGTCAGAGAGACACCAATTCTGGCTTCCTTAAATACACAAAACGATGGGCTCTGCCTGCAATTTTTAGCAGTTGTGATCCTTACCATGTGGTCTTTCATGTCGCTCTCACCAACTGTGAGATGAAATACAAAAACAAGCTTCTGTCTCCTTACAGTGGAGATCTTTGCCACTGGAAATGTATTAGCTGTAACTATGTGACCATATTTATTCTGCAAAGACTGGGGTGGACACGTGCATTGAAAACTAATCCAGCCATTCCTTGTTGTAAGATCTGCAGTGTAAGACTTACCAGAAAGTACCAGCAGGGTAGGTAAAGTTGTAGCTTTCCCAGTGAGTCTGCAACACCTAAAGTAGCTTGTGCTTGGGCAGCAAGCTCTCCTGTCCCCAGTGAAGTGTTTGCCTTCATAAAGTGCTGTCTACCTTTGAAGAACATGAAGCCTTGTGATCATGTAAGGCATGGTTGTCAGGAGAATTTGACCACCTTTCAAAGGAAAATAGGGTATTGCCTGAACCTGGTTCATTTTCATCCCAAGTGGAGTTTGGGAAATGAACGAACCCCATATCCCAAGACAACACTTGCTCTAAGTCTTTAAACACATCTGATGTTCAGCTTGAACATGAACTATAACTCTATAACTTCCCAATTTCCCTTGTTCCTGCACATTTTGTTTTGTTTTGGTTTGGTTTGTTTTTTTGTCTCATCTGCTAGTCCAAGGCATCATTTTGTCTGAAGCTTGTCTCAGACTGTGGACTTGATCTCAGAAATTACTGGGTTTCCTGTCCTGTCACAAATGTTTTGCATCATTGCTGTGACCTACTCCAGAAGTAGCTGCTTTTTGGTGTTGGCTACAAACACCAGTCTGCCAACTTCTGTAAGGACACCGTGGAGAGAAGGCGTACAACAAGGGCAGAGGTGGGCCATGAATTATTTCTGAACTCTGATTAGCAGTAAATGGTGCCTGGGAATAAATGCTAAACTGTGGAATTCAGATGTGGCTGGCTGATTATTTCCCATCTTCTGTTGACCCTAAAAGTCAATAAAGCTTCCATATTGCCCTTCTTTGAGATTCCTCTTTCTTCTCTATGGCAGTGTGATTAAAATACCCCAGTCTATTTTGATGGTGCCATGTGCCTCTTCCCCATGGATTTCTTCACTCTGGCTGTCGGCCAATCAAGGCTTCAGCAATCTGATCAGCTGCATGATTTAATGAACCCTCCTTTTGTGGGGAAGGACACATTCCTTTAAAAAAAATGGTGAGATATCACATTTCACAGGATGACCTCTACTTTCATAAGATGATGGGAGAAAATTGGTTTTGGAAATCGAGGAAGATTGCATCTTGTGACACAGAATCCAGAGAGTGACACAGAGACCACCTTTCCATTCCAGTCCATTTAATTTTCAGGTCTTGGTTTTGATGGGGAGCTAAATATAGTTTGGGTCACTAAACCAGAAGCACAAATAATTAACAATGAAAGAAACCCCTCTCCCATTTCACTTCTTTACTCCAGAAAACTCTCATAGAAAATGTACTATGCTCAAAGCTGAATAAAGATATAGAGCTTGTCCTCCATGCCAATGCAGCGGTATTTTGGGGCAGAAATATACTTTTATTAACAATAACCTGTGATATTGTTTTGCTGCTATTTCTCTGCCCGAAAGGTGGATTTGGAGAGGCAGAATGCAGTGGTCCAGGCATTAAGACCTGGACACAGAGGTGTTGTCTGTGTTACAAAGTACTACTTAAACTTAGAGAGTACAGCACCTGCCTAATTTTCAGGGTCTTATCCTGAATTCTTGAGGAAAATAGGAAAAAAATAGTTAATGTTTACAGCAAGCAGAGATTAACTTTGAGAGTTGTTTAGAGAACTTAAGAATGATTCTCTTTCATGAGGTCATAAACTTGATGCTCTAGGCTAAATAGAGTCTGACAGGCGTGTTTGTTCAGGATACATTTATTACTGAGCTATCCAGGGACATTCACAATTACTGTCATGAGTCGTCTGATGATTAAAGAGCAGAATGAGCAAAACGGAAGATTAAAGGCATAGAACAAGGAGCAGAGATGTCTGTGTTCGCCAAGAGTACCCATATGACAGGAAATTTTAAGCCATTCAGGAATTTGTGTATGTGTGTCTACACTGAATTTTGTGGTATGTTTCTTAGACAGCAACTGTCCTGTTTCCATTGCCTTTCAGACACACATTAGACGAACAAATGGCAACGATCTTATGGTCTACACCCTCAGCTTTTCAGAGAACCCATCATGCAGAATTTGGACACTAATGGGGATGTATCAGTGCTGCTCAAGTGTCTGCTTCTCTGTGGCACTTCTGTGATGTCTTCTAATCCCTACTACCTACAAAATATCTTTCATACTCTTTCCACTTCCAATGTTCAAGGCAGAAAATGGGAAGTGGCAGAAATACTGTTAGTTTCTCCAACCTATTTTCTTTCTTTGGTATTGTCTGTCTTCCAGTTTACCTCATACAACATTATGTTGTATGGGTACTTTGCAGGTGAATTGTGGTAACACCCACCCTACAGTAGAAGTGCAGTGACTCAACTCAGGGACAGACGGAGAAGGGACAACCCACCAGATTCCACCTGAATTGAAGGAAAAAAGTTTTTGCTCATGTGCCTTTGTGCCGTGTATTCATTCACTCTCCCTGTCAATTCAGAGCTGCCTGGACTTGCTTCTCCTGGGAATCTCCCTGGAGACAACTAACAATGATAAAAGCTCATCGTCATTTAAGATGTGATTGATCTAAATGTGTATAAGGGCCAGCAAGTGTGCTAACCCCCAAGTAATGTCTAGAATCCATTCTAAATAGCTTAACAGAGATGAAAAGGTATATACGAAATAAAAATGTTTGACCAGTAAACTGTGAGGGTAAAATGTTGTCCCACAAGTTTTACCCCTAGA
>VZTM01038117.1:0-17868 GCA_013400555.1 Jacana jacana
TTTGACAATCTAGAAAACAAGTGTGTTTATAGATAAAACCGCTTTCTGATATCAAAACGTGAGTTAGCTTCAAAAACCAAAGTATGAATCAACAGGTTACTTTCTTTTGAATTTTTGGAAAAAGTTACATTATTTAATCTTAAAAAAAGAAGGAGATAAAAAAAAAGCACGCTTACTTCTTCTTCATCGGGTTCAGCTTCTTCTGTTTCAACAGCTGACATACTAGCAACAGGCTTGTTCCATGCCAGCTTTAACTCTTGTCCTTTAAAACGAGATCCATGAATTGCAGCCTAAAACAAATGTAAACATTTTAGTTATGTATTTAGCAGCGGGAATATTAACTTCAATGATACTTAAATAACAGAAATAAATTAACAGCCTGCTTTTTCACAAGACAATCCAAGTTGCAATATGTTCCTACAGAATGACTGCTAATAGGTTAAAACTACAGAAAAAAAACCCACAAACAACTTAATTCACCGCACGTGGAATTCACCCATCCTTTCAGGAAGATGATCAAAATATATTCAGAAGAAAATAAGCTTTGAAAACCATGAACTATTTGGTCATACAGGTAACCTACTGAACCAACAGCTTCCCGGGCTTTAGCATTACCTTGATGCGTTCTTCACCTTTCAAAGACGGACACAACACTGTTAATACATAACTTACTGGAACCGGTAAGACGTCCCACAAATACAAACAATTTAATATATTTAAAAAAAACCAAAACAAACCAAAACAACTATAAAAAGCCCCTTTGTGATTACAACCTAATCTACTGGAAAACGCTCCACTTCCTGTAAAGCCGTTGTAATTGAAATGTAAAAATTTTGAACTTATGGGATATTCATGCCTTTCTAAGTACCAGCTGCATTAAGTGGCTGCTTTGGAAATAGTATGTTCAAATTAAAGTAACATGAATGAGCATAAATCAGCGTTAGCAACATTCCGAAACAACCATCACGGTCACAAAAGATTTATAGTACAATCTGAAAGCACAGCATAATGTGAAATGTAGAAACAATTACATGTTCAATGACATCTGAACATGAATTGTGTGATATTAAAGTCCCCAGGTATAAATTTTAAATCTGTACATATAAATTTATGATAAATTTAAAAGATTCTATGCTTATTAAAATGCAGCTCAGGAGCTTTTTGTCCATAGTCTCATCACAATGTCACACAACTAGAATTTTTAAAAGTACTTATACGTGACATTTAGGCCCAGAAACAACTTGTAATCTTTGGAAGAAATTACTACTACATAAAAATGCAACATTTTACAACAGGGAATCCTCCTCTTCCTTCCAGGCTAGAATATACATGGTCATAAAGCCTAGGCCCATTTTCATTTAAGAAGGTAAAATATTAGCAGCATTTACTTTACAATTGGCCTCAACAGAAGACTTTAATGATTACCTTCTACAATTTCTCCAATTGCCAGTGTTAAAGTCTGCTTTAGTAGTAAACACAGAAATTCCAGTGGAAATTTATTTAATATGTAATAATATCTTAAGGAAAATACAGAATTTACTATATTTAATCGGTTTTCATAAAAGTTTAAAATGAAAGTACAATTAGACACAAAGTAATTGGACAATTAGAAGTTTTAATACTAACTAGAATGTGGACATCTCGCACATCGATCATGAATTCTGACCCAGCTAAAATACCCCCACTTCCAGAGCATATTCTGAACTTCACCTTGAATACAGCTTGAAGACTCCACCTATTCTATTTGAGAGCGACTGCGGAAAAACATTCTGCTTTTCAAAAGGCACTGAAATGCATCATTAAAAAATAAGAAAAAAAAAATGGAAAAAAAGTATATAACGTTGACTTTAAACTTTCCAGCAAACTAACTCCCTTCTCCTCCTGCCCCCATCTTTCTTATTCTCTGCACTACCTTCTTTTCCAGGTGCTTCCTATCTGTACACTTCTATGTTTGGTTCCAAAACACTAAGCTTTCCTGTGTTTTGGCTACAGAATTTTAGCTAAGGCTGAAAAGACTTCTCCGTGCCAAATTTTAGGCAAAACAAGTATTAACAGTAAAAATTTTGCTGGACAACAAGTATCTGTCGTAAGACACCTTCAAGATCTTGTGAACCATACTCCACGTGGGAGAAGTAAAGACTTTATTTTGACAGTTCATAAAAACAGATTATTGTTCGAGGTGATCTATTTTTATTTTCAGGGAAGCAGAAGTCCCTCTCAACATTTAGAATATTTCTCATGTAAACTACATTGTGAAAGAATACGAAGCTGCACAATGAAGTTTTTGTCAGGAAGAAGCAAAACTAGAATTCCAACCTTAATTCAGTCCACTCCTGAGTACATTAATTCGGACAGCTTTTAACTGTGAGCACGTTATCCACAGAACTTCTGTGTTCCTTGTTGTTGTCCGGTACTGGTTTTCTCTCTCACTTGGTATACACTACATACTCTTAATTACACTTCTTTTTTTACAGAATAATTACAATCTCCATACAGTTATTGATCATCACTGCTATAATTAAGAGTTTCACAGACAATTTCAGTGCTTCCGTAAAGGATCTCTGGCAAAAACATCAAATTGTTTCTCAAAATATGTAACCATAATGATACTGTAAGTGTTCAAAACAGTTGTCCCCATTGGCCTAATTTGCTCTGTAAATATCAGTATTTCTGTCAATCAGGTCACTGGTGTGTCAAGATAAAGCATAAAAAAAGAGAAGAGTCTGGCCAGGTATGAAAACTGTGTTCAAGTAAACTCCACAAGATGAACATTATGCAAAATACGCATATAAAATGAAATCTTTCCATACCACCATACTGAAAACATGAATCCATTCCTCCTGGAGTCCCTATTATTTTCAGGATATTCCTTCCCAGTAGTGATGCAAAGATTTTCAAGAAAACAGGATAATTTACAGAACAACTATGCTTGTTACTTTGCGCAGGTTCACATGCTGCCTACGCCGTGGACTGACGAAGGCACAAGTCCTCCTGAGCCCAATGTACACAGTGATGATCCACATACCAAGACGCCGAAGTACAACATACCTCAGCTCTGGATTTTAGTCTCTCAAAGTTACTTTAATAATCTATACTTCCGTGATTTCCTAAAATTCTAAGAAATAGTCTAATAATAATAATTTTTAAAAAGCAAATCCCATCACAGCAAATCATTTCGACGCTATCACAGGTTTTCAGGCACAGGTAAATCCAACTGATCCCAAACAAAACATATAGGGTCATACTGCAGGGTGTCACTGAAATTTCAGGATGGCTGTGAGGGTATCAAGTCTTCAGGCGCAAGTAACTGGCAATTAAATAAAGAGAAACCAAGACATCCAGCTATCAATTCCCAAGGCTTTCCTCTTCATGTCTGTCTTACACCCTGTACTTGAGTTTGCTATAAACATCATTTCCCAAGGATTTCAGTAATATGCTGTTCTGACAGATTTATTTAATCTAGAATAAAATTTATGTGTCATACTTCTTTTAAAATGTTTTAAAATAATTAGCAGTATTAATTTACTCAAATACGAAGTATAAGGTAACTAGGGCAGTTGAATGTTGCAGAGTATTTTCAACATAGTATACTCACAGCTTCAGCTTCTGCTCTTGTCTTGAAGGTAATCACCGCATGGAGAGAAGAGTCATCTATCTGGCAATCTTCAATTTCACCATATTGCTTTTAATAAATAAATTAAAAAAGAACAGGCTTAGTGAAATAGTTCTCCATCTCTAAAAATGCTGTCCTAAGTCAAATGCCCTCAAAAGTCATGTAAAATTAGAACAGTGTACCCTTCACAGCCTGAATGCACATCAGAGTACTTAACTTTGCAAGGAACAGTTTTACTTGCATTTCTAAAACACAGAAGTGCTGCAGTCTCTGGATTTCCTGACTGTAATCATATGGGTATGAAATAAAATTATGACAGAAAGAGACGTTCTCTGTTTCAATACTCCCTCGATCAGAAGAAAGGGGTCTATAGACTATTCCATCAGCCTACTGTGAAACTCTTCTACAAAATATTTATTAGACACAGGGACTGCAGAGGAAGTTTCAAAATTTAACTTGATTTCAGCATTCCTGATAACCTCACCCATCTATTCTTACAATGTTCTCTATGGTATTGCTACCTTTAACGCTGCCATCACTGTAAGCTGCAATGCCCAACATATCTGTATAGGTGGAGTGCACTGCTCATGTGCAGACTTGTGATACCGTATCACAGAAACAGAAATACAGCTCAGTGCATTTCCATGGAATATGAAGCAAGTTTAAAACAGCAAATGCACAACCTGCAAAATGAAATAATTAACATTTTTTCTCAGTGTTACACTACTAACACCGTCAACAGAATTTCTTGATGCTACTAAGGTTTTCTGTAAATATATTTGGTTTGTTGAAAATGGTAAGTTTAACACGTCCTGCAATAAAATTAAAGCATAACAAAATACTAAGTTTTGAGCAAATTTATGAGCATAAACTGACAGCAGACTTTTAACAGTCTGCTTTTAACAGTCACAAATTCTTTATTCATTTTCATATTCTTTGCAGTCACTACAAGTAGTACATAATGAAATGAAAACCAGGAAAAGTAACCAGGAAAATTTACTTCAGCAACATTCCTAAAGCAAACTAAATCACAATATACTGCTGCAGATTACAACCATGTTTTTTCTTATACTCATCACTGAAACTGGACTCAAAAGTATCCTATGGTTGAACAAGTGGATTGCCTTGCTTCATTTTAAAGTTTTACGTTCTCAGTTTTGCACCAGGTATTTCTGCAGCCGTTGCTCAAATGTTCAGTCCATCATAGATCTCTATAGAGAGTTATCTCTAGTCCCCTTGAATGCACTTACACATATTTACAGGTACGTCTAACGGTTTGGTCTGTCATTCGTCTCCAGAGAAAATAACGTTGTTCCCTTTATGGGTATGATGATTCCCTTTTTGTTAGCCTCGGATACATACAATAATGTGGTTTTGAAAGGAACAAAAACTATATGCAAAATTTTCTAGGTGCATATATACAGCTCCTGGAAACAAGACACCTTAAAAACCAAAGGATAATAATGGTGGGTTTTATTGGTGTGGGGGTTTTGTTTGGTTGGTTTTTGTTATTGTTGGGTTTTTTTATTTTTAAAAGGACAGACAGGTCCTTGTTGGCTCTTGTTCTTTTGAAAAGCTGCTTGCATGGCTGCCAGACAGGAAATATTAAGTAAACTGACTGGAGTAGAATTTGTTGGACTTAACTGCTCTTGGACTTTTACCTTCAGAGAGAACCACTATAATCAAATACTGAAACATCTCTTTCCCTCTACCTTCCCCCCCTGCCCTTCAATTGAGGGGGTGGAGGGGATAGGCAGGACACAACACAGATGAAGATTCACACAATTTATGCCACTAAATATTCTTAGCATTTATTTCACAAAGTGATTTTCCTTTTATGATAGCCTTTTATGGAAGATAAGAGTTTTCTAAATTTATGTTCATTTCTCACTTCATTATATTAGAAAATAAAAATCTGCTAAAAAAAATACCTACATCAGTTGATTGTTTTAGACTAAAACCACAAAGAAAATAAAGAAGACGTAGAAAAAGCTCTGATGTCCTAAGCTTACAGAGATAAAAAAACAGGAACCTTTGGCTGCCCAGCCAAGATCTGAATATAGTTGCAAAATTCTCATCTTAAGTTCAGAAAGTTAGACATTAAAAATTTTCATTAAGCACTTGTTAAGATCTCAGTAAAGATAAAGAGACCCCAGGCAATTGAGAATTTGGCATTGAATCAATCTTTGTTCTCACCATCCCTTTAGTTATTTTATTTTATCTTTCTAGACCTAAAGATGTATAACAATTTTACACATATCCTGAATAAGTCATTACTTAACATTCCCAATTTCCTTTCTATTTAAGAAAAAGTCCAAGTCTATAAATGCCATGTGGTTATGGCTCTAACTAGTTGAATCAATGGTGTAATTTCTCTCTTTCATTTTCTCTGATGCATCCTCTTTTCCCTGAACAGGTATATTATGTTAAAGATTCATTCCTAAATATTATTTCCAGATGAACTGAATGAAGAGACAACAAACCATTCAATAGAAGAATGCTACCCAAAGAAGAGAAAAAGTGAAATTGCCACATACCGCAAAATGAGGAAGAAGATCTTCTCTGTCACTTTCTGTAAATGCAGAGATCTCCAGTGCCCTAGGTCGATGATCCACAACTGCATGCACGGGAACTCCTCTGCCTCTACCCCGGCCTCGTATTCCTCTACCTCTGCTACGCGATGCACCCCGACCTCTTGCATGAACCCCTCTACCACGAACTGAAGAAAGAATCCCTCGTTTGGCAGCCTACGATGTTTATACACAACATATCTAAGGATTAACATTCATAATCTAAACACTTAGACAAAATTCACACACACATTCTGTTTCCTAAAAACACATCCCCAAACAAGCCTTGGAAATAGTAGCTTATAGGTCTTAAAAATAGCAAAAGATGAGTGTGTTAGTAACATTAAAAACCTAACGCTTTTAATTATTAGCGGATCAGAAATAGGATGGAAATAGGGAAAAAAGCCCATGGTATTAGAAACAGGTATCAAAAGAGCCCGTGTCTGTGAGGATAATTGCTCATAGCAGAAAGGAACTGCAGTGTAACATTGAAATGTCATTAACAAATTTGCCTGACGTGGTGACTACTTCGTTTGTTTCTTTGTCTCTTGATTTGTCTCTCAAAATCCATCCAGAACTTTTACTCTGACCAGCATAATAGATTTTGGCCATGGAATTGTGAAGTTTGAAACAAGAGACTCTAATGAGCACCCCCAAGGACTAATTATTTGCTAAAAATTTGTTTCTGTGTATTTGCTGATTTCCATTCCCTCAATACCCTTCTAAAGAACTGGCACGTACTCTCCAAGAAAAGTCAAAAGGCTGATGATGGTATCTCTGACAGCCATTTAAAAAATAATTTGCAAGAGTTATTTTAAGTTTCAAAAAGGCACTTTCCAGGATTTAATTTCAGCATTTAGACAAAGAAAAAAAAAAAAGTTATTTCAATGAATCACCGTATGAAATCATACTGAAACCACCACAACAATGTTTTTAACGTATTCTACATTGTTTACAACTCAAGCAGTGACAGCACTACTTTAATGCGTGCCAGCGGTACCATCCAGGAGATCAATCTTTTTATGGCTTTAGTAATGAAGTTATTCACATAATTATAGAATAGCAGGTAGCCCACTTGCTATTTTTTGTAAAGAGAATCCTGTGGGTTTGGTTGTTGGTAATTTGGGGGGGGAGGGAGGGTTGTTTAAACATTTTTAACTGGTTAAATGAATAATCAGAAAGTTAAAAGTTTGTTCTGACTCAACACTCAAGCTGTATTATACGTTTTGAGTTTTCTCACAGTAAAATCAGGGCCACCTGGAACAGAACAGCAGGTTATGAGCCACAAGAGCAACACATGCTTATTGCAAGAGTTAAAGTTGTTAAAGACAATGTGTAAATTTTTTCCAAAGAATTTGTAAGAATACAGAAAAAAAAAAATAACAAATAGCAAAGGAAAAGACTCCATATCCCTCTTGTAAATTATCCAAGGGATACATTTCATGTTATTCCTTGAAACCAATAACCCTATTTTTCTCCATCCACTTTGATCAGTATTTGCTGAAGGCCTCAGAATAATGACTTAACTTGCAAAAATTCTTTTCCTGAAAAGACTACATTTTTTTTTTCCAATTTGCAATACAAATGCTCAGTGAGAGATGGAGTAGGATTAACACAATAAACTACAGTGGAACTTTTTCTCGAACGAGCACCTGCTTTTCTACTGCTATTTTACAGATTATTCAATTCACATGTTTTCTAAAATGTACAATTTATAAGTAAGCTTTCAGTACTTATTCACTGCCAGAATACATATCATTAATGTAAGCTTTTGCCACCTCTATTCAATTGGCTTGCCTGACTAACAGACCCATTTTCACAATTAGCAAAGCTGCATAACAACATAGTTTTAAAGTAAGATTTTAATACAGCTTAGCCACAGGTATGTGCACTGTGTTCATATGTAGTTATACGTAAGACTCAACCAAACTTCATTAACACAAGAGGGATTTAAGTGACACAGCGGCCTACTTAGCAGTAAAGAGGTAAGATTATCATGCAATTAAGCAGGTATTACACAGTCATATAGGCAAGACAGTGCAATGTAACACAGTAACACCCATAGCATTAAGAATTTCTTAAAAGACAACACAGATATGAAGAATCTTGCATAGTCTTCTGATTTTTTTTTTAAAAAGCAAGTACTTCAAGAAAAAGCCTGTTTCTATACATTAAACATTTCTGAAACATGGTATTTCCTTTCGGTAAATTCTTCTCTTGAAACCAATGCTGTAATAATACTGCTTGTCACACTTCAGCCTTTTTGGTTAATCTCATTAAGAGGAAGCTAACACTGAAAAATAAAAGATCAAGCAGGTTTTTTTAACTCTTGTGTATCAAACACACCACCCTCCTACAGGCAACAATTTAAAAACACTCCAAGCTCTCAAGGAAATATTGCTACCACGAATCTATAAAATATCATGTCATGTCAATAGATACAGAATTTAAATGGATGAATAATCAAAATGAAAGACAATACTATTTCTGTACCTCAGCAGAACTCAAAAGATGGTTTTTGTTTGGTTTTTTTTTTTTTTTTAAATATTATTGCTAAATGCCTCCATTTACATGCAACTTCATGTTGAACTCTGGAAAAAAACGTTTATGATACAATACACAAGATAATAAACATACATGAAAATATTTGATTAAGAGTTAATTGCTACAAAAGAAGAGACAAACGTACTTCCAGCTGTAGTTCTGTATATTTTCGTCTTAATTCAGTAACTTCCTCCCCAGCTTGCATCTTCTTGTATAAATCCAGTTCAGTATCTAGTAACTCTTTCTGCATCTAAGAAATTGTTATGGTAAATTATTAGTTCCAGAGTTCACATTCTCTACTGCGGAAAAAAAACCTTCAAACAAACCCCAAGAATCTACTGCTACGCTCCTACCAGCGGGCTGTTTCAAGAAATACACAGGGACTTAAGTATTGGCCAGTGTTGGCCTCCAGGGAAGGTAGAAATCTGCCACAGCACCTCTATCTGAAAAACAAATTCCTAGAAACTCTTATGGAAAGGGAATTTGAAAACTAGCGGCTTTAGTGACATTTTAAGCTTAACCAAATTTTGGCTTATTGATTCAGATCACAGCTGTAGCTCAGAGGTATACTGCTTCCTACGCTAGGTTCATACCTTCTAAACCAAACCAAGCACAAGCTTAGGAGCCTGCTTGGCAAGATAAAAACTTCAGTGTGTAGTGGTATGTTTCTGAGCTTGGTGATGTCAAAGCTTTTAGACTACCACACAAAGCCAAAGCCAATGGAATTTTTTCTAAACTAGAGATACACAAAATAGAAAATGCAAAATTACATGGTAGTGATGATGAGATAAAAAGTTTCTACAATGAAAAAAAAAAAAAGGCAGTACAATTATGAATGAATGCAAAATCTATTATCAGTAATGAGAAAAAACATTTAAGCTTCTCACTATTATGTAATTGGTAATTCTGTTCAGATCATAATAGAAAAAACACAGCAACAAGACCTCCTCTAACAACAGGTTGGTCTCTGATGCACCCAGAGTTGCCTTCCAGCACACAATACCTTAAAAAAAAAAAAATCAGAAAATTCAAGAAAACCCACATCAAACTGAAAGGTGTCTCTGAACCCAAATTTAGGTATGTTCCTTGGAACCACTGGGGTGCAGGTGCTGGTACAGGTGCAGGACCTGTTTTACATGACCATGAAAATTTTATTTCAAGTTCTGTTTCAAATCGGAAGCTTTTTTTTCCCTTTTTTTTTTTAAATGGAAAAATAACAGCAGCCAAATGTTCCACTGACATCACAAATGAAGGATAAAATTATAGATGATTGTGAAACAGTTTTACATTTACACCCGTTGATTCAAAACCACAGCATGTAATGTATTCAAAGGCTGGTTGTCAAGAGATGAAGGTTTCGCAGTTGTGACAGTTGGAAACCAAGTATCACCACTGAATGATAAAGAAGGGGCTTTTTGTTTCTTTGTTTTTTTCCTGGAAGCTTTAAAAGAAAAAGAGCTGGATTATTCAACTGACAACTTCAACCTGAACCCTTTTCAGTCCCATTTTCTGATTATCTACAGCAACCACAGAAAAAAAAAAATAATTCCATTATCTCCTGTATAATGGTTTTCAAAGTTTTCAAAATTGGAAACAGTGCTTCTCTCAGATCCCACTGTGTGGCAACACATCAGTGACACGGCAAAACAAGCACTTCTGAAGTTTAATAACGACTAGCAGTTAGAACTCACAAAGCAGCCAGTGACACGGGGGTTGTAAAGAAAGTCTCAAGACTTTTGAGGTTTATCTCTAGTTCCCTTAATGTTGACTTCTCTTTTATAGAGCTGTGCCAGGTCTCAAGAAGAAAATGCCTCCTTTTAAGACACACCAAGAGGCAGCAAAGGTTTCTGTGCTTAGAGGGAAAAATATTTTGTAATCTGCATGAACTGGAACAAGACAAAAATAGGTGAAGATAATGGCACAATCACATGAGCCTCCTCCACCTAATACTTCAAGTTTGCAGCGTCTTCTGAGCACAGGTTTTAAATGCTATTCAAATGCATGAGATCCTAGAGCAAAGTCTTTGAGATAATTCTCACAAGTTGTGCATTTCAACTGAAGGTTCTGTTAACTCCCGACTTTCACAAGGGTCAGAAGGGACTGATTGTTTTCTCTCTTTCAAATCTTAACAAAACAATACTCGCATAAAATACACATCTCCCTGAGAAGGCGGCTATCAATCAAACCAACTTTTCTACATTTTGTATATGTTGTCCATTATTGAATGGGTTTGCTTAAAATGTTTCTTCACTTTCCCTATTAAAAGGAAAGTGGAAAACCAGACCAAGAACTTCATTATACCTGTAATTCAAACTAGCATGATTGCTTCACTTCACTAAGTAAAACAATCAGTCACACAAGGAAGCGGTGGATCAGGCTGCCAAGTGAAGAGCGACGTGGACCGAAGAGATGAGGGTTGAAGGGCAACCAGCTCAAGCACACACATACCGATCCACACTAATGAAGGAGAACCTACAGAACAGTATCACGGGGGGAGGAGATCTCATTTGTCTTCTGGGGAATCAGTGCCTCTGAAGAGCCTGTGCACTGATACAAGTAACATAAGAAACAAAGATGCCTGTATGCAGTTACAGGGCTACCATCTCACCGAGTCTACAGAAACATCATAGGAAAACTTACATGACTGGAAGTGCTTGCAGTGGATGGGTACGGTCTCTTAGAGCAGGACAAGCCAGGATGGTGAGGAGCAGGAGCTGCTCTTTGAGAGTGCAGCTCTGCCTGGGTACAAGATGATAAGGCCAGTCAAAGTTCATAAATCAGGATTAAGATGGCAGACCAATATGACTGACATTGCAGTGGGTGTGTACTATGCACTGTCTGATCAGGTAAAAGAAGTAGATGAAGCCTTCTTCAGACAATCAGAAGCCTCACGTTTGAGGACCCCAGGGGGCCTGGGTATCTGCTGGAAAGGCAGGATGATTTTCAAGAATCACATCCTCCAAGTCTCAGATTGGGTACAGAATAACGTGAAGGTGACATGAGGCCTGCCTGCACGAACAAGGAGCTTCTAACAAAACTTAAATCCAAAAACAAGGTGTACAAGAGAGAAAAGCAGAAATATAGAGAAACTGTCCAGAAAGCCAAAGCTTGTCTACAGTAGAATCTGGTGAGGAGGGTAAGGAACAGGCTTATCAGCAGCAAAAGAAACACTGTTGGACTAGATGACCCTAGATATCCCTTCCAGCCTGGACCATTCTATGATCTCAAAAATTAGGAATATGGAGGAGAGAAGATTACTCTTCCATAAATGCCACTGCAAAGCCCACCTCAACTATCTTTGAAAGGTCATTGATTCAGGGAAGGTTCCTTGGGACTGACAAAAAGCAAATGTCACTCTGGTTTTCATGAAGGACAAGGAGATATGGGGAACTACATGCTCATCAGCCTTACGACAATCTCTGGGTGGATGAAGGAGCAATTAATCTTGGAAAACATTTCCAAGCATACTAAGAACAAGAAGGTGACTCAGGAAAGGGAAGGAGAGATCATGCTTGACCTTAAGAGTTTGTCTACAATGAGATGAATGGCTTGGTGGACAAGAGCACGGTAGTGGAATTTGTTTAGATTAACTTCAGTAAGGCTCTCAATACTGTCGCCCACATCCTTCACAGCCAAAAGGGTGACAGGCTAAATAGATAGGCAAACTGTGAGATAGTCTGAAAATTGACTGAACTGCTGGGTCAAAGGATTCTGATCAGTGGCAGAAAGTCCAGCTGGAGACTAGTCACTAGTGGTGTAGCCCAGCAGTCAGTACTGTTTAACATTTTCATTAGTGACCTGGATGGTCAGAGTATGCTCTCAGCCAGTTTGTGGACAACAGAAAATTCAAACCCAACACCAGTTTGTTGGGTTTCTGTTCAGAAGGATCTTGACATGCTGAAGAAATGGGGCAGGAAGAACCTCCTGAATTTCAACAAAGGGAAATGCCAAGTCCTGTACTTGGGAAGGAATAACTTCAGCCACCAATGCAGGCTGTGGGCTGCTGTGATGAAGAGGACTTGAGGTGTCCTGGTAGCAGAGAAGTTGAACATGAGCACAGTAATGTGTCCTTGTGGCAAAGACGGCTGACAGCCTTCTAGGCTGCATTAGGAAAAGCACCACCAGCAGGTCAATGAAGGTGATACTCCTCTACTTTGCAGTGGCGAGGCCACACACATACAGAGTGCTGTGTCCAGCTCCAGGCTCCCCAATAGAAGGGAGACAAACTGGAGGAAGTGCAATGAAAGGTCACAAGATGATTAAGGGACAGGAGCAACTACTTCACGAGCAGAGGCTGACAGAATTGGAATTGTCTGACTTCAGGATGAGAAGGTACCAGGGGGACAAGACCTTATCTATGTGTATAAATACCAGGCGTGTTTGAGTAAGAAGACACCCAGACTCTTCTTAGTGGCACACAGTGATGGAACAAGACGATCCCCAGAGAACCTTTCCCATCAGTTTTGTGTTATCAGACTATTTTCTTGCCTGCTCTAAGAATTTACTGGCCCACTTTCAGGGTAAGGGAACCATCACGGGTTAAAATGCTGCATTCGTGATTTTCTAGTCAAGAATTTACCAAGATTTTACGATGCAACTTGCTCCTTCATTTCTATGGGTCTGGTTCTTTCCCTCACATGTGATGAGACCCACAACCATCGTTATTCTTGGATCAAAACTGTTATAACCTATTCTTCCTGCGCAAATTTATAAAGCACTGTGCACTACCAGCAGAAGACTATTTCTGAAAAACGTGAAGCTTTAACAAGAAAACACAGCTTTGAAAATATTCCAAATTTCTAGGGCTTTAATAGTTCAAATTCACTCCACAAGTAGGCAACTTCTGTCAGACCTCTCAGAAGTTCCCTCTTAGTCCCCTCTCTAAAACACAGGAGTACTCCACTGCAACTGACGTTGCATTTAGTAGTATAAAATGACCTGAAGAAATAATATTTTATGTCCATTTTCAAGACAAAAATACGCTGCATCAACTTTTTCCTGACTGACAAACAATGTAAGAAGCTACAGGGCGGACATACAGGTCATTTCAATATTTCTTCTCAAAACTGTACATCACTGTAATTTACATTGCAGTTATTTTTAATGCCTATATTTCTATCTAAAATAAAGCAGTCAAAATGCAGTTTCAAAATGAAAACTAAGAATCCATTTAAATTAAAACTGGGTTGTAGTGGTACACCAGTTTTTTTCAAATAGAATCCTGAACATTAGAAGAGGAGACCAAACATTCTGAATATTTAAGAACTGAATGAAAACAGGAAAAGATCAAGGCTTCTTTTCCAATCTTCTACAGGAAAGTACACTGTACAAGTATCTACCCTTTTATTAATATGCAATTCCTCACTTAATAAAGCAAGCAAAGTTTGTAATGTATTCAGAAAAACACATTAATATCTTAAAATGTTATTTCTCAAAGTCTCACTTAGTTTTTCAATCACCTTACAACCTGTGTGGAACCAATACTTCTATAAAAGGCAAAATACTGTATTTTAAGAAGGTAATATAA
Source organism: Jacana jacana (assembly GCA_013400555.1). Classification (NCBI taxonomy): domain Eukaryota; kingdom Metazoa; phylum Chordata; class Aves; order Charadriiformes; family Jacanidae; genus Jacana; species Jacana jacana. Next base: position 14,255 of record VZTM01038117.1, read on the forward strand.
TCGCATCTTTGGTTGGGAAACTGGTTCTGGCCATATATTAAAAGGCATGATAGCAGAGGAAGGAAATTCCTCTCATAGGTACAACCCAAACATGGATAGCTAGATCAAAAGAAAACTGAGCAATATAATCTTCAATCTAAGAAGATTTATATATTGAAAAAATTCACTGACATTATAAAAACCCTGGAAATTTTGTACCAGTATAGTAGTCAACTAGTTTCACAAAGCAGTTTGTTTCCTGTATCAAGCCTGACCAGAAGATACCCGTGTTGCATAATAGCAATCCTTTTGCATAAGAAATACTATTTTCATTGAAAATTTAAAAAAGCAATACACTGCACACAAGTCTGGACAAAGCAAGAGAAGATTTGTTTTGGGGTTGTTTTTTTGACCAAATCACAAAATATCTACATAACAATGGATAAACATTTTAGACAACAGGATGGTTTTCAAATTCACTATGTTCCTTCAAAAACATGGCAAAACCCAATCTTACTTCAAAGACCACTTCAAAACTAAACCAGTATGGTTCTCAATACTGCTGATGTGGTTGCATATTTTTAGTCTGCTGAGATAAGCATGGGAATCCATCCTACTGAAAAGCTGACCAAAACATATGTACCTGAGTCTTAGTTTTCATGCTTTTCAAAGGAGCCCCTCCTCCTGGTGATACACCTTTTAATTCATCCTTTAACTTGGTGATGCTATTAGTCAAAATTTCCAGGGTCTTCATGATTTCTGCTTTGTCTTCTGACTTCATAGCTTTATTCTTCTCCAGCTTTGAAATCAGCATCTGTCCAATTTGAAATAAATAAAAATTAAAAATCTTTTACTTGGCAACCATTATAGATCAGACCAGTACTCGTTGCAACTAGTAGAAAACCAGAATACTTCATTTCCTTTGCCGTGATTTTTAGACTCAACATATAGGGCTTTTAACAACTTATATTAATATATCTTTTTCTGAATCTCTGATTAATTCATTTTTGCCTTTTTCTCCTCCTAAGCCTGAGTGCAGTCATGCATACTTTTCCACATCAACCTCTCTTGCTTTTGTCAAGTAAAACTTTCAGGCTTTCACTTCTCCCAGAAAAGATATGCACGTTGCACCCAACTTAGGCAATATCAACTGAAATTGCACCTAAATTGCCTAAGCTTGTAGCTGGAGTGAACTAGCGAGACAAGTTAGATTAAAACTCTGAACATCAAATAAAGTGGTAATACAATTCTAAGAGAACACTTAGTTTACAGGTCAGATTTGTAGCTCACGCTTACAACTTCTGAAATACTCTAAACTGAACTGAAATTTTACAACTGAATGGCTGACTTTCTTTACTGCTAACATTTTACCTTTTGTGTTTCGATGTGCTTCTCTAAGATTTCTTGCTTCTTTTTTCTCACATCTTGTTGAAGTCGTAATGCTTCCTAGAAGCACAAAAAAATTACATAGAGTTTCTAGATTTTTAAAAATAATACCAGAAGAATAATATACTATACCCAACAACTATACAGTAGTAACATACAGTAACAGAAACCTAAGGTACTAATAGGTAATATTTTAAATTACGGCTTAGAAAACAACATGTCACCAAATTAGGGAAGGATCTAGTGATCTTTCTGAGTTAAGATTTGTGCTGAGAAGACTTTACTTATATACACAGTAAACCCTTACACAACTTCACTGAAAGCTGAAAGGCAATCCAATACACTACCACAAGAGGTACAATACAAGAGTTTAAACATGCAAGGACAGTATCTCAAAGAAATTGTAAAGTCCATCAGTTAAAACACACTCTCCAGTACAGTAACAAGCAAAAAGAAGATACATTCTGTTTTCTAAAATCAAAATGCTACCCAAAGAAAACCATCTCTTTTGCATCTGACTACTAAAACTTGGAAGTGACAAGTACTACCACTCAATCTGCTAAAAGCAGTCATGACATCGCAATGGACAAATGAAAGATTAAAATTGAGACTGATAAATTTGTGACATATTGCGCTCAGAAGGAGGTGTCACAGCTCCTACTAATGCTGCTTGAGAGAAAGCAATTGTGTCTTGCTCTCAGATACATAATGTGAAGTCTTAGATAGCAGGATACGCACTTTGATATCAACATATTTAAAGGGCTAAAAGAGGAGAGGCAGAAGACTATTTTGCATCTCTAGATCACAAATCAACTGGGGTCAGACTGCAAGAGGATAATCTCATACAAAGGGTGTAAATGCATAACAGCCATTAAAAAAAGTTTCTGTATGTCTTCCCAAACACTGACAAACTCTGCTGCACAAATTGTTAGTTTTGCAATACAGTGTGCAATCGTTTTTCTGAAGGGAAAGGGACGGTAAAGACAAGGGGATGAGTGCTAAGAAAAACTGGGGAGACAGGAGGAAAGGAGGGCGAGTCCCACAAAATCATGTTTTCCCACAAGTAGTATTATAACGTAAGAGAAATCTCTGAAGAGAAGAAGGAGAACAAGAGCACATGAAAAAAGAGCCAATCACTTAGCGTGTCTTCAGTGTCTTCTCTCAAAAAAAACCCTACGGCTGTTACGATGAGTCAATAGTTTTATTAAAAGCTTTTTGTCATTTCACAGGCACTTAGTGTCCTAAGTTGAAAGCTAAAGGCTTCAATTCTGGAAAACATGTTTCAAGGGACAAATATAAAATAAAATCCCCAAACTAGTAGCGACTTCTTTCAAGTCTGGAGCTTTGCCACAACTGACAAGCAGCTACAAACCGCTATTCTAAATAATATTACACATTAATTACAGATGTTTACGATGGGCCAAACCCTTTGTTTAACGGCTATACTGTTTTTAATACTTAGGTTTGAATCTAACTTAGTATTGAACTCTTAATTTGTCCTGTATTTAGTTTTCTGAACTGATAAGAATAAGCCTGAAAAAGGAGCATTACTGGGGCTCTTTGGAAAACTTCTAAGCAAGCTAAACTACAACCAAGCCACTTATTCAAGGGCAAATACAGTTTTTGTTGTATTTCCTCTTTAACATTAAAAAAGAAAATAAAAAGATAAAACTTAGTACTGTGCAAAAAATAAAAATGGATGCAGGTGAACTATAGTTTGGAAACAAGAAAATGCAGAGTCATACAGTTCTCAGCTCTCTCAAAGTGAAGAAAGAATTTTGGACACATTAGTAATAAAGGCCAGTTCCAGAAAGGCTTTTGAGAGAACAGTGACTATGCTACAGTCTCCTCTCACTTGCAATAGACAATTCCTGCCTCAACACAGAGTTCCTGTTTCCACAATAAAGCGCTTCACATTCTGAACTTCTAGAGAGTTTTAAAGCTGCTTGCACTGCCTGAATGTACACTTGAAAAATAACACAACTCTGAATTTTCTTGTCCTTTGAAAAGAAACCATTATCAGTGAATTTGATCCTGTAACTAGTTTCACCTATGCTCTTGAGATGACTAAACAAATCGTACTATCCCTAGAGGTGACAAGTTCCCAATCTAGGTCCATTTCAGAAAGAAGCGTATTTAATTTACCTGTTTTTTCTTCTGTGCTTCATTAGAGTCTAGCACGGAAGTGGAAACAACAGGCAAAGATTTCTGTGCTGCCTTCAAAGCAGCAGGGTTGTACACAGTTTTTG
>VZTM01038120.1:1470-14403 GCA_013400555.1 Jacana jacana
TAAAGAGTCAATTTGAAGGGGACAGTAGAATTAAAGTAGAAAGATTCTTGATCTGTCTGTGTCCCAGACTATGCCTATTGCATCAGAAGCTGTAGGAAACCTGAATATCTCAGTGATCAAAGCCATTGCTTTGAGGGTGGAAAAAATAGGAAGGTAAGGTACTTTAGAAACGTAAAACCAACTCTTAACACCTCTGATATTTCCTTGGTCCCTCTCAGCCCCGAAACTGAAATTAGGTAGAAAATAAAATGTAGGGCAGGACTTGCTGTACATGAACCTCAAAGACATACAGTGAACTGAGATAATAGGCAACATCAAGCTCTTCTGCCTCTTTTACCTTTATCAAAAATATGTATCCCATGAGAATTGTTTATTATGTGAAGGCTTTTCCATTCATGTGGTTCCTTCCTTGTGCTATCAATAACCCATCAAGCCAGTCATGTCGTTACCGTAGGCTACTATTTATTCAAGACTTCCTCCAGATTTGTTCCATTGTTAGGTCTTGGCAGCAAGAAGGAAATGAAGGGAAAAGGAAGAAAAATGCTGGCAATGAAACTATGAGGAATACCTTTTGAGAGTGGTGAACTGAAACTTCTGCTTAATGGGAGTGCTAAGTGGATCTTGACCTCACCTCAAGTAGAAAGTGTCCCTGACAAACATATAGAAATGATTGATGGCTTTTACTGAAAGTTCGTTCTTCATTTCTCCTTTCAAGGATGATATTTTCAACTCTTATTTTTCTTTATTACTCTTTGCACCTCTCTCTGAGTATCTCTTTCAGCTCTTCAGCCATCCCCTGCCACCATCTTCCACCTTCTGTATTTTATACATGAAGTCATACCACCTTTTCCTGCATTGTGCCAAATGACCACTATGGGGAAACAATGGATCTGCCATTATCAAACCGATTTAGACAAAAAAAAAGCTAGAAAACAATCTTTATGGTCTCTTCCTCCTTGTGCAAAGTAGGTTTTAGCCCAGGAGATCTGACTACCGGAAGGTTTTCCTTGGAGAACCCCCAGTGCCAGAAAGTCTGGGAGAGCTAGCAAAATCTTTCTGAGCTAAGAAGCTGGTGTAGGTTACAGGGCTCTGCCACACTGTGACTGTCCAGTGGGTAGAGGGTGTAAATGAGGAAATATTGAGAAATAGGGATTGCCATTCTCCAGCTTGTCTGGACTGGAGAAAAAAGGGAAAGAAACCACTAGAGAGGAAGCAAACTCTTCTGGAAGAAAGCAAAGGAGTTGTAGATGGTATTTCTGCTCCGTGTTACAGAATCCTGTGATTAGATAGGTTTCCAGTATTTTATAAATATATACATAGGATATTTTAGAAATAATTTTATAACACCTTCAGCGTTATAATAAGCAATGGAATAGCAATAAACAACGGAACTATTCACCAAACATGTCATATAGAAGAGGTCTATAAAACCTGTAGCTTCATATCGGTTAAGATAATTCCATACTAAACAGCAGTTGAGAATATTTAGTTTTATGCACTATCTTTCCTTTAGAAAGAACTTTAAAGAACTTTCATCTCCTGCAGATGGCTTATTTTATGTGGCACCTTACAACATCTCTTACTGTAAGCACTTAAACTGTACTGTAACCTTATAAAAAATATATTGTGTGCTTAAGTTTTATTACATTGACGGTTAAGCCATTTGATGATTTAATAATCTGTGAGTCTGTGTCCTAAATCTAAATAATAATAATTAAAAAAAAATGCTAGCAGATGAAAAATTGAAAAACGCAAAAGGAAGCAGAGAAAGCAAGAATTCAAAAGCTGAGCCTCTCAGAAAACAAAGATGCAATTTAACCTGAAAACAGAACAGAAATGTCATCTTTCCCTACGAAACTAGTTCTTATACAAAGTACTTTGTAAGAAGGACAAGGTAGCATACCCTAACATGAAAAGAAAAAGATAAAAGTATTCAATATGCTATATGAAATGAAAGACCGAATGCCAGATATTTACCTGGTATCACACTCAGTACTACCTTGATTTATGCTGAATATTATTAAGTCAACAGATGCGTGGCATCTTCTCCTTATATCTAATAATAAACTTTTATACCAGTTTTTATAACTTCATGTGTTCTTCCTTTCCCACATTTGATGCAAGCAAGCTCTAAGTAATTTCCATTAAATAACTGAAATAAAAAAAAAATTGATATGTTCACAGGATATTTATGCATCAAAAGTTTCTTCCCGGGATTTTTTTGTTGTTGTCGTATTCATGAATTACACAATGGTTATTTTTTTGGTTCTATTCATGGTGATTGTGAACAATGCACTGAAACATCCAGCACCTGATTTGGGATACTAACCCCAACAATCTCAAATTCTAGATCTTTTGTTTATTAGGATGGTATGCATTGCACAATGTTGACTTGTACTCCTTGAATGATTAAAACCGATACTTATGTGGATAAAATTAAAATGCACTGCCCATGCATGCTTTGAAATCCATGCCCAGTCAACACCAAATGAGTCAATCTGATAGAAAATAAATATGAAAGGCACCTAAGCACCACACTTGTTACTATTTTCTTTGTGTTTTTTTAGAAACTATTTGTGGAAGTTGATGCTAATTATTTCCTCTGAATATTTGTAATTGTTTAGTGTGTTTCAACCATTGCCTAGCAGAGTTGTAACCAGATTCAGATATTTTGTGAATCCATAAGATGGTACAATATCTAAATACATTTTATTAGTCTCCTTTTGTCTGCCTCAGCTGTGATCTTTATTCTAGAATGGCTGGAGGGGAATCAGAGCTGTAATAGTTAAGTATATTTGCTTTCATATTTACTGTTCAAGAAGAATTTTTTACAGGAGTTTCTAGAGCATCAGCAAGCCTGGCTTAACTAAATGTATAAAATGAATTTAAAGTTTGTGTGAATATTTTCCCAATTAGTTCAATTTAGGTTAACGTAGGTTGGAAAGTAATTAAGGGAAAATGAGTTGTGGTGAGACTTTCCAACTCTGAAATATTTGTTTCTTTTTATACAAGGAATTAATGGTGTTTTACTCATTTGTTTTGAACTCCCTCTTTAATTTCCAACAACTTTTCTCTCAAACTCCAAGCCAGAAGTCCCAGATTTTGACTTCTTAGGTCTTGGAACAGAGGCTCATGCACAAAAAAGTTTGAGCCATCACCCTGATTGACTTACTTACACCTAGCAATGCTGTATCTGCCCTGTATGATCAGATGGGAGTGCTCCATGCTGTACCTTCCATTTCTGTCCCACTGGTGAGTACCTCAGCTGTGTTCCGCTGCCACCAATGGTGAGGTGAAGCTGCTGGAGCGAGCTGAGGGGCAGCAGCACTCCTGAGTAATTCCCCTGGAATAGATGTCTGTATACTCCTCCCCAGGGGTCTGCTTTACAACCCAGACGCAGCTGTTAGGAGTCCTTAAAACACAGAAAAATAGCCCCAAAACATGTGAGACATAGATGTCATTGCAAAAATGAATCATCAGTTTGTGTAAATGCCTGTTTTTTTTCTTTTTTTTTTTTTTTTTATCAGCAGTTGTCACTAGTGGTGCCAAAGGAGCATCAGAATAAGATCGTAACTTTGACAGATTTGCTGTGAAAGGATTGTTTGTCCATGGGAGCATCATCTGGAGAGCCAAATTTATAGGTTGAGTCATAAACAAATAGTTCTGCATTCCAGACAGCAGGACTGTTTTGAAGCAAAATAGAAGGACTTTGGGCCAACAAGATTTTGACTTTCACACAGTCCTGCAAACACAGTAGACTGCAGCTTCAGAAACCAGAGGGATCTCTGTTTTGCCTCACTAAATATGCCAATCTGTCTGCGGTATTTCTCCCACTCAAAAAAGAGAAAAAAAAAAAAGTTGAAGACAGTAAAAAGCACTAACTATTCTTTACAAAATAATCCACACTATTCTTCCCCCAGCACCTTCTTTATTCAAGCAAGCTCTTTCTGCTTTGTCTATGCCATCCAGGTTTGGGTTTTGACCAACGAAGCTGAGAAATGGCATGAGAGAGATTTGCAGAACTGGAGCTACGACCCCAAGCACGGGGAAGCCCATCGTGGGTGGGTGGTGCTGTTAACTCTCTAGGACACCCAGAAAACCATGCCATTTTGGTTGCATGTTATTTGATCAGCTTGTACTCAACGTCTGGTGCTCTACACCTTCCAACGGGGCCAGCTGGTGAGGATGAAGAGTTTCAGTTGTATAAGAACTGCAACGAGTACGGAAGCATTGCCCTGAAAGCAAATGCAGGATGAGGAAGAGGATGTCAAAGCAGCAGAGGCTGGGAGAGGGGACCACTGAACAGCTTCAGGAAAAAAAAAGGGGCACAGCAGGAAGAACATGACTTCATTATACCAGTAAGTAGAAAATCAACACAAGTGGAATGATTGCAGAATAGGAAAAAGGGGGCAATTAAAGAATTTGGATTGGCCTTCTGAGGGTGAAAAGGCTTTTGTCACTGTGTGTTGACAGCTTTCATTAGCTTTCATTTAATTGGAGGGGTCTTAGGACTGTTCCAACTCTGCAGGATACTAAAAGACACTCAGCCATCTCAAACCTGGAAAAAGAGCCTGTGGGATCTAAGTCACCCAATGTTTGATGACATTCCAGGCCAAGGTGGTGATTTTCTTTAGCAGAACACCAGAGCCTGGGGTATCTCATTCTAACCAGAAGAGGAGTTAAACATACCTTTAGTGAAATTGGAGGTATGATGCACACTTAAAATTGTTGTTACTAAAGTGTCTGCTCCAATTGGCACATCGTAGGTTTCTGCAGAGAAAGTGTTAGACAGCTTTGGTGTAAAATACAGGCAGCTGGGTCCAGTTTGTGGATGCTAATTTCAAATTCATTCTATTGCCCTGCAAACCTTAGGGGTGACAATCTAGTGACTCCAGACTGGTGGTTGCGATGTCATTTCCCGTTTTCAAAAGCTACAAAAGGGAATATACCTGTTCTCGTTATATCAATTACAGCCTATTCACAGTGATTCCAATTTTCAAAGCTCTGTGCTGGGCTTGTTGACAACTTAAATGGCACATGAAAGGGGTGCGCTCACTCACACCTACACCCACACACGCACAGAGGGAAATCAATTGTGACAGGAACTGCAGTGAATGAAGATAAACGTTGCAGGGTAGAAAAACTTATAAATTAAGTCCTCAAAGCATGAGTCTGAGTGGGCTAAACAGTAACATGCAGCATTTAATAGAACCACAACATAAATGGAAAAGAGTTTCCAAAATTCCTTGGACAGTCTGATTGCACCTGTGCAGCCACTTGGGTGATACGACCAAAGGGAAGTGACTGCAACCTTCAAGGTGTAAGGGTTCTCCAGGGAGGATTCACTTGTGACATTTGGCTATTGATGGTATCATACTTCGGGACCTAAGATGACACCACTGGTGGTATTCACTTCTTTGTACATATAAAGCTAGAAAGACCAGCACATGGCTGTTGTTGAGGTGGAAACCCTTCCAGTCAATGTTTATTACTGTCTTTCAAAGTATTACTTCACTTCTTCATCCAAGGGTTTGGCTAAACAGCAAAGGTGGAAGATGTCTGTTTGGCCAGACTATTTTTGAAAGAGGTGGTGATTGCTCTGCTCCTGCAGGCCATCTCTGGATGGGTGCAGAGCAGGAGATGAGAGATGCAAGGACGTATTTTGAGTGCAGGCTGGAGGTTTCCAGCCAGAAGCAAACCCCCTCTTCAGAAACGAGAGTGCCTGCAGTTTGCAGTCTGGGAAAGTGCTGAGCTAGACACTAAGTGTGGAATAAAAGGCCTTCAACATCAGGAGACAGTGGAAAGGAGTGAGGAGGATTTGATTTTAAACCTTGTATTGCCATCTGTCTTAGCTAGCAGAGTAGGGGTATTTTCTATTTAAAGTCTCCTATGTGTTTTCTTTCCTTTTCCTCTTTTTTCCCAGTTCATTATTTTACTGAATGCAACTTGAATTGCAAAAACTGTTCCCTGTCAGCCACTTGCCGCTTCTGATGTCACTTTTTGCTTTGGCTGAAGCCGTGCTTCAAGCGTGTCTTTCAGGTGTTCATCTGCCTTTCTCCCCCGCAGCCCTCCCAACCCTCAGGTTACTGCCTAACTGTTATAACTTCAGGAGTTCACGCCTTCCATTCCAGACACGTCACCAGCTCAGCACAGCTTTTGTGTTATTGTCTTGGCATCGGTTTCCCGGATAGCAGTCCCATCTCAGCATCTCATCACTGCAGATTCTTATCCTGCCATTTGATGTGCGCTCTGGTGTGTGGACATCACCAACGGCTTTGGCCTGGAATCTCGATAGAGATCTGTGTCTGGTGGGAGAATTTGCATAGCACCACTGTTTGGAACAATAAAATAATCAAAAAATTACTTGGTTGGAATTTAATTTCTCTTTTCTTTCCAGTTCTCTCTGATAAATGATCAAAAGATGGTCTGGTATTGCTAATGCAGTTTGTCCTTTTGCCTCCTGTACTGTTTTGTGTTCAGTTTTGGGCTGCTCACTACAAGAAAGACATCGAGGCCCTGGAACGTGTCCAGAGAAGGGCAACAAAACTGGTTTGAGGGGTCTGGAGCACAAGTCTTACAAGGAACAGCTGAGGGAGCTTCGATTGTTTAATCTGGAGAAGAGGAGGCTCAGGGGAGACCTCACGGCACTCTATAGCTTCCTGAAGGGAGGTTGTGAAGAGGAGGGGGTGGACCTATTCTCCCAGAGAACTAAGGATAAGACTCAAGGGAAGGGCCACAAGTTGCACCAGGGGAGATTTAGATGAGATGTCAGGAAAAACATTTTCTCCTCAAGAGTGGTCAGACACTGGGAGGGCCTGCCCAGGGAAGTGGTGGGGTCACCGTCCCTGGCAGTGTTCAAGAAGCATCTGGACGAGGTTCTCCGAGACATGATTTAGTAGCTGAGTGGGTAGGATTGGTGATAGGATGTTTGGACTAGATGATCTTGTAGATTCTTTCCAACCTTGTGTTTCTATGATTTATATGATTTCTGTGATTCCCTGAAAGATAAGTTGATGTATGATCACAGTTAGTAGTGCATAGTACACAAAGTAGCCATATATAGCTAATTTTAATTATTGGACCTATCTTGATGCTATGTGTTGCAGAAGAGGTCTGTTTCATTTTCTTTTATTTCGTTTATTATAATATATTCCATCTAGCTCTGTAAGACATCTCATAATCATAAAATGGTTAGAGTTGGAAGGCACCTTAAGGATCATCCAGTTCCAACCCCACTGCCATGGGCAGAGACACATCCACCTAGACCAGGTTGCTCAAAACCCCATCCAACCTGATCCCTGGTTGTTCAGACAGTTTCCCTGTATTCTTTCCAGTTTCCCATCCTTCCTTCCATCCTCTACAGGCTTCCTTTTTGTGGTTGTTTGTCCAGGAGCAACTTGTTCATCCATGTAGACCATCTGGCTATTTGGCCTGACTTACTCTTTGTCAGGATGAGTCACTCCTCAGCTCGGAGGAGGAGATCCTGGAATATTGACCACTTTTCTTGGGCCAACGCACCAGCATGCTTCAAAGCCAGATGCTAATGGCTACATCAATCTGCTGTCTAAAAGGTAGCTATCCAAATCTCGGATGATCATCAGTCCCCCTCATCGTCAATGAGAAGTGGAAACCTCTCATTATATCTCATCCCAAGGTGATACCCTAGACCGGTGACTGAGGTAAGGGACAGGAATCACTCCCTGCAAAAATCTCATTCTCTTCATATTTCTGGAAGAAAACCAGACTAGAGAACTTAGAGAACTACAGATGTTGAAAACAATTGCGCCCACAACCTCTTTAGATGATTCTTTTTCAATAAAGGATCTTTACAGTAGAAATAAGTGCTGTTAGTCTGAAGCTGACAGGCATTTTTACCTTCAAATTTTAATTTTTATTTTTATTTTAAATATTATCCCCTTAGTTATTTCTCCCTCCCCTGAATTCAGGAGTAGTTCTGGGTTTTTCTGTTTGAGAAGGGTTCGTGCTTCACGCACACATGGTTAAGTCCTTCCACTTCTTAGGGCCTTAGTCTGCACAGGAAAAGAGATGCCTTTTGTGATGCTCCCGACAAAAGGGCTGAGCCAGGGATCTGGCTGTTCCCTCTGCAAACACGCTGGAGCACAAGCACGCACACTCCATCTGTATGAACGGGAGAGGAGAAAAGTGCATTCAACATCTGTTGCAGGCAGTTATAAATATTACAGTAGTTTAATTTTCCCAGGAATTATGCCTAAAGCAGGGCCCATGGCTCAGAAAGTAGAAAAGGGAAAAACTAGCCTAGTACAGTTCCTCTTGGGCTCTTATTTCCTATGATCTCTCTTCAGGTTTTTCACCACATGTTCCTTGAGAAAATCAAGGTCAAGTTTCTTTATCATGACTTGTGATTTTTCATTGTCATATTTGGATGTCTGGGTGATCACTCACAATATTTCTGAAATAACTCTGTGTGAGTAATTCTCCTGGCTGGCAGAGGCAAGAAATTGGGTGACTAGGAGTGAATTCATATGTTAAATATTCAGTGAAATCAGAAAAAAAAACTGGTTTGTAATATTATTTGAATGAAATACATAATCTTCTCTAGGATTTTGTTTTATTATTCAGGTTATATCTCTGTTAACAATAGGTGGGGTGTAAAAATCACAGAATCACAGAATATCAGAGATTGGAAGGGACTTTGAAAGATCATCCAGTCCAATCCCCCTGCTGGAGCAGGAACACCTAGATCAGATCACTCAGGAACATGTCCAGGCGAGTTTTGAATGTCTCCAGAGAAGGAGACTCCACACCCTCCCTGGGCAGCCCCTGCCAGTGTTCAGTCACTCTCACTGTGAAGAAATTTTTCCTCATATTTAACTGGAATCTCCTCTGTTCCAGCTTGCATCCATTACCTCTTGTCCTATCATTGGATGTTAATGAGAAGAGCCTGGCTCCATCCCCCTGACACTCACCCTTTACATATTTATAAACATTAATAAGGTCACCCCTCAGTCTCCTCTTCCTCAATATGATTTCCTGAGCCCAGTTTCGCATCGCATAGAGCAAATTTCATATGTGGTGGAGTACGCTGATGTGTTCTTTGAAGCATTCATCAACAGCTTTTTCTGTTTACTTTCCTAGGAGTAAAAAAGTACAAAGTACTTTCTAAAATTGCTAACAGCATTAGGGATGGATGAAATATTTTTTAAACTGAAATAAATCAGAATGGATAAACTAATTTCCTGTCTTTCATGGATCTTCAAGAGAGAACACAGGATAATAGCAATGAAAAAATTATTTATGAAAGTTCACTCAATTTGGCATTTTTCAAAGACATCTGATTAGCTCTGAAATCCAAAAAGCACCAATTTTCCTTAATTTATAGCAAAAGAAAAAGTGTCAATAATAATGTACATGTTCCTTTGCTTTGTACATTCAAAATAAACATGAAACACTGGAATATTGTAGTAGTATAAGGAAGAATGATATCTGTTCTGAAAATCATTATATTGAGACAAACTGAAATTAGAAACGGTCTTCCTAAGACAATAGAGAACTCATCTTTGGGGGATTTCAATTCCAGAAAGAAACATATGAAGAAAACGACATGCAGTAAGTTATTACCCATTTGAAACATATGTTTATGTTAATAATAGAACAGTGCTCTTTTTTTAAACTGATGCTTTCAGCACTAATTATGTGGCTTCCGTCACACCACACATTTATGAGAAAGAGAAAGCGAAGGCAAATTAAAGGATGAAAGAGAGAAATGTTGACAAATGTTATTTTAAAACAGTTTTACTTTGACATAAATTATGAGCTATTGAGTATGCCAGCAGTGGTGGTTCGATGATGGGTATGTAATTATCTAGGGAGGGAGGGTTTTAAGAATTCATAGCAATTCCTTAGCATGTCTTATTGGCTTTAGGCCAGCATGAAGGATTTGGTAATGAACTGCTAATCCGACTCCGCTCACTACCTGCCCAAAGTTTAATATGTGGCTCCATCTAAATGTCAGCTGCAATTAAGTGTTAGGACCAAAAGCATCTCAGAAAATGAGAAAGTAGCAGGACAGATTTTACTCTCTGCTATTGGTATTTATGGCTCTCCTCACGTTAAATCACTGCACGCTAAACACTTTCTTACAAATCTGACTGGTAATGGTGTTTAATGGGAGAAAGGGGATGACATGAAGACAGGGAGTTTGGGCTGGTAAAGCGTCCCAATAATGAGATTTGTTAGACAGTAGAAGTATCTCCTCAGGGAAGAGGGGAAAACTTCAGTATCTCAGGCATGTCCAATTAGACTTGAAAAAATATTAGAATATCTTCTCTTTGGAACAGGAAATAGATGTAATTAATATTTCTCGTGTCTAGTTTCTGTTACTCTAAAAGCTTTTTCCCAGGCAAGAAATTTGGGTTCCTATCACTTCTGCAATGAGCAGTTTCATTGCCTTAAAGGATTCAGGCAGATAAAATTACAATATCTATATTAACTTTGAAATTGGAACTGCAAAGTTGAATCACAGTCTAATCCAGAATGCCCTCTGTGCCTACCTACAAACTGATGTCCTCTAGGGAATAATTTAAGGCTGCTAAAACATGAATCTCTCTTACCATGTTCCAAGATAAGAACTCTTCTGCTGCAAAATGTTCCTCAGAGTACGTGTTCGTGCCAGCAGTTGTGATGCTCTTTTGCGATTATCTTTGAGGAAAGAGGAGCTTTCTTGGTGTCACTCACCATTTTATACCTATCACGCAAAACTAGGGACATTTCAAAGATGTGGACACCTGTTAATGCAATCCCAATATTTGAAGATTACAGAAAGAATGGCTTGGTAATAGGAAGCAACCATCTCCTTAGTCCTAAAATAAAATGTAACTGTTAAGCTGGGATCCATCAGGTTTTCCATTAAAGCTCCCTTTTCTGAAACTTAAAAGTGAATCACTGCCACTCAATTTTGTTCCCAGGCTGAGCTACCACTGGTACCATCGTTTGTTTAGACTGGACTGGTTTTTAATTATCCTGCTTCTGACTCTATGTGCAAACATAAAACTGGAAAACACATCATAGAAACTATTGTTATATATACATATACCTACATATATACATATATATACCTATGCAAATGTTCAGGAAAATATATACAGCGTTAGATAGTAATAAACACAAATTCCAATAACTTGAATAAACACTATATCTTTCTAATGAAAAGAATAAGAATTTTTAAAGAATGTTTGAATTTCATCTTGAATTAAAATCATCAGTTTTAATAAATTTTCACAAAAGTATTTGCCACAATATTCAATTTTTTTAAAATTATTTATAGAGGAGTTGGATGGTCTACCTTAAAGGTTTATTCTTCTTCACTTCTTTCATCTCAGAATATGTAGTACATATAAGGAAGGGCACAACAAAAGCCTAGAAATGAGAATAATATGGAATATTTCAAACATTTTTTTTCTTAATTCCTCTATTTTTCTAGTGGGAAAACACAGCAAAATCATTCTTGTTTCTTTCACAGTCTCTCACTTTCTAACTTCCTGTTTCTTCCTTGAATGGAAAAAAAAGAGTTTGTAAAATGTAAAAAGAAAGGTTTTTTCTTCATTAATAATAAATTATTAATCATAAAAGTACTACTTTATAAACAGTTTTAAACAAACAAAAAATCTTAATACTTTATCAAATAAAAATTCAGCCTTCTTTTTCCTTTCTTTAACTCATTAGAATTACAATTACAATTTTAATAGTTTCACTATCATACCACCTTCCTCATGATTTTCTGAGATCGGATTTGCAAAGCCAAGCCATCCAATAAACACTTTGTTTTCGGAGTATTTGCATGATCTGCAATAGGAAACATACTACTAAGAAGATTTTTTTTTCCGAAGCTTTCAACACTACAAAATATAAAAGCGGCGCTTCCCAAGAATCAGGCAGCAATTTTCTGCTTCCTCCCTAATTCCTGCTGATGATTGTATGCTCATAGAGTTTAGTGGTGACCTCGATTTCAGATTTTTTCTCAATGATGATTGTATGCTCATAGAGTTTAGTGGTGACCTCGATTTCAGATTTTTTCTCAATTTCAAAAACCAGGAAGTGATCCACTGGGCGGCTTTCAAAGCACCCTTAGTTGTTCAGGAGAATTTTATCAGACCCTGAGAGCAGTTTTTCCAGCCGACAGATCTCTTTTGTGAGGCTTAACTGGGTCGGCTGCTCACATTGTAATGCATGTCTGGATCTGAACTCCGTGGCCCTGCCCCGTCTCTGCTCGCTGCAAAGATTCACATTTTCGGAAATAACTGTCCTCTTTGAAAAATCCGCCTGGAGTGAACTACAACCTGAGGTCTCAATGCACTGACTAATCACTCTCTCTTCAATTAAAAAAGAAAGAGGTTGATGAATTTAAGTGAGAACTATCAGAGATCTGGTTATATCTTCCTTTTATTATTATTTTAATTTGGTCGTTTTTTTCTTTAACAGGGACAGAAAGAGAAGGGTAGGGATAAAAAAATGGAGATTTTAAGCACAAGTCATTTTATTCTTAAAAGTCAATCAAGCCGGGGTTTTTTTCAGTTCAATCTCACATTCCCAATTATAAAGCCAGGACGTACACCCGGGTCTGTACACCAATGGGGAAATCAGAATAGGCTTCTTTTGCCAAACACTGAGAAGAATCAGTGAAAACTAGACTTCACATTTGTTACAACTTGGCCATAAGCCAGAAAAAGTAGGAAAGGCAGAGTAAGGATGCAAAAAAGCGCATGCGGTGTATTTTTATAATGTATCTCCATATTCTGTGTCTACACCTTGCATATAGAATGCCACTCTGGGTTAGTGCTTTTTGTGTTACCAATTGGGCAGCTTTCACATCTCTGTTAAATCTACCTATTGATCAGATAGCCACATTTAAATGAAAAAAAAAAAAAAAAAAAAAAAAAAAAAAAAAAAAAAACC
>VZTM01038121.1:0-82949 GCA_013400555.1 Jacana jacana
AAGGGAGGGAAAGGGAGGGGAGGGGCATTTTGTGGGGTGGTGGGTGGTTTGGGGGCAGCAGGCATGTGTTTGCAGGAGCCAGTGACCGGCTCTGGAGCGCCTTGGGGTTGCCACTGGCAGGCAGGGCCTCCCACAACAGACAGCGGAGAAGGGGACACTCCAGGTTTTCCCCAGTTTCCCAGGGTTTTTCCTCAGGGTCTCCACACCTTGTAAGGGACTCGAACACAGGGAAGTAGAGACTTTGCTGTCGCAGGATATAGGTAGGTGGGAGAGGGGTTGAGCTCTGCTGCTCCCACCTGGAAAAACGGTGAACCCCCCCTGCACATCAATAGCTGGGGATGAGTCAGAGTGTGATGCCCAAAACTAATGGTCTAAGGCCTCAGAATGCTTCTGCAAAATCCGGGACTCGGTACATTGTCTAGTCTGCCAAGACGTGAGCAAGTTCAGAAACAATCCAAAATGCTGAGGGTGTCACAAGGGTCCAGAGGGGGAGAGGATGGGGAGATGCTTCATTTTCTTCCCATGCTAGGAAGCACAAGACAGGAGAAAACAAGGAGACTTGCTTTCAGCCTGGGCTTTCTTGACAAGCAGGGAAATGACCACCAGCCTCAAGCATTTTCCTTTTGCTCATCTGACCCCCCGGGCTTCTTCCCTGAGGTCCTTGTGGCATGTGTGATCTGCCGTGATGGCCCCAGGGGTGCAAGGAGGCCACCACCAGCACACACATTCCCTTGACCACATCCCTGGAAAGGGAGCAGGTAATGTCCCCCTCTGGCTTGTTCCTAGAACTGATGGCAGCCCCGGGGGGCCAGCAGCTGCGGTACCTACCACGCAGCCCGTCGAGTCCACCTTGCGATCCGAAACGCACTTGAAGTTGCGGGTGCAGCCACCGTTGTTGCGGGAGCAGTCTCGGACCGGCCCGAAGGAGGAGAGCAAGTCATTGATGGTTTCAAAGTAGGTGGACAGCATCGCTTCTTCCCTTGGAGAGAAAAGGCACCGTTAGGGCTGGCAGGGAGCCGGTAGCACACCCATGGGGAGGGCAGTCCACAACAGAAAGCTGCCCTGGCAAAATCACGGTATTTTGCTCATCAAAAGGGAGTCAAAGGAGGTTTCCCAAGAATATTAGGGCTTTGTGATTATGCTATATAAAATAAATTTGCTGCACAACTCTGAGATCCTTGATGAAAACCAGCCACTTACGTGGTTTCAAAGATATTATCTACTTTTTTCATGCAAACCAGCAACTATGAGACACTTTATTAGTCGCCTGGATCTGTGTATGAATCCAATGCTACACTAGACAACAGCGAATCCACAGCAGCACAACTCCTCATGAACATTCCACAAACCTCCCTGAGCACCCACACCTCATCCATCACCTGGGGACCCTGCTGAAGCTGGAAAGCCACGGGAATCCTGGCTTCACGCTTGCTGGGATGTGGATGCAGTGGCTGCTCATCCCTGTGCTCAGTGAGGGACTGGGAGCAGGGGGTGCAGGGAGGGAAACGGGCACAGCTCAGGCTGTGACACTCCTGTCTTAGGGAAGAGCAAGAAGTGTAAATGCCCACAAATTCCATGAGCCCTGGAAGCCCAGGGAAGCTCCCAGCCCTGCCTCTCCGAGCTGCGCACACAGCAGATTCTGCCTGTGACAAAGTACTCAGGCACTTTGCGTACTGCTGCACTCCTGCAAAGGGAACACAGATGCTTGTCAAGTGCTTTAGGCATCTCCGAGGTATTTTTCATCCATCATGTATTAACTGATACCTGCAACCTGTCTTTGGGAAGAGATCCGGTCACCCTCTTACTGACAGGAGAGAGACAAAGCCATTTACCCAAGGTCACATAACAAGTCAGTGATGGAGATGGACTTAATCTCCATAGGTTGCTTATTACATCCTTATACACAGGAGGCTGCAAATAAAACCTTCTGACCTTAAAATATCCCGCTAAGGCAATGCCAGGAGTCACAGGGGGGGCTTAATCCCCTTTAGCATCTCCCCTCCTCTCCCATCAGCACCTAAAAAGCCCAGATTTTTTTATTTAATTTGAAAACTGTGTGCTTGGCAACGAAAGGGCGTCGGAGGAATATTCAGCAGCCCTCGCAGACCACAGCACTGCCACTCGAACCAGCACTGCGTTATCTGTTGGCGGAGGGCCCCTGCGCACATACAGACACACACACGCGCCGTCACACTCACGCACACAGCCCCACCAACACCCAACGCTCGGAAAAAATCATGAGTCAGGCATTAAGAAAATTAATAATTTAAAAAATAATGAGATTGGCATAAAAAATGATGAGATTTTTAAAATAAATCAATCACTGGGTGGTGTTTTTTTTTCCTCCCCCTAAATCTGCCTTCTTCTTTCTGAGCCTTTGGGGCACAATGGAGCTTTTCCCTGCAAACTTGACATCTAGACACCACCCAAAGACCAAATCCAAAGGAAAAAAAAGCCCTACGAAACCTGGTCTGGTGGGAGGTGTCCCTGCCCAGGGCGTGGGGGTTGGAATTTGATCAACTTTAAGGTCCATCCCAACTCTAACCATTCTATGATGCACAGTATTGAAGTCACGATTTTGCAGATCCCAGATTTCCAGGCAGCCACAGGACTCCAGAAGCTGGGACTTTCAGCAAGGAAAACACCATAAAGCCAGCAAGAACTGGTAAGATGGCATGTCCCTGTTAAAATAGAGGTGGAAGGAAGCTTCTCCACTACCGTGGGTTGGGGTGGACCAGTTATTCCAGTCCACCGTGGTGCCTCCAACTGCATCACTGCCCCCCGTAGCAAATCTGTGTCTTTGCTGCCTGCTTTCACCCCAATTAATGCTTCCCAATTAACTTTTCCCTCTTGGCAATTATGCTTCCAATATTCCCCCTCTCTTGGCCCGTCTCCTAGATTTTCCAGCATATTTGGAGATGAATCTCCCTCTGTCCTTTCTTGGTCATGTTTCAAATATCTTTAGAGGCCCTTTTCTATTAGCACTTTGTTCCCACCAGAATTTGCAGCTCCTCCAAAGTGAGGGAGTGAGAAAGGCAGAATATATTAGATCAGAGCACGTATTTCTGCTGGAGAGATGGGAGGGAGAGAAAGGACATATAATTTACTAACCAAAAATGCTGTTTATTAACGTAGAGAGAATTATTAAATAAAAAACCCAACAAAACATGACAACTCCTCCACCGCCCACCCAGATAGCTCAGTCCCATCTGGACCTGCCAAGGGGTTTATTGTCGTATGTGGACTGCAAGGAGAACCGTGTCCCCGTCCTCCCTCCTGGCTTTTCCCTTTGGCCACCAAATCACCAGAACCTCCTGCAGCTCCCACATCCGTGGAGGTAGAAGAAGGTGAGGAGCTACAGGCTTGCTGGGTGGTGGAAAGGAGATCCCTAGGGTCAGATCCTCACCTGGGGAAACTCTGGAGAGTCTGAAGAAAAGTACCATGCTCCTATGCAGGGGCTGGCAGGGGAAGCTCGTCACACTCTTAATTAAAACCTGGAAGCACAAAGTGACCTTCTGCCCTCAGGAGGGTGGTGGATGGGAAGGGGAACCTCGCTCTTTGAAATCCCACCTGGCATAATAGATGACCCCAGAGCAAACAGGGGCAGGGGCTGTTGAGCTGGAATGAGCCATTAAGCATATTAAAATATTAACCTCACTGGAAGGTGGGGAAGTGGAGCCGGAGGGAAGTGTTCAAATGTCACCTGCGAGAGGAGCCAGGGTGACAGCGCTCTGGCATTGGATTAGAGGAGCATCACTTGAGCGCGGTACCCTGACACACGGGGGATGTCACGGATGAGAGGGCTGACGTGATGCTCAGAGCCGGCTGGAAGCAACCCGCCCTCTGCCTCCAGAGGGGCTGGCAGAGCCGCCCTCCGTGTACTTTGGCACCACCAGCCTCAGCAGCTCCGTTTAATTTTAAGGGGTGAAGAGCAATAAATTAATTACCCGCCTCCAGCAGCCACAATGGGACGGGTGACACGTGGCTCGCAGCAGATGATTTTCCACCCACCCAGCTCCGGCTGTGACCCTACCCCATCCCTCCCTGCCCACACCCCCAGCCCCAATTCCCACAGCAGACATGGAGAGCGGGCAGTGTCAAGGGAGGGGACACTTGAGGAGCGATGGCAGCATCTGGCCACCACTGCCTGGTGCCCACCAGGGACAGCTGTCTCCCTGTCCCCCCCTGCAATGCCCAGGCATGCCAGATTAATCTGGCTCTGATGGATGAATCACTTTCCCTGCAGTAACGAGCTGCCTGCAAAAGAACAGCTCTTTTCTCTTGTTCTCCATCTATCCGTGCTGAATTTCACTGAGTGAGCCCCGGATCTGTTCTGACAAGGAGGGATGGAGAAGACAGGCTCCTTGGTTCATGCCGTGCCCGGAGCACACCAAGGAGCCATGAGACCAAGGACCAGGCAGGGCTCAGCACCCCAAGTGCTGGGAAGCTGGGGCGATTCCCCACCGCCCTGAGACAGATGTTTGGTCCTATCAAAAAAAGGGCATTTTGGAGTAAGTGACCCTATTTCTGGTGCCAGGTTCTCTCCACAAGCACTCGTGTGCCTGTGAACACACACTCTAACTCTTAGCCCTCCCAAAGACACATGGAGACACCCAAATGATGCATTTATAAACAAAATGCACTCCCCTCTCTATCAGGGCCCGCTGATGATGCACAGTCTCAGTAAAAGCCCCTTTTCTAGCAATTTCTATGGCCACAAATGGTCAGTGTGATGCACAACAGCAAGGCTCTCTGCACATCTCCTGTGGTCCAGACCAGGGCACCCATCCTCACCCAGCCCCATCCCACCTTCCATCGCCCCAGCTCGCCCCCATTCCCTCGAAAGCACTTTTCTCCATCCTCCCCCTTTGTTCCAGGCCCTCATTAATGAAGCAGATTCAGTGACAAATACCGCTGGGGGTTATTTATTCATGAAATACCAACACCGTGCAATTCTCAAAGCCTCTGAAGCACTCATCTCAGAATAAGCTCCTGAGCTTCGCACTGCCTCTTCTCTCCAGCTCATCCTGGAAGGGGATTAGTGGGTGTTATCCAACTCTGCTGCCCTTTTTATTGCCTGCTAATGGTTAAAGACTTCAGTGTCTTACAAAGTTAACCATCGCTGAGAAAAACAAAGAGAAGGACAGGAGCTGGGGACTAAGCCAGTGCTGCTCCACCATCTGCTCCCCGAGCTGTGTTTGGAGAGGGATCACATGGGAGATTTGAGGTTCACGAGTTTCTAGAGACGGGGCCCACTGGTAGCAAAAGGCACGATGCTGTGTCACCAGCAGCTTCATCCCAAAAGAGGGACTACTACAGAGCAGGGACCCAAACTCCACAGACACAAACCCCTCTGCTCCCCCCCAGCACATCCCAGCCAGGACACCTCCTGCCCAGTACCTCCAACTTCTACTGGTGAGATCCTACTCAACAGGGAACTTCAGACCTGATGCATTCGCAAACCTCTAACAGAGCAATTTACACTCAGATTCTGCATTTTTCAGCCCAAAGTCTGCCCCCCTGAACAATTCTGACCAGTTCTGGTTACAAAACTTCTGTCTTGCTGTAAGGCCCAAGACAGGACTGGTCTCCTCATTTCTGAGAGCCCACCTGAGAGGTGTTCCCGCACACAGACTTTGCTCCCTTTTCCTGCTATGACCAGCCAGAGGTTAAACCTGGCCATCCTCTGTCTTTTGCCCTTCTTCATCAGGTCCTCTCACCCAGAAGTGGCTTCACCCAGAAGGACCCTCAGCTTTTGTCCTGGGAATGCTCATGTAGGAGCCATGGCTTCTTCCCCCTTCCAGTCCCTATTACGGTCCCATCCAACCCCGAAAGCTGAAGCAGAACATCATCCATCCCCCCAGGGCAGTTTCCAGGAGGAGCTGAATGCCTTGCCTGGGGGGAAAACCCTTCTGAGGAGTCTCCAAGCCCAGACCTGCAGAAGTGCACATTCACATGGCAGGTAGGTTATTTCCTTCCACAGGAACTGCTCGCTCTGACCATCACTCATGCTCTCACTTATTCCACTCCTGTCTTCTTCAACTCCTTTTTTATTCTCCTTCACATCTTTTTTCCCTTCACTACCCCCCTTTCTGCTAACAAGAGACTTTACTTTCTACAGCCTTCTGCACCCACCACACTGCTAAGCATGTCTCACGTCTACGGTCAATGCAGCACCCACCTCCTGCATCACCCAACCACGGGCTGTCTCCCCAATGACGCCATCTGCACACTGACCAAACTGGGATGCTCTGGAAAAGTTAATCTCCAGCCCCAGTGTTGGATACGATGAGGTGGTGTCAGCTTCTAACTGAGGGGTGAAACTTCAGCATGCCCAAGCTCACGTTTTCAACCAGGTTTCTTAGTGTAGTGCCTGACAAAGTATATGCACAGCGTGGATTTATTATTTTAGGCAAAAAAAAATCTGAGTTTCTGCCCAGCACACCCACAGACACTTTCCAGCCACTTGAATAGCCCTGAGAGGTTTGAAGAAAACCAATCATCCAGGTCCTAAACTGGGAGAAATCATCCTTACTTGAGCAACACTGGAGAAGGCACTTCAACAGAGCGACGCCGACCTACCACAGCTGATGAGCTGCTTACTATAAATTTTCCAGGTAGTCTCACTTCTTGTGGTAATACTATAATAAACACTTGCAAAAACCCTCTCCCCCCAAAAAAACCCCGGAGGTTGCAAGTGTGAAAAATTCCCTACCATGCTTCAATAATTTGCTAGAGATTCAATAAAACCATCGCTCCGCCAGAGCGTTTTGAAGCTCACCTCGGCAACCAGAAAGGCCAGAAATTTAATTACAGCAAAGCAAAGCAAAAACAAACGCCCCAGAATCAAAGGGAGCTCGCAAAGACCACCCCACTCAGTGCATGTCCTGGGGTGCGGGGGGGATGCTGGGGCTCACCAGGAACCCCCCAACCCTGCTGCAGCCCCCTTGGAGGCAGAGTGGCTTTGCTGTATGGAGGACCTGGATGTCTCGGGTGAGATAAACAAGATAGTTTTAATTCTTAGCACTTTTTTCCCGTTTCAGGAATGGATCACAGGCTCAGCCTCAACCCTGCGAGAGGCAAAGGCAAAGGCGGGCGGTGCTGGCTCAGTCTCCCCGGCAACCTCGGCACCGGGAGGCTTGGGAAAAGGCACACAAGCGTTATTAGAGAAGAAAAAGCATGGTCAGAAAATGGGTGGGAAATCACACGTGTCACTGACTGCTTCACCATGGCTTGTAATTAATCCCAAATTCAGCACGTTGCATTTCCCATGTGATGGTACCATCAGGATGGTCCTGTGTGTCAGGCATCTCAGCAGCAAAACATGGGATGGGATGGGATGGGATGGAACTATACAGGGGCTTGGAGCACAGCTAGTGCACTTAGAGGGAGAGAAAACTCACATTTAGCACTAGGGGACACCAGCCAGGATGAAAACCAGCACTGCTGAGTTTCATGTTCCACCCCGTCACGTCACGGCAAAGGGGACAGTGTTGCCCTGTATCCCCAGTACCTTGTTCTGCATTTAGTTAAGATAAGCTATTACCACCACTGCTCCCTAACAACCCAGCTGATGTTTTCAGGTTCCAAGGAACCCCTTTCCCTCAATTGATTATATCACCAGCCAGTGCCAGACATACCTAATTCAATTTTATTAACTTTGGTCATTAGGTTATTTACCTATAAAGCACACAAAGTTATCTGAGGTGAGCCTGACCTGTCCCCTTCCCTACACTGCTTCCCAGGCTTCAGCTCCAAAGAAAACCTTTATAATCTGAATTCTAAAAGTTAAAAAAAAAAAAGGTAGCGAACCAGAAGCACAGGAAAAGCCTAGTTTCAACATCTCAAGACATGAAATAATAAAAAATACAGCATTTAGACCAACAGGAACAGAAAGCTCCAGGCTCAGTGAGGAGCCACCTGGCCCCTCACACTGCTGCAGTTCCCAATTAACGCCTCTTGGTGAAGGGTTCTAGGCAGCTCCACGTATGAACAATTTAAACACTTAAGAGTAGTGGAATCTGCTTGTCCAACACAGAATCAGTAATAGTAGTACATATTAATTGAGAGTAATTGCACACTAATTAACTCACAAAGTAATATATTTATCTAGCAGAATGGATCATGCTATTGGCGCAGGGGTTATCAGTAAAGGCAGCAATGCAGAATTAAAAAATACATACATGAAAATTATAAAATTATTTCTTTATGCTAATTAATAGCTTTACTAGCCCAGTAATTCCTTCCATCCCATCCTCTCGAAATATTACTTTCAAGACAGTCAATTTGTAAACACATTTCTGCCTTCCATTTAGAAATAAAACCCAACTGGAGGGGTATTTTTCATGCTCAGGAGTAACACACTGATAACACGAGGAAGGAGAAAACTGCACAGAAAGGAAGGGAAGGACCACAGGGAGGGCTCGTGCCTTGCCACGTGCCTCAGCCAGACCTCGCTGATGCTGCTGGCAAGACCTTCTTCTGTGACCAAAAGTCCTTCTAATGCCCCCACTGATGAAACACAGACCCCAGTATTGCCAGGAGTCCCGTGGGCTTATGTGGAGGGATGGAGCAAAACACATCATGGTGTAGGAGGAGAAGAGAAGGGTGGCAGTGATGAGAGACAATTGGTTTGATGTTGACTAAACTCCCAGTTACCAAGGGCAGGGACCCCAGAGGAGATGAGGCCAGCCTGGTCCCATGAGGATCATGCAGGAACTCATCTGGGAAGGAGCATGGACTCTGGCATCATCTCCACCTTGCTCCTGTACCTGACTGCCTGGATGCATCCCAGTCCTTCCCACAGCCCTGCCACCCAAATCTGGAGCAGCCACCATGCGCAGTGCCCCACAGGCAATTAACAGGGAGCAAAGCCCTCTGGGGGAGGTGATATCCAGGGTAACTCCTCCTGGATGGTGGGATCTCTACTGGCAAAGGGATTCTGCAGAGCATCTGCTCCACAACACAGACCCAGACAACATCTCCAAGGAAAGCTCATGTTAAATTCTATGCAGATAGGATGGGCACTGCAAAGCCAGTGAGACATCAAGGACATTGCTTAGCGATGGATTTTGTCAGTATCAGGTTGATGCTTGGACTCAAGGACCTAAAGGTCCCTTCCAACCTAGACAATTCTATAATTCTATGACCACTGCACATGGGTACGTACAGGTCTATGCATGCAGAAAAACTGTAATAAAGGAAATTATAAAGGTTGCAATGTCACATACTCAAAACTTAAGAAAATGTGAGAACCAAAGTTGCCAAGGCAACCTTAATTTGGTCTTTGGTAATTTTGCATTTCGATGAAGGTGAAGATTGCAAGGTCCCACACAGGGGGTTACCCAAAGGGACCTATCTCTCCCCAAATGCCAAAGGTGATGGTGCTGAGTTGTAGCCAGGTTCCTTTGGTTGCCTGAAACAGTCCAGAGCTCAGCCTTAAGGCATCCCAAACCCCATCCCCATATATCTACAAACACCTACAGGCTCCTCTGTGTCCTACAACTTCTTCTGCAGCTTCTCAGTATCTTGTTTTCTCCTTGTGGGAGAATGAGTAGCTCTTGCTTTATTGCAACCTATTCAGATGCTGTTCTGCACGCACAACTACTCAGCTTCTCGTGGGTTGCTTACTCTTTGCTTAACATTAAAAAAAGTACCAGTATTTCACAAGCAATACAGTGATTAAGCTTCCAACCTCCCTGTTACCATCCCCATTTTACAGACAGGGAGCAAATGCTCAGGAACACCAATATAAAAAACATCCACTACATTACACGCACCAAATTTGAGACATTTAGACTTGATTTTTCAGAGTGCTTAGCGTTAAATGACACTTCCCCTGCTCAAAGCACAGCTCTCATTGACTTGGGTGGAAGTTTTTACAGCTCCACATTAATGCAGATCATTCCCAGAGCAGGTTCATGGGCTGTGCTAAGTGAGGCAAAGGTGAAAAAATGGGATATGATATTGCCATTAAAGACGTTTTCTTAATGCATCTGCCCAGAGGGGCTGCCTGAAGGCTGCAGAGCAAACTCACTCTGGCACCTCTCGGCTTTGGGGTTTTGCAAACTTGATAAGGTTTGCTAAAGAGGAGCCTAATCGGGGTTTTATTCTGGGCAGGGAGGAAGGGGAAAGTGGTCAGTCTGGAAAAAGGGGACATTTTTCAGCAGCAGGTGCAGGATGCAGCCTTTGGTGGGAGCTCTCCCTGGAGCAACATCACCTCCCCAGGCTCCTGCCTGACCACTCACCGTCCTCTTCCCCTCATGTCCCAGTATAACCCACTCCTCTCCTCTGTTCCCCCAGTTCCCCTTCCCCGCTAGACCTGAACTGGTTTATTTTTGGTCCTCAAGCCCTCAGCCAGCGCTGCGGAGCGAGGATCCTTGGCTGTGCTTGGGCATGAAGGATTGCTGCCGACTCTTGCTGCTAAAATCAAACATGACTTCATGCCGTGTGCAGCGATTCGGGTTGTTCAGAAGTGCTTTTGAGCTGGCCAAATTAAGGCAGCTCTTCGCCTGTAAAAGAGAGACCCTCCACAAAACGTCTGCCTCAATCCCTTGCAACAGTTTTGCCTGGGGAAGAAAAAGAAATCTCAGAAAAACAAGCAATCAAGCAAAAGCCCAGACAGAAGTCCTGGGATATCTCATCCTAAATTATTAAAGGCTGAAAACATCATGAGATAGGTCAGGTCACCCCCCAGTATTAGGCAAGGATTGCAGCCCTGGTTGAAATAAAGCATAGATTCACACAGATTCTATGTGGACAGTGAAAAACATCATTAATCTCCCTGCAGTGATGAGCTCTGGGCATCTCCTCGCTACCTCACCCCTACCCGCTCCCATCACGCACCAAACCAGACACCAGAGAGGAACTGAGTGTCCAGCCACCTTCCCCTTGTCTTTGCCCTTCAAAATATTCAGCCACCAGCAGAATACGATCGCAGGTCACTGCTCGGTCATCATCCCAAAGGGATGAGCTAAAGGTTTTTTTCCACATTTAAAACAGACATATATTCTAGCCCAAAATATATTCCAGCTTAGAGGTGGCAGATCCCATCTCTCCCCCTGCTTTCCTCACGCAGAAATTGGGTCTATGCTTGCTGGAGGGGCCAGAAAGACAGAGAAGAGCTGGTAGGACCCCAGATTACATCCCAGCCTCAGGGGTGGCACAGTCCCACACGACACAGCATGTCCCCCAGCCCTGTGGAGGCAGAGATGTCCTACCGTGTCCCATGGGCACCAGGGACAGACCCAGCACAGGGTAAGGCACAGTGGGCTGTGTCTGCCTTTGGTCATCGTGAGCTTTTTGCAACAGGAGGCACAAAAAATCCCAGCCTTGGGGCTCAGACAGCAGCATCTGCTCAGCCACAAATGAGTCACTGGGGTTTTCCTTCCCCTTCACAGCCTTTGAGGGTATTTTGGGCAAGTTTTCTGTTTTAATGGGCTCTTCTGGATCTGACTTTGTAGCAACCCTTGAGGGTCAGGAGGTGAAGTTGGACTTTGCAGGGAAGAAACTGGGAGAGGGAGGGGGTTATCCTTTAACCCACTGTTCACGCCCAGGCACTGGGACCGGCCACATCCCAGACTCGACCACTCACATTATACAGCAACTGGAGTTTTTTCAAGATACATATGAAGTGCCCAGATGAGGTGGTGATAAGCGCTTTAGAAATGCCAATAGAATTAGATTAGATTAATAGGAAATGGTCAGGGCTGCAGGATCAGACAACCAAGCCCAGATTTTTCACAGATGCTCCTATTGATCTGCTGGGAACGGTCAGCATCAAGCCTCTGGGAACCATCTCTGTATGGGCAGGGATAAGTATTGGGACTGGAGATCCCTGTCCCGATGAGATGCTGGCTGGAGGCAGGATGGTCCATGGATGAGCACCCCCCTGAAGATGCAGCTCAGCCTCCCTTTGTGGCTCCAGGGGCAACACCAGGCTCTGCAATAAAGCTCCAGCTGGCATCCAGCTGGCCCCCCTCCACCTCTCGAAAGCCATACAGCTGGGTGACCTTCATCAATCCCTCCACATCCCAGGGATCACCAGATCCCGTCTACTCCACAATTCTGGGGATCTAGGCACGTTGGTCCCAGCCACAGCAAACGGTTGTCAAGTGTCCCATGGTGTGGGGGTGTGTAGGACTGCATGGAGAGAGGGGAAACAGCCCTTGAGAAGCAAAACTAGAGCTTTTTGGAGAACCAAACCCATAAGGTCTATATTTTAGCAAACACCACTCACCTGGGCCAGTTACTAGGGATGCACTTACGCATAAGGATACATACGTGCATAGCTTTGCTGCTATTTATAGCACCTTTATCAGCAATGCTCACTGGTTTTGAAAAAGCCAGGTGAATGTCCGCAGACAGAGGAACTGAGGCACGACTAGATTATTTACACCTCATTTCCAGAAGTAGTCTTTGAAGTTGCAATCCAATTAATTTTATACCTGGGGAGAGATTTGCATAGGGATTTTCCATCCATATGGGCAGATTTTTCAAAAGGACTCAGCTTTTATTTAGGCACCCAACACAGAATGTGTTTTCCAAGGTGCCCAGCCTTCATTAGCAGCTCCTTGGAATACAGCGGGAGGACACACAAGGACAGCACTCTCCTTGGAAAGCCACTGGTCACCAAGGCCTTCTGAGGACACCGCATCCATGGGTTTGGTCTCCAGAGGTGAGGAGCACCCTGATCTGTTGCTGCCTTTGGTAGGGACCCGCATCATTGGAGATGTGGGCATCTGAGAGCAAGTAATTTCCTACCACAGAGAAAAAAAGGGCATTTATACTGGCTTAAGTCCCTGAAGAAGCTCAGCACAGGATCAGAGAGATGCCATGTCTGGCATGGGGCAAGCAGTGAGCATCGGTGGTTGTGGGAGGACCAGGACCATACAGTGTAGTGGTCACAACTCATTAGATCACCTTGGTTATGTCTTTAAACTGCACCCTCACTGCCAGGAGGGTCTGTCTTGTATCTCCCCTACAAAGAAGCCACATGTTCCATATCCCTCTAGCCACCACGTCAATGAGCACTGCCTCGATGGCCCTCAAAGCAGCCACATGACATCCCCAACTTGCAAACTCTTTGGGGGCAGAAGCTGTGTTTAGACCCATGCACGGGACAGCCCTCTCCAAAGGTTGACTCCAGTGAACTTTTCATGATTTGCAGTCTTACAAAGACATGTGCAAGCCTTGCCCCATCCCCCTTTCCCAACCCAGTCACAAACCACAGCCCCCGGGGCAGTGTCTGAAAATCTCCAAGCCAGGTGATGGCTGTAAAACATCCCCTTCAGATTTCTGAGGAAGAGACAAGAGCTTCAAATGGACCTGAAAGCCCCGGTGGCCACCTTTTTACAAACTAATGGCACCCACCGGGAGAGAGCGGGCAGCCCCGGCCACAGCCTGTAACGAGCTGACCCGCAGGCTTCCTCCCAGCTCTCCCATTTACAGGGTAATTGCTGTACATTTTTAGCCTTGCCTGCAGACATAGTGTACAGCAAAGGCTGCCAAGCTGTGTCCAGGGCCAGGTGTGTTCAGAAAAAAAAAAAGGATAATCAGCATATTTAAAAAAAAAAATAATAAAAAAGAAAAGAAAAAAAGAGGAGAAATATTTAGCACTGCATCCTGTTGCATCCATTTTTNGAAAGGACATCGTAAAGAGGTTGGTGCTGGTCTCTTCTCATGAGCAATTAGTGACAGAATGAGAGGGAATGGCTTCAAGCTGCAGCAGGGTAGGGTTAGGCTGGGCATTAGGAAAGAATTCTTCCCAGAAAGAGTTGTCAGACCCTGGAATAGGCTGCCCAGGGAGGGGGGGGAGTCCCCATCCCTGGCTGTGTTGAAAAGTAGATTAGACGTGGTGTTGAGGAACCTGGTGTAGGGGAGAACTTTGCAGAGTAGGAATGATGGTTGGACTCAATGACCCCAAGGGTCTTTTCCAACCTGAATGATTCTGATTCTGTGATTCTATGTTAAGGCAATGGAGGATTGCAGTCCCGCAACCCAGTGTTGGCTGGTGCCAATGGCGATTGCCTGGAGCAGGTGTGCAGCCTGTGCAGGGCTGAGACCTGGCTGCTGGTCCAGAAGTGGCCAGACCAACCCTTTCCAAAGTCTGAGAGAGGCCAAGGATGGGATTCAGCTCATCAATCCCAAGACAACCCAAATCATGCATAGGACTGGTTGCTTTGGGCTCTTCCAAACTCACTAGCAGAGATGGGTTCATTTCTGGGATGATGCCCCTGTCCCCAGGTGGACAAGGAATGCAGCATGAGTGACCGGTGCCCTCAGCTCCACAGACCAGATCTCCACTGATTAGAAAAGGCAGCCTTGGAGACTAGCTTAGATACAGGTGTAGGGACGATCTAAGCTACTTTTAAGAGCAGTCAAATCAGTCCCAGGTAAGGTCCTTGAAATTACTTGCAATAAATGTCAGGGAGAGGAGGAGCCTATTATTGACCTTCCTGAGGAGAGGGAAGGTCTTGAGCTCCCCCATAGCCATAGATACCTAAAACACCATTTGGGAGGGAGATGGAAAGCCTCAACTACAGAAGAAACCTCCTTGCACTTTGCACTGTCTTAGACACCACAGACCTACGGTGATACAAACCTGCAGGATGTCAAACCCCAGTGCCCACAATAGGATTCACTGTCCTTGCTGTGCTGTCCCCTCTTTTAGCCTCTTGACATTGCAGCTTCCCTAGTTCAGATCTGCTAAGCAGGGCTGTTAATGGGACACGGGGTGCCAAATGCAGAGGGCTGACCCCTCCAAACCAGCTCCCAGGGTTGGGAGTGTCTGGGACTAGTACCAGTCTCAGGTTTCCAAAGGAGACATCCCTTTGGAAGATCCACCTCCTTATTTTGCTGGGTTATTTTTGTTTTTATTCACAAGCCTGCCCCTCTCAACAATAAACCATGACCTGAAGCACCTCTGAAGAGCAGATGATGCATTAAAGCAATGGCAGCACTGCGCTTACACACAAACACACGCTGATTTGGAAGCTTAACTCAGAGCTCCTGACTCTCCTACCAAGAATCCCAGAACAGACGTCCTCCCTTTTCCTGTAAACTTTCCTGCCATTGCATTATTAAGCAGAACATCAAGAATATATGCATTTGTTAAAGGCAGAAGAGACTACACCTCCCAGCAGATTCTTCCCAGAGCTCTATTATCAGCACTAAGTGTTCTACAGCAAAGGCATTTAGAACCTCTGCTATGGCCAAGGTTGCAAAGGAAGCATCAGGGGCAGTGACAGGAGGTACAGATGGGGATAGGATGGGAGCATCCCTCCCATTGGGCCACCCAGACCTCAGCCATCAGGTTTGTTTCAGTTGCCAGTGTCACAGTGAAGGATATTCAGTTTGAGGCCATGATTGTCACTGCTCCTGCCTGATTAGATTTATCAAAACCTATCAGGGGGAAGTTTGCCTGGGAATCCGCTCTCCAGCTGCACGTTTAGCAACAGGAGATTGATGACAGGAGAAAAGGAGGTGGAGGGAAAGTCGTGAAGAGCAATTGCACACTGCAGGACCACCCTCCTTCTCCTGCCCATCACATTTCACTCACTGCCTTTATTCTAGCATCTATCTTAATTAAGCAGATTAAATGGAAGTGCTTCCGTGCTAATCCAAGGTCTGCCCCACCAGGCCAAGGAGGATGCTCAGAACCCAATTTGCACCAGAGACAGCCATGCAGAGATTTGTCCCTCCATGGTCCCACCACAAACCCTATAATCAACCTCTGCCAAGGCAGGGAGCGAAGGGTGAAGATCTGATGGGTGTCAGGAGCATCCACCAGCGCCCATTGAATGCGTGCCTCTGGGGAGAAAGGGAAGCTCTGAGCTGGTGGGCTCATGCCACCCCGACAACCCACTCCTCTTCATGGGGTGACCCCACAGCCTGACCCGCTTCCCTCTGCAGCTGCACAGAGAGCAATGCTGACCCGATGCTGCCTACAAGGAGAGATGAGGGTTACCCAAAGCCTCCCAGACAAGTGCTCCCCCAAAATATAGGCCAAGACTCCACTTTGATTACAGACCCAAGTGCCAAAACATTGATGTTTCAGCCAAAAAGCAGCAGCAGAAGCAACCCTTTGTAAAAGTGACCCCTGAAAAAAGAGTCAAATAGGAGGTATTCAGAGGTAGAGCTCACCAGAGAGGCAAACCTCAGGACTTATGAGTAAGAAAACTGTTGTCAGTTGTTGTATTTTTACCATTTCACCCAAAAAGGCTTCTCAGTATGGATCCTAGCAAAGACTGAGCTTAACGTATTTCTCTGACTTTTTCTCTTGATGGAAGGAGCACCACAAAGCTGAAATGCCTCCTGACCAACTGGCCTGAGGGCAGCGAACTTGCTTCCAGCATTTGGCCTAATTCGCATTAGAAGACTCAAGTTTGACTTCAGCAATGTTCACTGCTCTCTATCCAAACCCAAACTCGGTTTAAGGAAATGAAGATGACCTCAAAGTTCCCAAGGGGCTGCTCTGCTGCTGGAGATGAGCGGAGGAGAGCTTTCCTGGGAATAAAGCCCCAGCAGGAGCTGGCATTTTGGGACAAGCTACAGACCGGGATGGTGAATTTCCCACACGGCCGCTGGCAACGCGCAGGATGTGTCACCGCTCCAGACTCCTCATCTGTAAATCGGGGACAACAGCAGCTACCTACCTCCCGCCGTGCCGCACGCTTAATTAACGCTCTTTTGAGTTGTAAAGATGAAAGGCGGCATGGAACTGCAAAATAGCGGGGTTTTTATTATTGTTATTATGAATGAAGCCTCTGCTTGCTCCATCAGAAACACACCTTAAAGCAGCACCGCTGCAGACAGGGAATTGTTCCCAGCAGCTCTACAACCGCTGGCACTTGCAGGAGCTTGACCATGGACTTTTAACTAAGAGCTTTGAACATGCTGGGGAGGATGAAAGAGAGGGAGAACAGACAAATCAAAATTCCACCACATTTTGTGCTTAGCACATGGAGGAGATGCTCCCACCCTCCTGGGGGCTAGAAGAAAACAAACCCAACACAAGAGCATCGTTTTGCCTCCCACTCTGGTCTGGGCTTTACTTTCACGGGCTGCTGTAGCCCTGTGTGTATAATGTCATAGAATCATAGACTCATAGAATCCTTTAGGTTGGAAGAGACCCTTGGGATCATCAAGTCCAACCATCAGCCCCACTCTACAAAGTTCTCCCCTACACCAGATCCCCCAACACCTCATTTAAATGATTCTTAAACACATTCAGGGATGGTAACTCCACCACCTCCCTGGACAGCCCATTCCAGGGTCTGACCACTTTCTGAGAAGAATTCCTTCCTAATGTCCAGCCTAAATCTACCCTGCTGCAGCTTGAAGCCATTCCCTCACGTTCTATCACTAATTCCCCATGAGAAGAGACCAGCAGCAACCTCTCTACAATGTCCTCTCAAGTAGTTGTAGAGGATGATGAGGTCTCCCCTCAGCCTCCTCTTCCTCAAACTAAACAGTGCCAGCTCCTTCCATCCACTCCTCATAAGATTTTTTCTCCAGCCCCTTCACCAGCTCCATTTCTCTCTTGTGCTGAGGTGCCCAGAACAGGACACAATACTCAACGTGTGGCCTCACCAGTGCTGAGTACAGGGGGACAATCACCTCCCTACTTCTGCTGGTCACACTATTTTTAATACAAGCCAGGATGCTGGGACAGATCATACTGCCAGGGCACTGAAACAGCAAACTCGGATCACGCAGCCACTTTAGGAAGTGATTAATATATTGTCTCTATTTGACAGGTGGGAGAAATGTAGCACTAGTAGCTTAAATTACCCACCTAATAGCCCATGAAGGGGCAGAATGGTGAGCCTGAACCATGGAAAGGCACAGAGAGACCCCCAGATCCAGCTGTGCCCAGCTGTTGACACCACCCAAAATGTTTCTCCCCCAAGGGACGGCAGGAGCACTCCTCACCTCCCAGCGCAGGGGCTCTCCAGCACTGCCAGCCCCTCCTTACCCTGCCACAAGCACCCAGCAGAGCAGGTCCAGAGTTCCCAATGCGAACCACAACCCCTGAGCTGCACACAGGGTCAGTCCTCTCCAGCCACAGATGGTTTTGAGTTGGTAACACCAAACTAGCACATAGAATGGTTTAGGTTGGAAGGGACACTAAAGATCATCCAGTCCCAACCCCCTGCCCTGGGCAGGGACACCTCCCACCAGACCAGTCGCTCAAAGCCCCATCCAGCCTGGCCTTGAACCCCTCCAGGGATGGGGCAGCCACGGCTTCTCTGGGCAACCTGGGCCAGGGTCTCACCACCCTCACAGGAAAAAAAAAGCTCAGTTCATGGCTCGAGCACTTCAGGCAAGTCACCTTTTGGTGCATTTCCTGCATTATTTACCATTGTTTCCTTTGCTCCACCTTGTGTATCCAGCCTGCATCTCTCCAAGGCAGAAACCCTCTCCCTTGATGCCTATGCCCTTGAGCTTGCCCTCTGCCTCTCTGTGCCCTGGCAATGCAGCCTGGAGCAGCTTGCAGCTCTCCATCTCTCTCCCCCACCATCCCTATCTCCAGGCCACCCCCACCGTGCCCAGCTGAAGGACTTGGATGCCTGCAGCACATGGTGGCCACGCCACCCCTGATAGGTACCTTTCATGTTTAATTCAGAAGCTAGTTTAGTTAATCTATTTTTTAATAATTCATCCCTTCCATCTTAATTTTGGTAGTTGTTGAAAATCCCTAATAAAACATTTAGGGGCTCTTTTACTGAAGCAATGGCATGATTTACTTGACGGAATCCAGTCTTTGATGTCCTGTCTTAATTCCTTCCCTCCCACTGTGCCTCAATCCTGTTTATCACTGTGCCGGAGGTAAGAGGTTCTTGTCGAGTTTTGTAGCACTTAGACGCTTGGTCAGCGTTAATAATTCAGCCACCCCACATGGTTTGGACAAACCATGTAGCACAACAGCCTCTTCCTTTTATCCACCATTCCCTCTCCCAACGTGGATCCGGGCACTGGCCAGGAGCGATGTGGAGGGACCAGGTGGAGCATCCCAACCGCTGCAGGTCAGAAGCATGAGCTGAATATCGCAGGTGCCAACGACGTTGTTTGTAAGAATATACACCCTTTTTATGGCGTTTATATT
Source organism: Jacana jacana (assembly GCA_013400555.1). NCBI lineage: Eukaryota > Metazoa > Chordata > Aves > Charadriiformes > Jacanidae > Jacana > Jacana jacana. Next base: position 19,109 of record VZTM01038121.1, read on the forward strand.
TCATTCTCTACTGCCGGAATGGAGAAACATGCTGGGTTTTTGCATCCGTAATTGGGGAAGAACAGATGGTGGAGGCACAGTTGGAAGTAATACGGCCATTAAAATAATCTATACGGCTTGTAATTCTCCAACATGTGAGAAAGAGGAGGCTTTGCCTTCACCCCAGAGCCCAGCCCGGCCACTCACCCCGCTGCAATCTGGATGGGAATGATTTTTTTTTGCAGTTGTTGGGATATTGAGGTCTTTTGGTGGGTTTGATGGCTATTCCCATTTCCCTGCTCCTGGGATTCTCTTCTTGAAGCGATGTGAGGAGCCAGAAGCTGAGCCAGAGCTGTGCCCACTGGGTATTCCTTTGACTCCCATGTGCCATGCAGGGCACATTCTGCCCCCTGAGATCACCCAGAGAAAGCAACTGCTACCTTTACATCTACCTTAATGTTATATGTAATTTTTTATAAAAAGAGGAGCAGAAAGTCCCAAGCACTTATGGCAGGAAGGGATGTCTCTCTAGTTAAATTTTAAGCAAGAATGAGGGGAGAAAGAATTAGACAAAAAATACCCCATTGATTCATGAAAACTGAACCTTCTCACAGGAATGCACAGGCTTTGCCATCACCTCTATCTCTTCCAAATCTCAAGAGTGCTTCTCTGTAAAATCAGAGCAAGAAATTGCCCAGAACAGCCTAGACATTTAGCCGATATATGGAAATATATGTCCATGTTCTGCTTGATTTTGGCCATGGCTTCAGAGACATCTACGGCCTCCCAACACCCCAACCACCACATTGTTTGGTACCTGTTGAGTGAGGGGTTTTCTCAGGACTTTTGTGCAGATTCGCTTTTCCACAGGAACATACTATAGAAAAGGTCTTACTTCATCAATATAAAACAGAGAAAATGTCTCAAATCTCATCAAAACACACTGGAAGGAGCAGTCCTTACCCACCCAGGCCCAGATGTCACCATCCCCATCCTGGTTTATGGAGAGGAGAAGGAAAGGGAACTGCAGCAGCATCCCCTGGCCAGCAATCTAAGCACCCCAGGTCCCCCATGCTTTCCTTGAGCACCTCCCCAGCCTCGACACAATGACTTTTTCAGTCAGAAACCTCTCTATTGGGTTTAAAATCTTCCCTATACTCAAGCAATCACATACCTCCCCAAATCCTTACCCTCCGCCCTGAACACACGGGAGCCAGCAGGATGTTACCTTGACAGCTGGCTTTGCTTTATGGAGCCATAAATATATTTTTTAATAGGCTGGCAGCAAGAAAGATGTGTTTTCAGGCACAAAAACATCCAAAATGAACTGTGATTCATTTCAAAAGGGGCAAAGGGGTGTAGGAAAGGGGAACGTGAGCCTGAAACCCGCAGAATATAAAAGCTTTGAAAGCAACTGCCAAAAAGCCCCTGCACAGCTGCCTTCTGCTCTCGGAAAGAGATTAAAAACCTGAGCAGCATCAGGCTGAAGCAGACGTCACAGAGGCCACCCTGGGCCGTGCTCATGCTCAGATAAGACTCATTATTATTATTTTGCCAGAGACGACCCAGCCTTTGCCAACTCATAGCTCTGCCCCACTCCTCGCAACACCCGGCACGACTGGTTTATCTCAACCCAGGAGATGCTGATGATGAGGGTGACCAGGGACTCCCCCTGCACAGTCCCTGGGGACCTCGGAGGGTGCCCTGAACATCAGCATCCCACCCTCCTTCAGCATCCCACCCGCCTTCCTGTCCCTCAGCATTAAGCCTGACGCCTTCGTTAGCCTCGCCGCTGCTCTCCAACGCCTAATTTGACTAACCCTTTAGTGACTAATTTAATTACCCCGGCCCACAAACTGACAGACAGCTGTTAAAAATGGTTATTGCATTATTAATACGCTCTAGTAATTTCCCATTAAAACTATACTGTTAATAATTTTTTTCCCTGTATTTCTTCCCTCTTAATTAGTCTATTTAAAACTTTGAAGGAATATTCTCTTTATGGTAAATGGGAGCGTTGAGCAAATTACATTTTTGATTGAATACTTCTGTGATAGGCCAGCAAATAAGACCATTGAGTTGTTAATTATTGTCAGAGTTTCACACGATGCCTGCTAATGAGGCAGTCAATCTTCTCTGCCATTCCTAGAATATTAATGGAGGCCTTTGGTATTGATTTTGTCATCAAGAGAAGACAGGAACACCTCCTTCTCGGGGTGTTCTGGGCTGGGCAGGGGGCAATCTGCCCTGGGTGGGGACACAGAGGGGACCAGAGACCTTTGGGATGGGCTGAACCGAGGAGGGTTGGAGAGTAGGTGAAGCTTGAGAAGCTCTGGGGTTTGCCAAAGGGAGCTTGCACAGCTCATGGACCTGGTGGAGGACCTTGGACATCCCCACGGGGATCACCCCCATTGCCACATATCAATGCACAGCCTCACCCAGGAGGGACAAAGCAATGGGGGGACACAGCTCCTGCCAGACTCACTGGTCCCTGTCCCCTCTTGCTGTGTCTACCTGTTGACTCTGTACTGGGTTGTTTTTTTGAGGAAAGGGAAATACCTGATCTTCCTGAACTTCAGCAGATAACTTGATAGAGTGATGTGGAGAAATCATTAGCCAAGTGACCGCGGGTAAGGATTGACACAAAACCGTGCACTAAAGCAGCCTGTGAGTTGTGCTGGAAGATGTGACAGGGAGGTTTCAGTACCATTTCTCAAGCCGTTCAGGGATTGATCCTATTTGATACTTGCACCAGTGATCTCCTCTGGGGATGGAGGAGTTTGGCAGCAAAGTCTGCCACTGCCAAAGTCGTCGGACTCTCCCCGTCCAGGCTCCCATTGCCCAGCCCACAGAGCAAGTCTTATGGGGCTGTGCCCAACCCAATGCAATCCTCAATGCCAAAGCCACATCCCTAACAGCAGTGTCTTGGCCAAGCCAGACATAATCCTGCTGAAAAAAGTCCTGATTTTCTAACAGGGGAACCAAGACAGGAGAGGCAGCAGCCCAGGAGGGGTATGGGTCTATGGCAAATGTCCTAGCTGTCCCATTAATGCCATCTCCTGCTGCACTTTCCTGAGTGAGAAGTTTCATGCACATACATGTGATTGAAATACAACGCACATATCCCTGCTTCAGCCCCCAAAACCAAGGATGAGCACACAGAAACTTGAGCGGTGGAGGCTGTTCAAGCAGCACAGCACCCTTCACCCAACCTGGAGACCAGAAGGATGGATGCTGCACCCAGAGAGTCCATGCTGGCCCTGGAGACCACCTCATCTCCTTCTAAACTGCTTCAGCCTTCCCAGCCCAGACCTCCCTCAAGTTTGCTTATGGTCACATCAGCTAGAGACGATCTGCTCCTATCTCAAGTCCTTGTAAGAGGTCATGTAAGGCCAATAAGAAACCAGGTCTCATAACACACCTATGACTTTCTAGCTCAAACACCATGCTCTGTCTCTCCCAGGTCTCCTTTCTCAAGGGGAGATGGAGGAAGACAACCAAAGCCATCAACAGCTCCCTACAGGAACAGGGAACATGAGCCACCTATTCAGAAATGTCAAGAGAGGAGACGGATATCCTGGTCCATCCATAATAAATAGCCTTGCTTTGCAGTGGTGCCCATCCCAACTACTTGGAGCAGGTCTCAGAGGGCTCATTTTAGCAATCAGTAAAACACCAGTCAACGTCCTTTGGAACAAAACAAAAAACAACTACCAACTTACAGCTAAAATGCCTCCATGAAGACTGGCTGAGGGCAGAAGGTGAGCAGAAATCCACAGCTCCCCTGGAAGAAGGCATCACCAGGAAACAAGAAGAGGAAACCAGGTACTCATCCCTACACAAGGAGCTCAGGCATGGCCAGGCTGTGAGCAGGGCTGGCAGCCACTACCAACACTTGCCCAGATGGCACTTGGCCTCTGCAGACACTGCTGTCAGGGAAACCAGCCCAGTGCTACCAAGCATAAGGGTCATGCTGCAAAACAAGGGCAGGTTTTGAGTTAATAAAAGGTTAACGGTAGATTATGGGCTGTCGGCATGGGGACATAAGGAATAAAAGTTGGGCTTGAGATCGAGAGCTTTGTGGCATGTCAACTCCATCCATTCCCATGGGGTGTTGAGGGCATCCCCCCAGGGAGATAGTGCAGAATAGCTGCTCCACGTCATTTACTCAGGTAGACGAGTCCTAACACAGGTCAGGGACCTATTACACATATAGATCATATCTGGTTGGGATGGTTATAAGCAGTGTATTCACCCTTCGGACTCCAGGGGTCAAGGAGCCCTTTATTGAACCACCCACAACTTTATGACTAACCCCAAGCTGTGTCCAACTCCAGAGGAACCACATTTCAGAGCAAACATCTCCAGCTCTGGCCCATCTGTGTTTGATACGCACTGATTAAAAAAAAAAAAAAAAAAGGAAATGTGGACGGAACTGAATAAAGAGACTTCTCACCACAAAAGCTCAGTGCATATTTACACAGTATCCTGCCTTAATTCTCAGCTTCTTCATTTATGTCATTTTAAGCCTCTGCAGTAGCAGGGAAGTATTAGCTGGTGTTTAATTGTGTGCTGCTGGGTTCAGTGCAACTCCTGAGGAGCTGAGCCCCGCAGCAGGACATGGGCATGGCTGGGGTGGATGGACTTGGTGAGGCAGGGACAGGGGGACAGCCCATGGCAGAGTCACCAGTTAGGAGGGTGAGCATCAGGGGGCACTACCCAGCCTCAGTCAGTTCCGCCTTACATGTAAGGTGAAATGACAGTGGCTGGCACCGAATGGCCTGGCTATGGGATTCCTGGGACAAACCCCAGCATGCAACATTTGGTTACAAGAGACAGGAGTATGTTCTCCCCCAAAACCCATCCAGTCATGATGCCAACAGACCTGAACCCGCCCTAGATGCAACTAGGGGCTCTTCACCCCCTCACATATCTCTCCTCCAAAGCCTGCTCAATAGCAGACACATGCATCTCCTCCAGAGGAGGAAAACCATGAGCTAGGTGAATACATACAGATCTTGTGGTCCATCAACACCCTCATCCCCATCCCTCCCTCCCAAACACCTCCAGCCCCACCAGCACCCAGCCGTGAGCTCGTCACAGCCTACGGCACGGCGTGGCCCCAGGTCCCCAACTGCACCCATCTGCGTTATGATAAAAGGCCCTCAGTTGCAGCCAATAGCACCTCATTATATCAAAAACACCGCAGGAAATGTCTAGAGCTGAATTGATTATGGCACAGTAATTCTTCAGGCAGTGAAAGCAGGGCAATTCCCACGGTGGGATTTTTATTTTATTTTTTTTCCAAGGCTTCACCTAATTTTCTCGATTCTTTTTTTTCTCTTTTTTTTCCCCTCCCTTCTCGCTCCCCAGCTCTCTTTCTAAACCTCTCCAGCTTTGTACCGCTCTGTGATTTAGTCCATCAAATAAACATATTCTGCTTAACACACTCCAGCAAAGTGCCCAAGAAAGCATTGCTGCCCAACGCCCCCCATCCCAGGCTTTAAACATGGGGCAGCAGGAAAAAACTCGAGCAAGCTGTTGCTTTTCTCCCTGCTGCCAGTCAGCCCCATTGCTGGAGAGAGGAGAAAGATGTGGTGGGTATTTATAACCATCCAAATCAGAAAAGGATGAGCCAAGTAAGCAGCAAGTAAACAGATGAAAAGGGGCAACCATGCAAAACCTGGGCAAAGAAGGGGGGTGAGGGCAGATGATGGGCAGCGGGCACGGGGTCCAGTCCAGCTATGGAAAAGCCTGTTTCTGCACCAACAAGCAATGCCAGACGGGGTGCAACATCCCCTGCTCTCTGCAGCGCCAACGCTGTTGCTCAACCCTGCGCTGAGCTTTTAAGTCCTTCTAACCTCACTCTGAGCTGCTTTTGTCCCTTTACCTGAAGGTCAGGGGTCTGGGGAGAGCCTGTAGAGCAACTGGGAACTGCCAGGAATGACAAGGACCTGCATGGAACAAGCAAAGTTACTCTGGGAAGTGCTGCACCGATGGCTCCCGAGGCTGGCAGGAGGAGGCAAAGGGCATTTTGCCCTAATAAATCACCCCAAGAGCCAGGGTGACATCCCAGAGCAGAATAACCCCCCTTGGGGCAGCAGCCATGGCAGCGGGGCACTGTACCGAGTCCACCACAGCTGATGGAAATAGTACCCCGGCCCTGGCTGTTCAGGAGCAGGAGCTGAAATTAATTAACTTCATTTGTCTCCGGAGAGTGCAGCTTTCCCGGTTCGCTGGCCCTCCTGGCAGCTGCCCTGATACCTGACCCTGGGGTGAAAGCTGTCTTTTCCTCTGGTTTTGTCCGGTTTGCACAGAGCCACCTTCCCTGGTTACCTCCATGGTGAGAACAATGTCCCCCTACAGCACCTTGTGCATCCCCCCTCCCCTTCAGCAGTTAAAAAACACCCTATAAAATAAACCTAGGGGTACATTTCCTCCAGGAGTCCTTTCCAAGCCTGCAAGGGATGGTGTCTTAGAGTAGAAGGACAAAGCTGCCCTGTTCATGTCCACCTCCATCATGTCTGCTGAAATAGTTTCTCCTCCTTGCATCGGCTGCAGAGCCTCTGGCAGGTCCATGGCACGCTCCCAAGAATGTTTCAGCTCGGCTGGATTTTATGGGATTTGTCCTCTGGATGAAGTGATCCGTATGAATTTGAAAAGGGATACTGTGCAACCTGCTCTAGGAGGACTTGCTTTGGCAGGGGGGTTGGATTAGATGATCTCCAGAGGTCCCTTTCAACCCCGTATCATTCTGTGATTCTGTGATGGTAGTTACAGGAGGTAAAAAATGGGAAAGGAGAAGCAGACACAGTCCATGTCAGGCAAGTTTAAGGCAACTGAGGTCTCAACAGAACTGGTTGGCGGATGGTGCCAGCTCTTTCCACTAAGTTGCATTAAGAAATAGCTGAAGAGAATGTATTGACCTTTTCCCAGTGTCACTGCCCCACCCAGGACCATATCCACCAGTGACACAGCTAAGCTGAAGGACAGTTGAACATCCAGATCATCGTCCCCTGGAGCATCTCGGGGCCTCAAGGACAAAGTTGCTGAGGACAGCCCTGGGAGAGAGGGCAGGGACACAGAACATTCTTCCCCAGGTGCCCAGGAAATCCTGTCCCTCCTGCTGCTGCCACTGTCCTTGTTCCTCTGCCGTCCCTCTCCTGTCCCCAGTGACCCACAAGTGCAGCTCCCACATGCAGCCCACAGGCTGGGCAGCTGCACGCTCTTGGCTGGCACCAGGTGAAGGGGATTTGAGCCAGTTTGCTCTGAAATAGTAGAGGGCAGAGCTGACCCCAAACTCTGCATTTGGTGGTACCTGCGCTACAAACCAGCCCCACCAGCCCCTGGCACCACTATGTCCATCCCATCCACCTTCAGCAACCTGACCCTTTCCAAAGGCACCCGCAGACCCTTTCCCAGCACAGCAGGAGGAAGAAGAGGAGGAGAGCAGAGGTTCCAAACCCGGCACAGGTCCCCACCGTCCCAGCACCTTGCTGCCACACAGACACCTCTGTCCAGGCCAGAGGATGAACCACCTGGTCCCTCTCCCACCTGCAAACCTTCCAGTCCCCTTCATGGGCAGGAGATGCACACAAAGGCATAAGTAATAAAACTTAAACAGGGAGGAAAAAAAGTGTAATTCAGGAAAAATAGTACAGACAGGCTGTGTAAACAGAGAGGTCACTGGGCTACACTTTGAACAGGCAGCTACAAAGCACGCTCCGGCCAATACTCAACAGAAAGCAAAGGCAGGGACATAAAAACAAATAGCACCATCAAAAAGGGACGGGAGAACTCCTTTCATTGAAAAACACAAGGTCTGATTCCACCACTGTGCATCACCGTTTCTGCTAACACACCACACAGCAGCACAGTACTTTAGAGCCCATTTCGCCATCCAAACTCTCTGTGCTTGATGCTTGTTCCTGCGCCACAGGACCCTGCTCCACCAGGGATGGAGCAGGTTGGGTGGGTGGATGGATGTCACGTCCCCAGGCAGTTGGATGGACAGATGGATGCCATATCCCCAGGTGGCTGGATGGATGTCGTGTCCTCAGGTGGTTGGGTGGATGGAAGGATGCCATGTCCTCAGGAGGCTGGGTGGAAGGATGGATGTGTAACCCCAGGTGGTTGAGTGGACAGTTGGATGTCATGACCCCAGGAGGTTGGATGGACGGACACACAGCTATTGGTAGCAGATTTGGGTCAGGGGTGGCTGCAGAGCCCAATGCCAAACCCTGCTCCATGATGGGAGATCCCAGATACACTAAAAGGAATCATTCTGGGTGTGAGACAGCATTTACATATTTGGCGGCTGTCGGAGTTGTTTTAATTGTCTCAATAAATATATAAACAAAATCTGTTCGCTTGTTGGGTTGTTTTTCCCTCCTGGGCTCTGCAGCTCCATGGAGGAGAAGAACAGCAATCACTCAGCTGCCAAACTTGTAGCTGCTGCTGGTGCTCCCTAGGATGGATTTGCCTACGAGCCAGGTCCAAATTTACATTCACTAACCTGAAGGGGGTTGATCATTTTTTTGTGCAGACTTTTAAGCCCAGCAGCAACACCTCAAAAATGCAGCAAGGTCCCTGCACCCTCCCAGAGGTGCTGGGTGACCTGTGTTTCAATTCTGACCTACCCTAGATGCTCCCTGGGTGATTTCAGATCAAGTTTGGGGTTGTTTTCCCCCATACACACTTCCCTCTCCCCTATTTCCCCATCTCACCGCTCCTGTAATTCTTGTTTTGCTGCTCACACCCTTCAGTGGCTGCCTCAAGGCTCCATCACCATTTAGTCACCCCGTAGCCAAGGGAGACATACCCGACTCTTCTAACCTGCTCTCATAAATCAAAGCAGGGGGCAGGGAGCAGAAAAAAATCCTGGTAAGCAGCCAGGATGGTGCTGAGATGACAGATGCAGGGCAGGGGGCTGGTGGCTGTCTCTCTGCAAAGCATCTCTCCTCTCCCTCTGGAGAATGAGGCCAAAGGCTGCCGTTATCCCAGTGTTAAGCACCGCAAGCTGCTTCTCCACCACTTTTTTTTTGCGAGGCGATGGCGTGTTGGGGTGATAAGGAGCCCAGGCCAGAGTGGGAGGGACGTTATCTGAGGGGATGACGGTGTGTCTGTGATGTGCACGGTAATGAATTGCCCGCTTTGCAGAAATGAGTAAGTTGTGCCGGGTGAAGCAACGATCAATTTGCTCCATCATGTGAAGCCATCCATTCATCACGGGCACCTGCTGAGAGCTGCTCATCACCAGTTTGCTGGCACCAAAAGAGCAAGAACCTCTGATGGCAACTCCCAGGAAACCCCCAAAACAGGGTTTCTCCTCTCCCCTGACCTCCCTCCAGTATTGCACACCCAGAAATCAGCCTGCTCTGTTCCAGGAGATAGAAAAGGGGGAAATAAAGACCAAGTTCTCATGGCACCTCCTGCACTGAACGGCATGAGAGCAGGCAGGGTGCTCTCTGCCCACTCCTCCCCATTCTCCACCAGCATGTTGCCCACAGGGACCAGCCCAGACCCACTCCTGAGCCTCAATGGCACTCGTCTGCAGCAGCACCCATTGTCCTGTGCTCCTGCAGACAAGGCACAAGGTTGAATCATGGGGCCAATGAGCTCTGCTGCTGCTGTGGCCACGGCAAACCCATTTCGCCTCTCCTGGCCCAGATTCCCTTTGCCTTTCTCATCATCTACCTTGCTTTGCATCCTCCTCTGCTCCACAGGAGCCTCACGCCACAGCACTCAGCACTGACTTGCAAAATCACAAGTGTCAAAATCACTGCAAAACCCCAGCACAAAAGCACCGTAAGAGCTCTGCAAGCCTGGGGCAGTGGTGGTGGCATGAGGACATGGCAGGGTTGAGACGGCCAAAGCCACCAGCAGGGAGCAAAAGCCCAGCTCCTGTCCTTGCCACGAGATGGGATGCATGCGGTCACAGAGCTGGGGAACAGAGCTCTGCCATGGAGAGAACTTAAAATAAAATAACAAACAAATAATAATAATAAAAAAAACCTAGTTGATCGCACTTTGGCAAAGAATTCAGAGAGCAACGGGGCTCACTTGGGAGCAAAACGAAGATGAATCGACAACAAGTTCAAGAGAATTCATTCTGCTGCTGAACACTTGTCTCTCCATCAGGACATCTCAAAGGCTTGTCAAGTGAAGGCAAGGATTTTATTTGTTTCTATGGTTGCCATAACAATAGAGCTATATGTCATGTCAGGCGGCAGCTAAGGCTTGTGCCTCTGATTTATAGCTGCTCACCAGAAATTATCAACTTCTCTGCAGAGCGGGTGGCTCAATGAACCTGGACCACCAGGCGTTTGCCAGTGCCTTGCTCTGTCACCCGGATTGTCTCCCCTTTCGGTCCCCTGCAAACGGCTGTGCCCCAAGGGATGCTTTTATTATCCCCCCAGAGGAATGCTTTTATTATCTCTCACATCTCTGATGCTGGTGGGACCCAAGGGCTGTGCAGGTCCTTTCCATGAGCTGCTGACAGGGCAGAGCAGTGTAAGCTGCTGTGTTATAGGGATTCACGGTCCCACAGGACAAGCAGTACCTCCTACAGAGCAAAAAAGAGATGGCAAGGTGTCCAGAGAAAGCCAGCAGAAGGTTTAAATATCTCTTAATCATTTGTAGGGCTTCCCTCCAGCCCAAGCCAGTAGCTTCCCATCACGAGGGGAGACCCGCAGCGCTGCTGGCCAATGTCACCCCGGCAAAGACATCACCTTTAGTGTGGCTGCCATGATCCCAGATGTGAGACCAACGTCATCATCACATGGAGGACCAGACTTTGGGGTCGAGAAGGGGATGCTCAATACAGTCACTGATAAATTATACATATAAGTTTCATTAACTCTAAGCCCCCTCATACTTAATTTATGACACACAGCCCTAAACCCTCCACCACTGAGACCTGCATGCAAAGTCCTGTCCCCACTCATGCCCCAGCACATGTGGGAACGTCCCTGGTGGGATGTTTGCATGGAGACCTTTTGGCTCCTGTCTGTAGGAAGTTTCTCTGATGACTTGGCTACAGCAGCAGGAGGAGGTTTGGGCCCTTCATTCCCATCTACCAAAGCCCTGCGTGGAGCTTGCTGCACCCCTTGGTGGTGAAGCATCTGGAGAAGCAGCAGCAGGGAGCTGGCATTTCTCCGGAGAGCTGCAGGAAGGCTCTGAGGGTGGTGGACCACTGGCAGCCTCAAGCATCTTCATAAAAACGCATGGCCACATTTGAACCTTTAACCCTGGGAGTTGTAAAGACTTCATCACTTGTTTTCTCCAAACCAGGCTTTCTGCAATTTGCCTCCATTAAACTCTTCAAGACAGGTGACCCCAGAGCCAAAAGGTGTCAGACTAATGAAAGGTCTGGAGGAATGCAGCACGCTCGTTATTAAAGACACAGAAGGAAACCAGAACTGAGCTGAGCTGCCACCACAGCATTACAGGACAGCAAACAGGGCACTCTGGGTTCTGAGACATGGCCATGTTGCAGCTGGTGTAATACAGCCCAGGATCTGCCCCCTGGCACAGGGATGTGTTGATATTAGAGCTCATGTGCTACAGGAGCTGCAAGCACTGAGGGACAGCAGTGTCACTATGGTCCCATGGCCCAGGGAACAAGTCCTTTCCATTCCTTTAGGAATAGGTTCTTTCCTCTGAGGGTGGTGGACCACTGGAACCGGTTGCATAGGGAGGTGGTTGAGGCCCCTTCCCTGGAGAGGCTGGACAAGGCCCTGGGCAACCTGGTCTAGTTGGGGGTGTCCCTGCTGACTGCGAGGAGGTCAGACTAGATGACCCTAGAGGTCTTTTCTGGCCTGGACCATTCTGTGATTCCCTGTCAGAGGGATGGTTGTATTTGAACACAATGGACAGCACGTGTTCACCTCCGATGGTAGGTCTGACGTTATAGGTCATCATCTGGACATCTGAACTACTAAAACTGCTGCATTATCGCTCCCTTGAGAAGCTACCAAGACCTGTCTCAGGCCAGAGGGGACAAAGCAAAGGGGCTGCAAGATAAACATCTCTGAAAGTACCTTTCTTGCTGCGTGAAAGTGCCCAAGAACCTCAGAGGAGATTCTCAGAGGCCAGTCCGATGCCCATGACCACCAACAAGCAACATCCCTTCCCACCAACAGCAGCCCCAGTGTTAGCTCCTCCGTACCACCATGCTCTGCTTGGGCAGCATCACCTTGGATTCCACCCACCCCAGGGTGCTTGGAACCCTGAGCAAGTACCCTGATCCCCCTTTGAGAAATGTTCAAAGTTCTGATGCAGAAATAATGGATCTCTTTTCGTTTTTCACTGTATCTGCGAAACCTTCCATAATTCAATATCAAATATTTATTATTACGTTTATTAAAGTTTTAATAATTTAGCATCTCCTATATGTAAGATACAAGCACCATGAACTCGTCTCCCTTAATTCTACCTGGGTCACTCCAATATTTATACCTGTAATTCTCAGTCCAGTTTTCATTTACAAGGGGAGCAGGCAACAGCCTCTGTAACAGAACCCCCCCTCCTCCTGCCTGGTGTTCATCCATCCTGAGACATCTCCACAAGGATCAGAGACCAGAGAAGATGACTGTGCTGGAGCAGAGAGGAAGCTTCCTAGGCTTTGCTTTTGCTAAAGTGCTTTTAATGAAGACGTGCGGAGGCAAGAAAAAAATAAGGCTCTCCTGGCATTTTGGCTTGACAAACGTTAATGCACAATGAGGCCACCCTTCCCCTTCCCAAATGGAAAGCAGTGGTATTCTGCAGACATTAAAAACAATGCTCCTAAGAGAGCCAAATTGTGATAGATATATACCATCCGTCTCTTTTTGCAGGAGAGGGAACAAGCGCTAATTAGCAACAGAAACACTCTTGGAAGTGAGGACCTCTTGGATGCCAGTCCTGGCTCTGCCAGAGGTTTTGCAAGCACTTGCTCCAACCACAGCCCTGCCAAAACTCAAGATGAGGGAACAGAAGAGTGGAAATCCACCATCCTATTGCTCTGGGAAAAGATAAGACAGAAGGGGCTGGGAGATACAAGGATCCTGCTGGTGCCCAGGAAGATGAGTCGCAACACAGACAAGAATCTGCAGGTCAGGAAATTGGATCAAGTCAATGGATGAAGGCAGCGAGAAGGGAGAGAGGGATCACAGAGTCTCCCTGGCACCCAACCATCACCAGCTCAATCTTAATTTAACGGGGGACAGAGGAATACACACAAAATGCTGTCAGAATTAAAGAGTTAAACCCCTTGTAGTTTACAGTTAAACCGTTGTAAAGCGGGCAAAGGAGGATAATCACCACCACTGCTCTCCAAAGCAGAGGCTGCTGCTCCCTTTCCAGCTGAGGCACAGGGGACAACTGTTTTGCCCAGATCCTCTCCAAGGGACCCCCCTTTGCCCACCCTCAGCCCTGTCTCCCAGCAAAGAGCCTCTCCTTCCACCAGGGCAATTCCTCTCCTACAACGCCCTCTTAGGTCCTGCTCCTGAACTAGACTGTCACAAGTCCAATGACATTTGGTTAAAACACAAGCTGGCCAAAATGGGGGATCCAGAGAAATATTTGCGCCTTTTCTGAATTGGAGAAAGGAAAAAAAAAAAAACACAACACCTCTAGTTGTATAAAAAATGGACAAGCAACACCGCCTTTCACAAGGGTCTGACCATAGCCCTTCACGAGCACCACAGAAGACTATCAAGGGTTGGGTGGATATGATAGATGTATGAGTTTCTGAAACATCATACCACCCCCATACAGGTAAATGCATTAATTTAAGCTATACAATCTAACATGAGATTTAAGGCACTTTAAAATTGCCTTGCCACAGGTTCCTACCAATTTACCTGCCTGGATTGGCAGACTTCAGAGCTATATACACAGGCCTGGCCTAGACCTATCAGGACCAAAAGAAAACCCAAGCCTGGAGAGCTACCACATCAGATTTCTTATTGGCAGAAAATTAATCAAACTTATCATCACAGAAATTACTGCATCCTCGATAACAATTTAAAGAGGAGTGGAGTCACTCAAGCGTGAGGAAAACGAGAAATCTGCTTCCTACCTGACATCTGCTGGATCTTCTGTCACCAGAACATCTGTCTTGCAGCTGGCGAGAGGATTGATGGAAAGCTCCACAGGGGGCACCACGAAACTCTTACTGACAGGCAGCCACAAGCCTTGACCCAGACTATAGGTTGACCTGGAATAAGGACAAATGTGTCACACAAGAATGCATCATCCACAACAAATGGTAGCCCTTTATTGCACCTTGGAAGGCAGAGCAGTGGTAGCCCCATGGGACCTGAAATCCAAATGAGAGAGGAATAACTACAGATGTGACAGGGAGAACCTGGGGGTGGTCAAGGTCTTTTTTTCAGTCCACTTTATCCTCACTTTTGCTGAGCTGAGTCCAGCCAAGGGGACAAGATAGAAACCCTTTGCCTTCTGCAGAACACAGGCAAAGCCTTCAGATCTGTCAAAGGCAAATGACATTGGTGTCCCCCAGCCAGAAGACGACAGAGCTGGGACTGACCAAGAGGTAGCATCTGCTGGGATGTCCTCACTGGTTCTCCCCTCCCAAATGGCCAAGCTGAACACTCCTTTGACTCACCTGAGGATCTTCTCTGGCGCTTGCTCTCCTGTGACCAAGTCATATCCCCGCTCGAGTGTTGTGTAGGGCCACGGCCTAGGCAACAGAGAGGGAAAGAGCAGCTGTGGCACATCACATGGCAGGGAAAGCAGCACAGCCCGGTCCAGGGTCTTTGGTGCCAGTGATGGCCGGTGGAGAGGAGAATCGGGCTCCTCACCAACATAGGAGCTCAGAGAGAGCCAACACAGCATCATATCACCACTCACCCTTCGCTGTGTCCCCAGTCGCTGCGCACACACAAGTGGCGATGGACAGGGTCTGGGGCATAGCCTTCGTGGCAGCTGCACTCTCCTAAAGAGAAGAGGGGATAGATGAGACCTCTCGGCCCCAAAAGCACATGAGGAACTGTGGATTCAGGCCCATCCTCCCCATCTCTGCTAGTTCACAGACATTCCTGGTCCCTGCCGTGGATTTGGAGCAAATTTGGATTCTTCTGAAACCTCCAGAAGATGAGGAGATGTTGCAAGCTGCAACAAATCTGTAGCTCTTCTGGAGGGGTTTACATGATGTAGGTGGGGATGGGATTTCCAGATGCAAAAGGTGTGTTCCCATGCAGCCCCACAGTTCCCCCAACTCAGCAAACCTCTGCCCAACGGCCTCCAAGGACAGCTCACACTCCCCACAGAGACATTCCCCCACAGATCCAGCGCCTGACCTGCCCTGCTGGGCCCTGCCGCTGGAAGAGGAGCTGCTCTGGAGCCAGAAGTTCACCCCTTATCAAGGATCATGACCTTGCATGAAGACAGCCAGTGTCTCCTCCTTCCATGCACCTTGCAGGTGGGGAAATGATCCTGAGCCATCCTGGACATGTCCCCTTCCCCACCCCTGCTCCTGCCACCTCGCATGGCAATGGGATGGCAGTCTTCTGCATCCCAAACTCCCACAGGAGGATGAAGAAACCCCCACCTGAATCCTCCATGGGCAGTGCCCACACAGTGCCCCTGTCCTGCAGATGAGGAGGTCTCAGTCCCACTCCCCTTCGCTCTCTGGGTGCTGGCTATTACACCCTTTTAACAACAGGAGAAGACAATTCCCGCACCAGGAACCCAACTGCGCTTGGCCCAAATTGATTCCGTGTTCAGTAGAAATACATAACCCAGAGCAAAAAACAGCAAAATCAAAAGATTAATTGGATTTGCACGGGGAGTTTCTGTTACAAGCTCCTGCTGACGGATTCTTTTTTTTCCCACCTCTCCTTTCCTCTCCCCATCACGCCTGCCAGCACGGCAGGCTGAGCTGTAAACACCCGCAGAACTGGGGGCCTGGCGAGAATGCTGGGAACAGGGGCTACCCCCATCACGGGGGTAATGCAGACTGGCAGGTACCTGAGTGCTCATTGGGATCCTAAGCAAGTTCTTAAAATGCCTTGCAGGGATTACAGTAAAGAGCTTTATTGTCAGGAGGGAGAGAGACGGGGATTCAACCGTTGAGATTTTTATGGAAGAGCTGCCTGGAAAGGGGGAGGTGGCAAAAAGAAAAAAGGGGGGGAAAAAAAGAAAGAGACGGCTAATGATGTGCTAAAATGCAACAGCACCTTCATGAAATATTCACTGCCTTAAACACGTCTAATATTAAAGATTAAATGTCCTGGGATTTGTCCTAGCGACTTCGAAGCACTGATTTATGATCTGTCAAAAGCTGCTAACCTCATGATTCATAACAGGAGCAGCAGGAACATTGCTTCTCCAAAGGGAAAGAGTGGAGAAAGAGACGGTGGTTCTAGCCCCTGCTCCGGGCTCAGCCGTGCCCGGGGGCTGGGGAGGTCTCCTTGCAAGAAAACCCAGGCCCTAATGGCTCCATCAGTGCTGTTAAAAAAAGAAAAGTTATTTTTTTTATTTTCCTTGGGTGCTTAGTACGCAAGTTTCCCCAGCCCTGCCGTGGATCATTAATTCCTGGCGCTTATTACACAACAAATATATGCTCTGCAAATGAGAGACGGCTCAAAGTGCTTGCGAAGCAAAGCCGGGAGTCTCGGGGCACCGGCTCACGCTCAGCTCCTGCCACAGAAATTAGAGCAAGGAAGGAAAAACGACCTCCAGAGGCTGGCATCAGCCCGAATGCCTCCCTCCTTATCCACGGCTGGAGGTGCCGGGCAGTGAACCCCTTCCCCCGGGCGCAGGAGGGTTTATTTTGCCTGCCGGTTTGTTTACTGCTCCACCAGTTTGGCGTCCGGCGGAGAAACTCTATCAACCTGCAGAAATATTGATTTTATCGACTCCAATCCCAGAGTTTCAACGGCTACAGCTGGTGCTTGAGGCTTTATTGGGAGCTTTATTGGGAGGTTTATTTCACTAAGTGAGAGGGCAAGCGGCTGTGCCAGCTGGGGAGGAGATCCGGGACGACAAAGAACTGGGACAGCAGGGAAAGCCACCCAGAGCACAGAGACCACAGGTACCTGCCCCTCACCAGGACCACTCAGGACCTGCTTTCCCCACAGGAGATCTGCATACTTTGGGCAGAGTGCTAGAAATCGGACAGGAGTTCTCCCAGCACGGGATGGGGTGAGCACGGCACATTTGCTGGAGAAGCGGGGACTCCATCTCCAGATGGTTTAAGAGCTCTTTCTGTTTCTAGAACCACAAACAGGCAATTAGTGGGGTTTCCCAAAAAAAACTTCATCAGAACCTGCTGTGAGCCTACAGGGTTTCATCTTTTGCTCTCTTCCTGACAGCATCCACTCTCGTTTTTTGCCCCCTGAACTACTCCAGTATTTCCAGTTCGTCCCCAACCTAACTGGGTGCAACACTGAGCCAGCTCCAGCCAGGGGAGCAAGGTAAAATCCCCAGAGTGGTAGGAACAGGGGTTCCCATACCTCCTCTTTAGGGTAAGTGCATCTTCTAAAGAGATTTCAAGATACCATTAAAAAAAACAATTCAAATCACCGAAAGCTCAAAAAATGCCCTTGGTTCAGAGCTGCTAAATCCTGTGTGCTTCTGAGAGGAGCGAAGGTATCTGCTCAGCACTGCTTGGGCTAAGATACAACCTGAGCTTAAAGCCAGAATCGACTAAAATAACCAAGTTTGACAAATAACCACACCTGAAGCCAGATGCAATTTCCCCAGGTCCTGCATTAGGGCTGCTGTGGGAGGACAAAGGAATCTGCTGTGACAAGCGCTTTACTTCCAACGCCACCAACCCGCACCCTGCCCTAAGGTGAAAAACACAGGGACCTTCCTTTTCCACCAGTTTCATAACCCACAAATCATGTTGGATAACCCATGGCATATTTTGAGCTGTTATAAGAAAAGGAACAATCACTGCTCACTCAGTCTTAGCGAGAGCAGATCCCAGTGCTCTGCTCTGGAGGTCCCATGTTATATGGAGAAGGACTCTTCATCAGGGAGTGGAGTGATAGGACAAGGGGTAATGGTTTTAAATTGAAAAGAGGGGAGATTTAGATTAAATACTAGATA
The DNA here is from genome assembly GCA_013400555.1 of Jacana jacana. Lineage (NCBI taxonomy): Eukaryota > Metazoa > Chordata > Aves > Charadriiformes > Jacanidae > Jacana > Jacana jacana. The sequence goes on from VZTM01038121.1 coordinate 37,151, forward strand.
TAAATTCTGTGCTGTGAGGGTGGTGAGACACTGAAACAGGTTGCCCAGAGAAGCTGTGCATGCGCCATCCTTGGAAGTGTTCAAGGTTGGGGCAACCTGGTCTGGTGGGAGGTGTCCCTGCCCAGGGCAGGGGCATTGGAATTGGATGATCTTTAAGGTCATCCTTCCAACTCTAACCATTTTATAAATCTGTGATACACCCAGTGTGTTATTTAACAAAACACGTCTGCTGTTGCAGAGAGAAGATGCCTAAAGCAGGAAACACACCACCACAGCTCTAGCAGGAGGCTCAGAAAACACGTGTTATTCAGATGAAATGTTCAGCTATGTAGCAGGGCTGAGGCCATGGGAACACAGGAGCACCCGCAGCTTCCCACTCTCCCTTGCTCCCCTCTCCCCACTTTCAGCCAGGAAGCGGCAGCACCTCTTCCCCAGCCCAGCTGGGTTGCTCTTCATCCCTAACCCAGCCAGTGTCTCGGCAACTGTCCCTCCATACACCACCTCTTGCTTCTCCTCCTTCCATCCACAGTGGCACAGGAAGCGAAAGGGTTTGCAGAGGGAGGTGGGCACGGGGTGGGCAAGCCAAGGCCAAGCATTTTTTGGCTAACAGAGGCGCCCATTGAGCACAGTGACTGCCCACCCTGCCAGCCCTGACTGCTCCAGTGTTCCCTGCAGGGCTGCAGTACAAAGCCCCTCTCTTCTGGGTGAGTGCAGAGCCATCTCCAGGGTTACCAGCCTGCTCTGAGGCAGGAGGATTGGAGGGTCCCCTCTCCTGCCCTACTGCAGGGATGCAAAGCCTTGGCCCTCAGCAGCAGCAACTCGCCCAGCCAGGAGCAAAAGCAAATGCAAATGGCATCTCCCACCCAGGCACTGCTGTCCCCACCACCAGTTTGGTGCTCAGCAAGGCCTATGTCCCTTTGACACCACTGCCCACAGCAAGAGCTATGCCTCTGTAGGGCAGAGACAACCTGAATGCTCCCATGTTGGGCTCACAGGCTGCCTCCTGCTGCCACCCTGCGCTGCCCCCATCTCTGCTGTCCCCCAGCATGTTCCTTCCAAGGTGGTGGGAATGGCCAGTACCACTGGCAGCCGTCCTGAGCACCAGCTGCATGGCACAAGACATCAACATATCAACACAAGCCACTCCATCCTTCCAACAGCCATGGCCAACAACCTCTGTAACGAAGCTGTTGAGGCCTCAGAGTCTCATCTGTGTCTAGAGAAAGCCCCGCATCAATTTATCCTTTGTGAAAGGCTTCTGCAGGGAAAGGATCTCTTCATCCAGCATCCATAGAAAGTTTGATGAGGGTGAATCAAACTCTATGTCCTTCAGCCACCCAAAGTGCACAGTGACCCCACGGACATCTCTCACAACTTGCTCTTCCTCCCCATTGCAGATCCTCGGTGGCAGAGTGTGCTGTGCAGCTAACTCTGGGATACAGCGTGGTCCAATGGTCCCATCCACCATCTCCAAACCATGTGTGATACTTGCTGCCTTGGTCCATCTTCCTCCCTGCCTCCAGCAACCCCCATGCAGGCAGACCCATCTGTATCCCTGCACCCCACCCTAGAGCTGCGACAACCCATGGGGAGGCGCCAGCAGCCCCCCACAGCAACAGCCCTCCTTGCTGCCAGCTCTCCCCTTGGTACCCTACCAGGGAAACAAAAACCCTGGGAACCACTCCAGAGATCTCAGCTACCATGTCCTCCTCCGGATAGGTGTTTCTCTGCTAGCAGTATGGCCAAAATAAAATAAAATAAAATAAAAATAAAGCACCAAATGATCTGCTGGCGACTCTCTGTGTCAGCCTCAAACTGGGTGCAGGAGTTGTGAGTGCAGCATCTGGTGGCCACACTGGTGTGATGACAAGGGTGAGGTCGCCAGGCACAGGGCAAGACACACATCTGGACATGGGTGGGAGCCAGGCTTTCCCATCAGTCAAAGGTACAGATGAGAGGAAAGTCAAAAAATACCTGCGACAAAACTCTTCCTTAAAGCTTCCTGCCCCGCTGTGGGATGGCAGAGCCAGGGATTCTTTTGGGAAAGAGATTCAGAGAAAATTAAACTCAGGTACAGATGAACCAGGGTCTTAACAGTTCATTACATTCTCAACTTCGATGAGCAAGTGTAGTGTCTTCAGAGAGCTGCTCCTCGAGCCAGGCTGGGCCCCAGCTGAAGCTCCTCCAACAACTGTGGAGGCAGTGCTGGCTCCCGGTGAAGCTCTCTGAAAAGCTTCTCTTGTTGCCCTTGCTGTCTGCTGTCCCTGGCCTTCAGGGACGGCACCTTCCACACCCGAGTCTCTGCCGCATCCTGACGAGCAATGCAATACCAGTTAAAGCAGTTTAGCTTTCGAGGAATGAGACACAGCAAGGTGGCTCCTGCTTGGCCAACCTGGCACAGAGTATGGAAGGAAAACCTGGATTAACTTGACAGTTATCCCCCTCCTCCCCCCACTGCAAGTCACCGTCTTCACCCAGATCCGTCACAGCACTTAAGCGTAAACTTAACTTCCAAGGATTCCGTCTGGGTTTACGCTCTGCATGCATTTTATTCTCATTATCATCTGCTCAGCCACCGAGGAAGCTCTCCCTGGGCACACGTGCATAGTGGATGCAAGAGAACAGTGAGAGGTCCTGAGGTGGACCAAGGGTAGTCTGCCATCCTATGGCTGTCATCTTCTGGGGTGACCACTGTGCCAGGGTGACCACGGAGGGCTGAGAAGCCACCTCCTGCAGCACTGGTGGGATGGGTCAAGCCAAGGAGATGGGTGCCAGAGCAGCTCCATACAGCAAACCTCATTCCTTTCCCCCCCCGCCCTCCATGGTCTTTAGACAAGCACATAAATGCCATTACAAGAACATTAGCAGCTGCCGGATTAAACACTCTAATGGCAGAAAATGAGAGTGTAAAGACAGCACAGATAACCTTAACTCAGCCCCCTTGCAGGCATGCATTTTGATTGCTGTTTATGTATAACACTTCAGCCCGAAGCTAAATTAGCCTGGGAGTTAACTGCCTCCTGCCCTGCTTGGTGCACCAGGCAAGCTGTGCCACCACAGGAAAAGAAATCGTATATTACACGGGTTTTGACCGAGTTATTAAACTACATACCTTAGAGAGACAGAACCTCATCTTACAAAAGTCTAAGTCAATAAAGACACTAGGATCCTCCAACAGCGAAAATAGCACAAGTGCACGAAAACAAACAAATATTACTTGATGTGCACAAAAGCTGCATGATATTAAATTGAACTATCGGAGAAAACGGCTGTTTTCATAAATACAAAGACATTCTCACCAAGGTGTGTCATCTCCTGATTTACATGCTCTGCTCTACAACCTCCAAATCCCCTTAACAGGTTGCCTTTAAAAACTGGGCTTTGTTTAAAAATTACTTTCATCTGCCTTCTGCCCTGGCAAAACCCCTGTCCTACCCGGGCAGGAACACCATTTGCAGTCCTGGTGACAATCTAGACCGTTTGGAAGATGATGGAAACCTTTATTTTTTATTTTTTTTTTAAATCCTGCCTATTTCCAGAAAAGACCCTTCACTACCACATCTTTGGTCCTTCCGAGACTATTCCTCCGGACGGGGAGAGGGGTCGCCATCAATTGTGGATGCAAAGGAGAGAATTTCAATGGAGAAGTGCCCGATTTATAGATGGGGAAAAAAAAAAACAAAAAGACTCAACGCATTTGCACCTGCTAATCAAGGTAGCCATCTATCTCATTTATGCCACCGCTCCGGCAAGCCTGACAGCACAAAATCAGAAGCTGTTTTTTCCAGCGTTTGGCCCTAAGGGACCGATTCTCCAGCAGGTCTCTTAAGCAATGCCCGCTGAATGCTCCTGCATACAAAGCAGGGAATTGTGCTCACAAATCAGAATTTGCATGTGCTGCCGAAAAGGCATCCTCTCACAGACGTTACCGGGTGCCAGGCAGGGAGGCCAGTGAGAAAGCAGCGCTCCTGGGTTTCATGGAGAGGCGTTGCAGCGCGAGGTGCAAGGGGCAGCGTCAGCAACGTGCTCCACATCCCTGCCAAACACAGGGAGCGAGGAGAGTCACCTGCATGTCCCAGAGGAAGACCAACCTTCCCCATCCTTGCACAGTCAGCACCTGCCAAAAGGATGGAGCGTTTTGGCTGAAGCTCTTCAGCCGAGGACCGCATCCTGACCCCAGAGAGGTTCCTGTCCCATCCAATGTGGGATCTGGGGCAAGGCCACCATCTAATATCTGCAGGGGGAAGGTGCTCAGCAGCATCCATTTATTTGTGTACTTGCAGTCATGTCAGACCCAAACTGCTTGGTCATTTCCAAGGCAGGTGGGAAGGAGAAAGATGATATCTTGCTCATGTGCAGATGTTGGTGCTCCCTCTGAAAAGCTCTGATGAGCCGGTGCTTTGCAAGGCGGGTTTGAAATTTGTCAGGAGGGCAGCAATCATTTAATTAAAGAGTGAGTCACGAGGCAAAGACACAAGGGAAGGCAAATTAAGGTCAGGCAAGCAAAGTGTATTCTGGCATTTCCTAGTGTTTCAGAGCCTTGGTTTTCAGTGTGGATTATTATTCGTTCTAAAGTAGCGCTTGGTGGCTGGAGTCATGAGCCAACACGTCCTATGGACAGATCCTATCTAGAACTCCAACCCAAAAGAGGTCTTCAGTGCTGGGAAGGGGTAAGAGCTTGAGTCTCACCAGATAGAACATATGTGACCTGGGGGCCTCTGTCCTAATGCTCCAGGAGCCCATGGCACTGCCACAGAGGTCTGACTGCACTATGGAACAAGGACATTTAGGGGACAATGCTGTGTCCACACTTTCACAGAGAGTGGCTCCCAGGGGAAGGCTGAAGTCAGATTAGCTGTGAAGGTGATGGAGGACCTCAAAGCTGTCCCAGATGTTCTTCACAGGAGAAACCTTCCAGGTTTTCATCCTCCAGACAGGGCAAACCTCAGTCCATCCACTTCATGGATGCTTTACCCAGGACAGAGGGCAGGGGAAACCCTCAGCACCCATCCCTTGGGATGCTCACAGAGATGATAAAATCCCTGACCCGAAAAGGTTGAAATCTAGGCAGGATTTATGTCCCATAGTAAAACCACCAGCTTGCCTCTCTCACGGTGATAAAAATAAATCACCCTTAAAAATAGAATGACATTAATAAAAATAAATCTAAAAATACATGCAGTGTATCATGGAGATACAGTCCACTCTCAGCCTGGCATGCAAATGTCCCACCAGATAAAGGCTGGTGAATGGTGGTGACCATAACTGGTGCTTAGGGTTATGTCTTGGGGCAGGGTGTCAAGTAGTTCCAAAGGCCTAATTTTCAGTGGATCGTTGCTCAGCTCTTGTGAAGTTTGGACTTTTTAGGTTTAGTCTGGTCTTAGATTTAGTCTCTGAACATCATCAGCCCCACCAGCCAGTCCTGCTCTACACCTGAGGATCCAACTCTCATGGACAGGAGAAAGCTTTTCCTTTATCCACATGCTTTATCCCAGGCTTGAGAGAGAGAGGGGAAAAAGCCAAATGACCAATTGTGGGTGAGGAACATGAAGGCTGAGATAAAGGCTGCTCTGCCCTCACCTCTCATCACGGGTACAGCAGAGCGGATGGGAACTGGGGCTGGGAGCCACAGAATCATAGAATGGTTCAGGTTGGAAGGGACCTTAAAGATCATCCAGTGCCACTCCCCGCCCTGAGCAGAGACCCCTCCCACCAGACCAGGTTGCTCCAAGCCCCATCCAGCCTGGCCTTGAACCCCTCCAGGGATGGAGCAGCCACAATTTCTCCAGGCAACCTGGGCCAGGGTCTCACCAATCTCACAATAAACAATTTCTTCCTTGTCTCTAATCTCAATCTCCCCTCTTTCAGTTTAAAAACATTTCCCCTCATCCTATCGCTCCTCTCCCTCATCACAAGTCCCTCCCCATCTCTTCTGTAGCCCCTTTAGGGACTGGGAGGAACTCTAAGGTCTCCCCAGAGCCTACTTTTCTCCAGGCTGACACACCCCCCCCAATTTTCTCAGCCTGTCCTCACAGCAGAGGGGCTCCAGTCCTCAGATCATCTTCGTGGCTCAGTAGAGCAGCTGGCGAGGAGAGGATCGTGGTGCCGGAGCAGAGCACCTCCTGGGCTAATGAGCTTTGCTCCCTTCCCTGCAAACAAGATCTGACAAATCCTGCTCAAGCATGGGGCATCCAGTGAGAGTGACAAGCTGTTCTAGCGAGCTGGGGATGTGGTAGGGGGGCAGCAGCTGGGCCAGCACAGGAAAACAGCCGCTCCTCACAGCAGAGGCTATGCGGGGTGAAACCAGCCCTGATTGGTGCCAAGGACGGTGTGGGGTTGGCGAGTGGAGCCACAGGGCTCTTCCAATGGGGAAGTCATGATCTGGCTCCATATGATCTCTCCACAGATTCTGCTGGAGGCCAGGTTTTTTCCCTCCTGCTCCCCTGAACACATCAGACCTCTCCTGTTGAGGTGGTTGCATTTCACCAATGCCTGAAACCATCCTTCTGCTCCGTGACATCTGGATGAGAAGAGGCTCCTCCTGCCCCATCTCCATCTGCCCAAGTGGTTGCTGCCACCTCCCAGCCCTCCTTGGGACTGTAGGTGATACCCAGGGCTCATCTACACAGGGAATTCATCCAGAGTAATTATTCTGCTGCAGCGCTGCCTGCCAGAGACATCATGCAGACAAGCCTTGAAGAAACAGGAGTGCTAAAAAGAGAACATTGTCTTGACCAGGAAAATGAGCGTTTGAGACCCAAGTTCATTATATGCATCTCAGCTAAGCAGGGAGGGATGAGAACAGGGTCACCCCCACCATTCCATGGTGCATTCATGACTCTGGAGGATTTCTTATTATTAATGTGAGCCCATTGACAGTGGGATGCTTAAAAAAGTCTCCTCTGTGAGCCATCCCTCTTCAAAACCCCCAGCAAACCCAGAAACCATCATCCTTGCTCCCAGCCACAAGTCACACACACGACCACATGGTGAAGAAGGTCTCATTGCCAGGAGAGGAGGGGAGCGGCTCACGAGAACTGGGGTAACTGGGAACAGCACATCTCTGTGAGGAGACGGGGGGGTTGCACACTCTTTAGTTGAAGACCATGCCAGGAGCAACAGGGCCACTTGTCTCTATGCCACCTTGAGGGGAAGCACTGGGAAGCAGGAATGATGCTCACAGATGCAGAGGGCACACACCTCACATCACAAAAAAACAGCACAGTCCCTGAGTCACCTTCCTGTCCAAGGTCCTGTCACCTGCACCAGCTGAGGAGATGTTACCTCCTGAGGGCCAGCAATTGGTTGGGGTCACATACTTATTTTCCACCCACACAGACCCCATGCCTTCCTTCACTTGTTGCACATTTGCTGTTTCTGTGTTCCTGGTTCACCACACACTCCAGATCCCCATTGGTCACCCAGAAGGACACAGGCTAGAAGGAAAGGTGACATTTCACCTTTGCTTGACCTCACATCTCAGAGTCCCAGGAGAGCTGGCTGCTGACCCACTGGGGCATCCTTTGCATGCCAGCAGAACACACTCAGCACAAAGATCATTTACAGATGAGAAAAGGCGGCATGGCAGATCCTGCAATTCCACAAGGATGGAGATGTTGGAGCTGTGACCATCAGGCAGGAGCATGAATGTGAAATGTGGTGCACTGTGGTGGAATGGTCAAAAGGGATGTGATAGGAAAAGCTCACGGGTAGTTTTTCCAGACTGGACAGCAAAATAGCACAACTTAGAAGAAGATACAGTCCATGTGCCTGCTGTTGCCACACCACAGACTGATAGATCCACCATTTCAAATCCCCATCCTTGTGCCCACTTTCTAGTTTGCTGGTGGGGGTCAGTGCTGTGTGACCCTGCTGGAAACTCTTGGTCTTCCATGCCTAGACACCAGGTTAAAGCAGAGGAGAGCTGAGCAGGCATTGAAATACCCAGACAAACCTTCTCCCTCGCATCTCCAAGCTTTCCAAGGTTTTCACTCTTCCCTGGCCTCCCTTACCTGTCTCTTGGTCACAGAGTTGTTCACAGGCATCAGTGGTCCTCTGCCCACAGAGGTCTCTCACCCAGGGGGACGTGGCATTGATCTGATAGTAGAGGGACAGCTTGGCTGGATTAAGCCAGTCGGAGATGTCCAGGTAGCTCCCCTCACTCACAACGAAGCTGCTGCCTGGAGGGAGGGAAAAGAGTGTGTGAGGAGAGTGTAACAAGAAAAAAGAAGAAACAAAACCAAACACATGCATTTTTGGCCCAACACCAGAACATTCTACTCTTCCAGAGCTGCTGCAAGGCTGAGATCAGTAAAATAATACTGAGTCCACCAACACTCAGACCCGAAGAACTTCATTTGACCATTTATCTCCATATGAATGTGCCCCAACAAACGGTCCATCAGCTGGGACACTCCTCTGTCCAGACACTCCCCTACCCTATCCATCACGAGACACAGGGTTTAACTCCTGAATCTCTGCAGAAGTAGGGAGCAATGGAACTATTCCGATCCATCCGACCAGAGCATGGCTGCCCCAGTTGATGCAGGTGGTGTCCATGAGACGCCTGGATGCCAGGTCAGGGCAGGTATGGGCTGTTCCCACTTCACCTCTTTAAGTTGAAGGTGAGAGAGCTGGCCCAACACAGAACTCCTCCTCGGAGTGGTCTCATATCAGAGACATTCCCTGGCCCTCTCCCTCCTGAAAGTCAGGGGTGAATTCCTGCCAAAAATATTTTTGTACAAAACCTTACGTTTCTTTATTCTGTGAAATGTATTTTTTCCCCACTGGCACCTGGGAATATGCATCATCTAATTAGCCAAATAGATTTTCAGTTCAGCCCAATCATTTCCTTATCTAACATCTGAGGCCCAGCATTGCTTGGGGGATTTTCCAGGCACAGAGGTCCTCATTAACTCTGATCTTCAATTACATTGATTATAAGACTGCCTCCATAATAGCGCCGCACAGATCAGAGGGGAGCCAAAAAACCTCTGCCATTAAGTGGTGTTTTGCAAAAGTTACCAGGGTGAAAACCTTTAAAAACAGGGGAGAAGAAACCTTCCAAGGGGAGTGGGCAAGGGGAGCTCCCAGGCAGCTCAGGAACACACATTCTTCCACTGAGTGCTAGGACTTGACAACATGAACAACTACCTGAAGATTCAAATCCTTCTTAGCCATCACCCAAGGATGGCAAGTCTATAGATCCAGGGTGTGTTTTCATGAAACTTTTGGGCTGGGACATCATTTTTCTAAGTGCTGCATAAGATCTTAGCTCAAGGCAAACCAAGAGATTAAAAAAGCAGGATAAAAAGAAACCAACCAAAAAAAAGTCCATAGCAGGAACCACCCTACATCAACCTGCTTGAATGCAAACTCCTGATTTCCTTTTGAAGAGAATCACTGGCTCTATAGCAAGAAGAAGCCCTTTTAAACCTCATACCCTGCTGCATTATCCATGCAGAGGTTAAAAAAAAGGGCAAAGCTTGAACTCAAGCATTCCCGTGAGCGACCCCATTTTCAGGCATCCTGAGGTCTCAGCACTGTACAAATCTGGGCCCTAATTTCACATGAATTCAAATCTTCTACACTTCTACAGTTTATACACCAGACACACATTCACAGGCGCATCTCCACACTCAAAGCCAACAGAGGCTGCCAAGCTACTAACTGTTCAAGCAAATGAAAATTAGACATCCAGGATGGGATGCAGCTGCTCTGGAGACACAGCAAGGCAGGAGCCCGCATCACCGGGGCTGAGGGATACATCTCAATCAGACACACGGCAGCAGTAAATTGCCGGCTAAACTCCATGACACCATCGGAAAGCAGGGAAATGCTGAGCACAAAGAAGTACCTGAGAGCCACGTAATTTTATTTCTAATTACCATTCTTTGCCATGAATATTTAAAGCCAGCTTTAAACACCCTAGGATAACTGTTGCTGGTTTATTTAACCAAACAGAAATGCATCATGAACCCATGGGGAGTGTTTACTGTTTACGTGTAGGTGTCTACGTAGTAACCTGTCAATCCTGCCTCCATCCTTACTTTTGCAGTTCCCTAATAAAGAAGCAGCCTTGGGAAACACGTAAGCACATTCTGAGACTCCGCTACAGACAACTCCCTCCGCACCCAAAGACTGAAGTGCAAAACCACCAGCTCTTGATTAGATCCCTATTTAATGAACCCCACTTCCAGCTAAAATACAGCCAGCCTGGAAGTAACAGAAGCAAATCAGACATAAAATAGTCATATAATTAGTATTCATAGAGATGAAGGTGACTCAAGTTGGCAAGCATCCTGGCCCAAGAGCTGCTACACAGAGGAGACCCCATGGTTGGGGTAGGAGATGGAGGGGTGACCTCCAGAGCACCCCACCAGTCCCATGTGCTGAGCTCTTCCAGGAGGGGGAAGCACATTCATGGCCTTGCTGCTAAATCTTCATCTTTTTCGGATAACCCAGCCTGTTTGCTTCTGGAAGTATAAAAACCCCCAAAGCTATCTATTTCTGTAAAGTACCTCCTAAATCAGCACCAAAATGTGACATCTGGACAGGAGCCAATGACATCTCTTTCAGCAGAAGTCTGGTGTCCATGTGAAGCCACAAATTTGGGCAGCTTGAAAGCATCTGTAAATTGATCAAGCTCTGCCATATTCTGCACAGAGAAAGACCTTCCCAAGTATAACGCAACAGTAACTTAAATAAAAAGGAAAAGTCCTGGCATTTTCAAGATTAATTATGTCTTTTGATTCCAGTAAGTCAGGTTGAGAAATCCTCCTCAATATCAAAAGTTCTATTAAAAAAAAAAAAAGAAATAAAAGTAAGAGAAAACATTTGAATCTAAAATCCCCAAGTTCCAGTTCCATGTAAAATCAAGGCTTTTCTACTCCAGCCCAATAAAAAACTGCACCAAACTTGTGCAAATTAAAGGTTTTAGCTAATTGTAAACACTTTCCTTCCTTCCTAGGAGGCAGGGGACAACTTCCAGCAAGGAAACTTCTCACATCTTTGAAGCTGAGCGTGTTTCCAGCTCAGCTGGGTAAGATTTTTAGAGATGTTCACAGCCATGCTCGTCACCTTCACTCCCATTGAAAAGACAAACAAACAAACATCCCAACCTTGATCCCTTTATAGCTTGGCTGGCAAAAAAATAACAGGAAAAGGCATTTTACAAATATTTTGAAAGCTAAAATTCTGAAGATTTCAAAGCCTTTTCACACATTTTTTCTCTTTATTTTCAAAGAATCCACACAAAGAAAACAGTTTTCAAAAGTCACCAGCACACACTTATCAAAACCATCTTGAAAAGCCCAGAAAGGGCAGGTTGAGTATAAAATCCTATAAACTACCGAGAAAACGTTTTCTAAGCAGAGCAGTTTCAAACGTCTTTAGCTTGCTGGGAACATCAGCCAGACTTGTTTTCATCAACGCTCACTTTCTCAATGGAGAGAAATAAAGCAGGAGGGATAGGAAATGATGGGGAACCCAAGGCGCTCCCCATCACTAGTAGACCTCACTCCCAACCAACCTCTGAAGACCTGCTTTGAGGACCTCAGACCCCCCTAGATCACCCCTACACCCAGCCCAACTACAGCCACTACTGTAGACCCCAGGGAGCAGAGAGTCCCAACAGAGACCCTCCACCCTGCTGTCCTCCACTTCCAACCCCAGCCCCTCCCAGGTGTCCTTCACCCAAGTTTTGAGCTTCCCACTTGGAAGCTTGGTGAAATCCACTTAAGCAGAGACATTCAGGTCTCAGGGTAAAACAACCATCAACCAAACATGAGAACACAGCAACAAAACAGCAGATCTCCATCTACCACTGCCACCTCCCAGAAACCCCCATTGTCGGACATGACCCTCATGTGCTGTTGGCTTTACCGGTAGCATTGCAGTGCCGTGGAGAACATCAGTACACTGCTACACAACCCCCTCCTGGCTCCACGAGGTCCACCGGCACCTTGGGGGACTGATTTGTTTGGGTTTTTGCATGCGTGTGTTTTTCCCCCTCCTGCCTTCTCCAGCACTGATCAAAGCCCGATCAGTTACGGCAGCATCAAAAGTTCCTGTCTCACATGCTGGGGTCTCCTTCAAAGTTCAGTGGAACTGCTTAAGCCTTGACAAAAGAGGCTTGAAGTTTTGACATTTCAAATATCATTTTCCAGAACACAACAGGATAAAACAGCTCAGAAGAGATATCTAACAAGGGAAAAGAACAAAGCATCCAAAAGGCAGCCCAAAGGGTTTGGCTTTTCCTTTCTCTCTCTCTCTTGTTTTCAAGGGAAGACATCAAAAAAATTTTTTTTTAAGATTTTCTATTTCTTCCTCCCCCTGCTCTTTTTGTCCTCTTTGGTCCATTTGCTGTATCTTGGCCAACGAAACTCCCTTTCATCTAAAATTAGAATTTTCTGTTGGAAAGCCACGGGAGGTCATACTACAGGTTGCTATTAATGTATCCATCCCTATACTATCATACAATTATAATCCTGTTATAGAATTTATTTTTTTTTAATGCTAGAGGACAGATTATCTCTCTTGTTCCATTCTATAAGTACAAAGAATAAACCCATTTGATATCTTTACAGTATTTTTTTTTCCCTCTTGTTAAACTTGAAAGAACGTTTCCCAAAGAGACAACTCCTCCCCTATCGGCTCTTTCCATTGATCAGCTCTCATCCTCCTGTCCCACTCCCAGGGACTGAAAACTTCTGCTGCTTAAATTTCTTTCAGAAAATGCAGAAGAGCCAGCCAAACACTGGATATCCAGGACATGCATTGGATTCCCAGAACACACATTTACTGACCTAAGCCAGGAAACCAGGTTTGGTGCAGGATAGCACCCACAGATTCACAGGGTGCTCAGCTTTAACCCCCCGGGTGCCTGCTCAGCACAGAACTTGGAAAGTTTGGACTAATCTAAATTCTTCAAAGTCAAACTCTTAAGTCTTTTCTTCTAAATTGAAAGCGGGGATAGTATCCCCCCGGGGTAAAATTCAAGGTATCCACTTCATCTTGTTTTTCAAATGGGTTCTCCTTGAACAAGCTGAAAGGCCTAAGTCACGATGGCAAGCTTTTCAAACAACAAAAGCCTATAGAGATGCCTTTCCTTCACTGTTCCATCCACCAAAGTGCGTAGTTTATATTGCAGACAGTGCTTGACTCGGGGATGTATTTCCAGCAGATGAACAAACTACAGCCCACACGTGGGCTGCTCACGCCAGCGCTCCCCAGCCCACCAAGGATCAAGCCCAGGGACCTCCAGCCCTTGGAAATGCCGTCAATCCTGCCAGAGCTCCTTTGCTCTGGCAAAGCAGAAGCAAATTAGTGATACAAATCTGTATGTAATTACAGCTCAGACTAGAAGCATCTTTCCCGTGGGAGGAGCAGGGTTACATTTTAATTGTTAAATTGCACTTTCTTGATAATTCTGACAGACTCTTTCTTTGGGTTTTCTTGGCAGTCAGCCTTGGTTTCACCAGGGCAGAACTCCTGACAAGAGTGAAGGATTTAACTTTATTCAGTAGGTGATAACTTGGCCACCTTTTCCCAAACCCAAGCCGGGTGGCATCTTCCCACCCCTGCCTTGTGGTCAAGCTCAGGCTGCAATGAGATCTCCCACAGCGTTATTAGACAATATAATTGTGCAGGCGTTAGTAACAGCACATCTCCCTCCTGGGTAAGCATCTGGGCCAGCAGTGGCTGAGAAGGAAATTAGGATCCTAACGAAAAGCTGCTCCTTAATGCTCCGTATCTCCCAACTCCCACGCTCCAGCCTCGGGCTCTTTCTCAGTGATGCTCTCTAGATGTTGGACAAGGGTTTGGGGAAATCCAGCCTAAATCTAATCGCACCACAAAGTACATGAAGGATGAGTTCTGATAAGTTTTCAGAAACAGCAAGTGTGTGTGAAGGGAGATTTTTTTTTTCAGCCAGCATCAAAACCAAACGCCCTCCCAGGACAGCAGAAAACACAACCAAGAGGCAGCATGTGCCAAGCTAATACGCCCCAGGACCGAGGGGAGCTACCACCCCCTCACAGAAAGATTGCACATCAGCAACGCTACTTGTTGGCAGAACGATGAAGTGAAGTAGCACGTTCGCAGCTATGCAGCCACCAAAAATCCTTGCTGCATTGCTGTGTCATTGCTGCTACAGGTTTCCCATGACATCTTGTTCAAAAGCAAGTGTGGCCTAAGCCATGAGGAAAGAAGGCAGGGTCCCATCCTGCAGACGAGGAAGACAATGTTTGCAGCCCTTCATCTAGGAAAGGAAAGGTTAGCTGGTTAGTTACACCATATAGCAGCTTTCCATCACCATCCCTCTAAAATTAGAGGGTAAACACTGTTGGTTAGAAGCTCAGCAGATGCTGGGAGACGCCACCTCCCCAGCGATGGGCACATCCTGCCTCTCTCAGGATGCCACAACTCCTAGCTCTGAACATCCAAACAGGAATGCCAATCCCCTCTGCTTCGCTCCGATGAATCCTGCAAAGGAGAAAGGAAGAGGGATTTGCCTTCCCCTGCAAACCACGCTGTCCCGGCAGGCACAGGCCCGGCACGGGGGAAAGCTGAGCCCAGGATCACAAGCCTGTCAAGGGCACGATAAAAACATGATGTATTTCAGCCTACGAAATCTTATTAGTTCTTCATGCAAAGAGCGTTCGCGCCGTAAAGCCGTCTTGGAATCCCTTTGATCCACGCTGATACAGTTTATGAATTGATGTTAATATTTAGAGTTCATGTCTGGGAACGCTGCAGCCATTTGCTCGCATTTTCTTGCCAGCCAGAGGCGTGGGAAGAGGAGTGAGCTGTAGTGCAGACGCGGAGGTGACCCAGTGATTAAGAGCTGATGGAATTAAATGCGATCCATAAAGCTGCCCCCAAAAAACCAGCCACCTTACCAGAAACACACAGGGTCCAGGGCAGCCAGACCTGGCACCGAGTCTGCAAAGGGAAAGCATTGCTTCTGCCAAAGCCCTGACCCAGGTCTCTGTACAGCAAACCAGGCACCTCCGCAGCAGAACAACACCACGGGGAGAGAGCAGCACCAGAAAAAATTTCATTTCAAGCCAGCAAATTCCCTCTTCCTGATTTCAGATGGGGACAGTGGGTCTGGGCCCAGCTGGAGAACATGGGGGACCCCAATGGCAGCATCCCTTGGAAAACTCAAGAGAGACACCTTTGAGATCAGATCCCTTTCTCCATCCTTCTGGTATACAACTGGGATGCTTCACATGTAAATCAAAGAGTGTCTCCAGCTTTTCCTTCCTATACAAAGGATCAAGGAGGCAGCTGGTCACCCACCTCCAGCCACTCATTTCTATGCGGCCGCATGCGCAGCATGTGCTGAGCGCCTGAGGACACAAACTAATGCCTGGTCATCTCTGAGGGCTGTAGAAGATTGAGCAGGAGATGTCAAAAGCAAACAATTTAAAGCAACACATTTAATTAAAACCAGAATGAGAATTTGTTGCGAGTCCAACAATTGCAGTCTGCAGAGCTCCGGCAATCTTCGGGGGAAATTAACACAAGCTGCTAATAGCAGCATCCAATTCCACCAGTGTCTCGGAGGAAGCAGTGGTGGGGGGAAGGTAGGAAATATTCTTCAGATGAAACAATTACTGATCAGCTGCGTGACAACCACAGAGCGTCATCATTCAAACAGGCAGATGCATGAAGCTTAAAAGGAAGGAAAAAAAAGTGAAAGGAAGCCACAAAGAGCCTCCTCCAACTCTGCCATCTTGTCAGGCACACGATCTCATAGAATGGTTCGGCTTGGAAGGGACCTTAAAGATCATCCAGTCCCAACCCCCTGCCTCTCACCAGACCAGGTTGCTCCAAGCCCCATCCAGCCTGGCCTTGAACCCCTCCAGGGATGGGGCAGCCACAGCTTCTCTGGGCAACCTGGGTCAGGGTCTCACCACCCTCACAGCAAAGAATTTCTTCCTGAGATGTCATCTCAATCTCCCCTCTTTCAATTTAAAACCCTTCCCTCTCATCCTGTGGCTCCCCTCATTGATGAAGAGTCCCTCCCTAGCTTTCCTAGGGCCCCTTGAGGTCTCCCCAGAGCCTTCTCTTGTCCTGGCTGAACAACACCAACTCTCTCAGTCTGTCCCTATAGCAGAGATGTTCCAGCCCTCTGAGCATCTTTGTGTCCTCCTCTGGACCCATCCCAACAGGTCCACGTCTTTCTCATGCTGTGGACTCCAGAGCTGACCCCCACTCCAGGTGGGGTCTCACCAGAGCAGAGCAGAGGAGCAGGAACACTGTCTCCAGTGGCAATTCCCTCTCCTGCTGCTCTCCCAGCTATGCGTGGGGTGGGACTGGGTTCACTCTCCTTCTCCCATTGCTAGCAGGGTGATGCCCATCCTGGGGGGGGCTCAGCCGTGCTGGCAGGAAGCTGTAGCAGAAAGATGGGGGGCTTGGGGCAGATGGTGCCCCTGCTTCTCACCTCCAGACACCAGCAAGGTTTCAGACACAGGGATCACCACATCCCTCCCTGGCACGAGTCTCAGAAGAGGAGGGACGGAGGCTGCGAATGCCCTGAGATTGTCTTTGAAGTGACAGCAACCTGCTTTATGCCCTTAACTTTATTTCCACTTATAAAACTAAGCCCTACAAGTCCCTAGCTAAATGTAGCTCTCGCTTCCTTCTGTAGGCACCGGAGGATCTCACCTACCTCTCCCCCTAAAGTATCCAGATACAAACATCCACCCACACCATATATAACCTCTTTGCAGGCTGTAAAAACGGGAAGCTTTAATTGACACTATATTTCAAAGCGTTGTGCAGCAAGGACATGCTCCAGGCTGAGTCCTCCAGGGTATCCTCCAGCCCTGCCTTCCCCGCAAACCGCTCCCATCTCTGTAGCTCTACTTTTTGACTCATTACTTACAAGAAAAGGGGAAAAAAAACAACACCACCACCAACAAAAACAACAAAACAAAACAAAGAAACCAACCACAACCCCACTATTGAATGCACAGAGCTGAGTGGCTCAGATAACCATAAGGGGGTTTTATTGCTCAGATGGAGGGGCTCTCTCTTTCTTCCCTCTTTGACGCTGCTAAGGGTCCTCTAAATAACGCCTTGCATTTCCATACCCTCATAAAAGCCACCCCTGGTCTTAAATAAATCCCAGCCCTCCCCGAATCAGAACGAGCATCCTGCTCAGCAGGGGCTGGTCGCTGCCCCAAAGTGCAATGCCCTGGAGCCGCAGAAGGGAGAGAGGGGAGGATGCTCCCCCCATGGCATCCTCAGAGATTTAGAGGCAGAGACCCATTTCTAGGGGACAGGACACACACACACACACACACACCCTGGAAGCCATGGCAGCTTCTGCCAGCCTTTCCTGGATCTGGCCACCCCGTGAAATGAAGGCAGAGCAGCTGTACAAACCAGAGTAATTGCTCACAGGAGCCAGGGAGGGGGGACACAACCCCATCAAATGAACAAAAAGGAAGAAAACAAACTGAGAGAGAGAGAAAGAAGGGCAATAGAGACAGGCGGTTATTAATACAGCCGCTTGGAATATATCCTCCCAGCCTTTGCTGCCAGTTGGCTTCTGGTCCCAGTCAGCCCTTCCCCTCCCAGTTCCCATCCTGCAACTCCAGTGGGCTCGGGAGCTTCTTTATCACCATTGCTTGCTGCAGAGGGAAGGGGAAAGCTGCTTTTCCCCAACGCTGGAGACATTTGGTGGGGCTTCCCCCCCACACACATGCCTTTTCCCAACTTGGCTTTGGCTCCTAGCGCACTGGAGCTGGCTGGCATCTATTTGAAGTTTCCTTCAAAGACAAGTTTGCATCTGCCAGGAAAGGGATTGATTTCTTTCTTCCTTTTTTGGCTTTTCCTGCAGAGGTGTCAGTGGCTGCTCCACACTAAGGTTCTCCTTGGCTACTGGCACCTAATGAAGCGCTGCACTGCAAAAAGGAACAAGAGGGCACCCTCCTCTCGAGCGGGGAACGTCTCCCATGAACACGCCACCCCTGCCTTATCATCATGCAAAATACACAAGAGAAGAGCTCGAGGAACCATGCTCTTTAAGTGTGTGGCAACGCTGATGAGAGACGGTGCAAACCCCCCGGTGCCACAGGAGAGGCTGGTTTCAGACTGATCAAAGCTCCCAGCCCCATCTGGGCTCATGAGGGGATGCCCACACCAACCAGGTGTGGGCATTTTATTCAACCAGGAGCTCACCAGAGAGGAGCAAGCCCCCTACTTTCCATCAGCATAAGACTCTGGGAGCCCACCCTCTGCAAAGACAGCCAGCCATGTTTTTTCCCTGGGTATAATTAAAATTTCCCAGTCCATCGCCGTTCTGTAATGCCTTTAAATGTTTTATAATATTTTGCTGCCAGTTGGGTGCTGCCTTGGGATTTGGTGTTATTCAAAAAGAAGGGACAACTTTGCTCTTCCCAGGCAAGGGACTCTGCCATCGCATAAAATGATGAGATTTCAGTAAAAGTGATAGCCACTGCAAAATGTCTTGGCTGCTTCTGTGTGAAGAATTTGACTGTTTCTCATAAAAAAAATATTTTAAAAGTTTTTGCAATTTGTAATTATATTTTACAGTTTCATTACAAAGATCATTTTAATTCTTCTCTGAACCGTTTTTACCAGTCCTCTTGCCACTTTCTCTTTAGAAAAGTCATTAAGTCAGGACTGGAGATCATCCCATTTCCCCCAATTTCAAGGATATTAATCTGTTTTATTGGTATTTCATTGTCATTTCCATTCGAGTGTTCCCCGTATTTGCATAATTTGCATTGCCACCCCCTTCCCAGTGACAAGCACAGGCTCAGCTTTTCACTTTCATTCTACTGAGTCACATTGCATTGTGGTTTATTTTCTTTTTCGAGGACACAGTGTCTTCTCTGGGCCAGAACCACAGATGGGGAGCAGGATGCTGGGGTCCTACCTCCATCGCTGCCTTCCTGGCTGACCTTCAACAAGTACCAAAACCAGCTGGGACCTCCCCGTCCATGTGATGAACTGGCCAGTGCCCATCTCAAAGGTGACACGAGGTGACACCTGAGCAGCCTCATTTCCCAAATGCAAAAAGAGTTTCTGTTCTCTGGCTACTCAGTATAACGATCTGTGAACATTTCAGAATATTTATGTGCCATCTGGACAATCCTTAAAGCAGGTCAAGGTGCAGACACGTCCCTTGTTTCAGGTTATGCCTTTTTCATTACTCCACCAATGTTCAGCTCCTCCAACCTGAGACCACAAAGTTCTCCTCCCCTGTTCTTTAAGGACCAAGCCTTGACTGCTGGGATATTCCATGTACCCAAAGATTAGGTTGCAATTTCCAGAGTCAGTGGTTAAGGAGCATCCTTGGGGATCAGAGCAGAGGTGGCCATCCACATCAGCATGGGGGCACACAACACTGTGAGCATTGTTAGGTGTAGACCCAGAAGTGGAGCTAACAAGGCAGCAAGGCTCAGTGGTGGGGCTAGGGTAGGGCGCTCTGTGGGTGTTGCAGGACAGGAAATGTCCAACGAATGTGCTTCATGGCCAAGAAGAAACCACTCTTGGCAGGGCTGAATCCCACCCCCAACCACACTGGTGAGACCCTCCCCACCACAGGGTGATGAGTTGAGCCCCTCTCCATCACCCCCTGCCACTGCTGTGCCACTGCACCTCTTTTAACCACCTACCTCTCCCTAAAATATTAATCCCCCCCCAGGAGCTATTAATCCCCCCTCCATCCTAGCCCCCAAAGTCGGGGGGCTGGACAGCAGCTGGCCACACGGGGACACCCCAGCACCTGCTGATGTGCTGGCTCATTGCAGCACGTCTCTGGCAGGGAAAAAGTGGCCCCTTCGCATGCCCCGAGCTGAGAGACGAGCGCAGGAGCTGAGGAATTGGAACCGACTGAATAATGGGTCCCGTCTGCTGGAAGAAAATGAAATTTGCCCTCATGTTACTGAAAACTTGCACTCGAGGCTCACTGCACATTATAAAGAAAAGGTCAGTGGAACACAACAAATGCAAGGAGCCCAGTTGGAGAAAGCAATAAATAGTGACAGCAGCCCTCGTCTAATTTTTCAAAGCATCTCTGCCTCTGCTCAGACCCCGGCAATGTCACTCTGCACTGCTGCAAAGGGGCTGGGACAAGCGGCTTTGCTGCTGTAGGACAGGGGACATATCTCTGTGCAGGCTCCCAGGGGTTGTCACTGAGGTTGGAGGAAATCAGGAATAGCCAACAGACTCAACAATAATTATTATTAGTAATAATAAAATAACATCATCATCATCAACAACAACCCCAACAACAACAACAACAATATTAATAATAATAATAGATATGATTGAGATTTCAGCCTCAGGCTCAGAGATGTGCTTTGCTCCCCTGGGAAAGGGGATCCCTACAGCCAGGACAATTCCCAAAAAGGGGGACCCCTATGTCCCAAACACAACCCTTGGGACATCCGAGTCCCTGGAGGGTCTTACCATCTGCGATGAAGTGCTCAGGCACGTGAAGCGTCACCTTGACGGTCAGGGGGCAGGAGAGCTGGGAGCCGCACACCACAGCCAGGACACAGGAGCTGACGGCTATCAGGGTCAGTGCCGTCTTGTTGATGGGGCTCTTCATTGAACCTGGAAGGCAGAGAGAAAGGTGGGTGGGCAACAGACAAAGAAAGCTCTACCAGGGGCTTGCTCAGCCTCCCCCCTTCCCTGTGTGCATGCAGGAGAGCCCCAGTGCCAGGGAAGGGCAGACTTCAGCTCAGCAGCGCTGGAAGAGCTCCTGAGGTCTGCAAAACCCATCATGCCTTGTTTGGCTGAGTTTATAAACACTCGTCTTGGTTCACTCTCTGAATTACATCCATCTCAGGGACTGTATTTTCCTCAAGGAGGGAGAAAGTCTTCTTGGACCCCAGTACAGACCCTCTCCCTGGGAACCTCCCATCCCCAGAACCATTCACTGACCCTGCCAGGCCTCCCCGGCAAAGTTGCTGTCACTTTTTGTCAGCCTTGGCTTTTTCTGGCAGTCAAAAAAAAAACAAACAAACAAAAAAACCCAACCCAACCAAGCCTAATCCAAGGGCTGCCTCAACCGTGGCATCTTTTGTTTTCCCTTAACACCAGGAGAAATCTACACCTGTAGATGTTATATAGCACCAAGGAGTGTTAATTATTTACACAAATATATATAAATATTCAGTCATCACAGGGGGACTACGCTGAACAACAAAGCGACCTACAGAGCCAGCCGCTTTTGACAGGCAGGAGATATTACAAAACAAGTTTTATTTTGTTGAGCGCAGGAGCTGACAGCATCTCCCACAAAGAAGCTCAGCAGCTCCTGACAGATGAAAGCCAGCCGCCCAAGCAGGCACCCACCCTGTCCTGTCCCCCCTTCCCCGATGCATGGGACACTCTCAGACTGCCATCCCTCCTCTCGAAGGCACCAGGGTGAAGGGATGCCTGCACCGAGGAATAATTCCATGAGGCTGAGGGGATCCCATCACCCCTTGGCTCTGCCAGGCTTGGTTGGTGGCTTCTACTTTTTTTGATTGTTTTTCTGAAAAATTAGATGAAAGCCAACAAAATCAAGCATCCTCAGGTCTAGAGAGGCCGGCAGCAGGTACAAACCCCCTGAGAAACCCTCACGGAGCAGCGTGGCATTAAGATGACTGAATCACTGTCTACTACACTTGGGTGGGACAGAGCAAACTCTGCAGGGAAGGGGGTGAAGATGGGCAACAGAGTCGTCAGGAGAGATCTGTCTGCCCCAGGAGATTTGGATGGTCTTGTTGGCTGCAACCAAGAGCAACCATGTCCAGAAGACACTTGGATTGACGGAGAGTGTCCTTCACTGAGAGAGATCTTATAGCCCCTTCCAGTACCTGAAAGAGGCCTACAAGAAAGCTAGGGAGGGACTGTTTGCAAGGGCATATAGTGACAGGATGAGGGACAGTGGTTTTAAACTAAAGCAGGACAGGTTTACATTAGACATTAGGAAGAATTTCTTTACGATGAGGGTGGTGAGACACTGGAACAGGTTGCCCAGAGAGGTGTTGGTGGCCCCATCCCTGGAGACATTCAAGGTTGGGCTTGATAATGCTCTGAGCAACCTGATCTAGTTAAAGATGTCCCTGCTTACTGCAGGGGGGTTGGAGTAGATGACTTTTACAAGTCCTTTCCAACCCAACACTTCTATGATACATGGAGAAGACCATGAGAAACCATCCCCTGGCAACTGCTACCTCATCAACAGGACTCAAGAAAGAAGTAGCCCTGGAGACCATGTCTTGGGGCACCACTAGTCCTCTGCCATTCAGTCCTCCAGCACTGGGGGCTGCCCCACCACTGCTCCAACTGCACCATATCCCCCATATCACCCAGTCTGACACCGTGCACCAGCACCCCACTTTGCTTGACGCTAACGATAGATGCCTCACAGAGCAGCTGGATCCTTTCTCTGGTGCTTGGGACATTGATTAAAACTCACCCAGAGAGTACAGCAATGCCAAAGAGAGGGCACAGCCCGGTAATTAACCCCGGCCACCGCGCCGTCTATTACGGTGCGGCTGAGGCAATGGAGGCTGCTGGCAGACCTGACTGTGTCCCTGCTCAGGATTCAGGTGAGGACAACTGATTTATTTGTTTTGGAAGCCAATCCAGCCTCTCCTCCTTTGCTCCCCCAGCCCCTCTCATCAGCAAAAGCGAGATTTAAAAACCTATTGGTTTGAAAATTGAAGGGGAAATAACACCCACCAAGTTAGCACTTGCACAGCCCATGATGTGACCGGAGCTGCTGGTAGGAGATGTTGGTGACCAGGCAGGAATCTTGGGCTCAGTTTGTGCCCACAGCACAACCTGCCTTCTCCAAGCAGGGTAGTACATCCCACCAAAGCATCCCTTGCTGCAGGACGGAGCCTGCACAGCGGATGCTCCAACCAGCATTTGCAGGACAGGAGAAGCAGCTGATCTGCTGGAAAACACCCCCAATCACCGCGACCAACAGGAGTAAGCAAATTGATTATTTATGAAGCATCTTTTACTTTCCTTATGCACTCATCATCTAAGCAGCCTTGCCACCCCTATTTCACAGCTTTGTCGCCAGACTTCACCTCATGAGCCCCTTTTTTCCTTCCCAATCTATATTCATATCATCAGCATAAGTTAGCACCTCCTTGGGAGGCAAACTCATCCTCTCACTGGGCATACTGTGCCAGCCACAAACCCTGTGCTTGCCTAGAGTTATTACATGAATGCAAAAAGGAAAAAGGGAGGGGAGGGGGAGAAAAAAGAAAAAAGAAGGAAAAGAGCCTCCATCAGGATAATTGGACACAGCCAAGTATACAATAGACTCGAGAACACTGGATTTTACCATTATAAATCACCTTTCAATCCAGGGTCTTAAAGTGCTTTGCAAACATTAAACCACAAATCCCTTCTGAGTTAGACAAGTATTATCCCCATCTCACAAAGAGCCTGAATCACAGGTACGGTGGCAGCTTTCACCATCCTGCAGCTGGAGTGGAGCTGGAGGAATTAGGATCCAGGAACTCCCATCTCCAGCAATCCATGGAGCTTCTTCTTTCCCTGTGACTAAGAGGAAAGGGACAAAGGAGCTTGAAACAGCAAAAAGCCCATTACAGTTCAATGAGTTTGTGCTTGGCTGCCCAAGGAAAGGGACAATGTGCTACAAGTCTCCTAGAACTACCATCTCTGCTCCCCTTACTCCCAACCCCGCCTCATTTCCATCACGATACTAATTATTGAACTCTAGCACTGACTGATGTTGGCTTTGACCAACTGAACCAAAACGACGAGTCTTCTGCTTGAGCAGAAATTAGATTTCCAGCTCAGCTCCTGCCAGGTTTGATGAGAGGCTGTTGGAAGAGCAGATCCTTCCTTCATTCTTGAAAGAGAGGGACATGGCTCCCTTCTCCATCCCATTGCCTGCTCTTCAGACCATGGATGCTCCAGCAGAAGAACTCCTGTGCTGCCTTCAAACACCTGTCTGGAGGGAAACAGCTTCATACCAGGCCTCTAAAACCACAAGCGAATGTATTCTTAGCAAGTCACTGCCAACCAAACCAACCTCAACAGATTCATGGGGTGCTTCCTGCTCCTGTTTGAGCAGGGAGACAAAATGACCAATTCCTTGGCCCAGGGAGGGATCCAAACCCAGGTATTAACTCAGGCAGCACCACACAAACCACAATGCTACAGATGGCAGCTCTTCCTGGCTGAAGCCTGCTCGTTTCTTCCTCTCCTTGTCATCCCCAGGCTTTCAGGGAGATGTTTGAAGTGCAGAACCCATGGTGAACATGAACCCATGTTCACCAAACAAGCTGATATCAACCTCCTTGACCAAGAGGACAAAGCCTGGAAGGGGAATGCAAGACCTTCATGAATAGTTGATAGGACTCAGAAGCCCTGAGAGCCTCAGCACCCAATGCAAGTCTTAATTTGGGTCTTGTCAGGCCCAAAAATCCCAAGAGGAAGGTGGTAACCAGGTTCAGCTGAAACCAAACTCAGCCTTCAGATTCATCTGCCCTACTTACTCCTTCAGATGCTAAAATGATCTCTCTGTATTTTTAATTAAACAGGTTTCTGATGTATTTTGGATGGTTGCAGTGGAGTGAGTGGGTGCCCAAGTGCTCAGTCAGGCTGTCTTGGGGGGAAAGTGATGGCCTGTGCCTGAAGAGCAGGCAGAGCAGGGGCAGAGCTGCCGACAGGACATGTGAGAAGGATGAAGAATAAGAAATTATTTCTTCCCCAAAGGGGAGAAATAACCTCTCCCTCACCCCAGTCTGTGAGAGCAAAGGACAGAAATGCAGAAAGGGAAGACAAACTGCTCCATTTTAAGGCAGAATCATACCCAAGATGTTTCCTGCTAGCGATTCAATTAACGGCAGCTTAATTAGACTGGAAGACAAGAGGAGTAGACAGGACTGTGGTCAGAGGGAGTCCTGCCTCTACCACCTTTCCCACCCAGGATTTAACCCCCGGTAACACAGGTGCCAATTAGCCCAGCTCCGGTCTCCCGGAGAAGACGTGGGTCCCTCTGCATCCAGCTCAGAAACAGCTTGCAAAGCACCACGTTCCCCTGAAGATTTTGCACCTGCTGCAAGATGAAGATAAATTCAAAGCCACTGGTGTAAACACTCCGCAAACAGCCCCTCCAAATGCACCGTGTCTCCTCCGAAAGATCATTTCCTCGTGCAGTTAATTACTCACTGCTTTGTACGCTTTCCCTTGCCCACCTAAAGGACAAGATGGGTGGAAAAAAACCTGACAAAACTCTGAAGCTTATTTCTTTTTAATATTGACAGTGCTGCCTAAATCTAAGGGGGTGGGGAAAAAGGTATGTTCAGAATATGTATGTATGGATTTATGAGCAACACAAATATCCTGTGCTCTTGGTAATATGATGTTTCTAAATCAGGCTCATAAATACATGCTTGGGAGATTAGTCTATAAAAAAAATAAACTTTAATTACCCCATCTTTATCAGCACACAGCCCATGGTGTTAGCCATATGTGGGTGTTAAAACACCAAGTGCTTTGCAATCTTCCCTGCCCCCCCAGAGATAATAGCATAATACACACTGTTTCGCGGCTACTCGGATATTAAAATGTATTTCTACCACCCGAGGAAGACAGGGCTGGGGAAACCGAGCAGCAGAACGGCGAGTGCCTGAACTGCTTAGCAACGCTGCTGTGCTCTGCCACATCCAGTGCCACCAGTGTTTGGTGTGGGGTAAACATCTCCCCTGGTGCGTGTGGGGGGTGAACATCTCCCCTTATGTGTGGCGGGTGAACATCTCCCTTGATGTGTGGGGTGAATATCTCCCCTGGTGTGTGGCGGGTGAACATCTCCCCTGATGTGTGGGGTGAACATCTCCCCTGGTGTGTGGGGTGATCATCTCCCCTGGTGTGTCCCCCCTGCTGGGACCAGAGAGCCCACCACAACCTGTCTGGCATCCCCAGCATCCCCTCGCCCACTGCCCGCATGTCAGAGGAGTTGGGTGCTCCTAATGATCCTTCTTTATGTTCCAGCAGAGGCTCATTAACACGGCACAACAGCGTTTCCAGGACACCCTCACACACAGAAACATCTCAAGGTGTTTTACAAGTGGGAGATCATGTCAATTCAAATCAAATGCCAATTAAGATGAACAGCGGGGCTGGCAGGTGGCTACTGCCACGGAGCATCCCCCGCACTGGGGAGCAGCGTTGCCCGTCTCCCCCTCCCTGCCCTGGGGAATCCTCAACCCTTCCACGTTGGGGTGGTCCTTCTTTTTCCTGCACCAGACACATGGCAGGAGATGGCATAAGATGGGGCAGAGTGGTATGGCACAGGGTGGTACATCCTCCTTCCAGCCAGACACAGCTCTCCCACACAGTGGTCTCCACTAAGCCTTCATGGACCACTCTGCCCCAGAGATGCTTCCCTCAGAAGGGGATGAACATTGACACAATGAACCCCCCCATCCCAGGCAGCATCTGAGCAATGGCATGGGAGTACAAGTGGGCATCTGATCGCATACCCTCTCTGCAATGCCTGGCCTCAGCTTCTTCTCCAGCAGGCACCTTCTCCATCCTTGCCTTGGGCACATCCCAAGTGAAGGTGCTCCACAGCCTGGATGTAGGTCAGGTTTTGGGCATGAGGGTTGTCTCCAGCCTCATCCCCAGATCCAGCAGGATGGAGAACAGCCCCAAAGTGATGGCTTTGCTGCCCCAGTGCTGGAAGACACCCCTCTCCCCTCCAAGACGGCAGAGAGGGTGCACACAAGAAGGGATGGAGGGGGAGCAAGAAGGAAAGACAGCTCTGCTGTGCAGCAGAAGGGTGAGATCAGACGCTTCTGGATTTATAGAGGATTTGATCTTGCTAAGCGCACACTGAATCAGATTAATACTATTAACATTTATGAATTACCCACTAGCAATTAGCCGAGGTGTCCCCCGGTACGGCATGGAGGGCTGCAGAAAAGGAGAGGTCAAGGGTTTGGTGGTTGAGCTCTGGTGTGCACCGCAGCCCGCGCTGCTCACCCCAGTGAGCTCCTGTGCTCCTCCAGCAACCCCAGCCTCAGCTCTTTATGTGTTCCTGGAGTTTTAATGCCTCATATACTGAATAAATGTATTTACTTCCTATTTATACAGCTGCCGGTGGTGCTCCCCCTTGGCTCTAAAACACCATGTCTGCAGCTTGCAGGGAGATGACACGAGTAAATTTCCACCACGTGGAGGAGGAGGAAGGGGGGAAGTGGAGGGAAAGGAAAAGTCCTGTAGTTTGGGCAAAGAAGGGGCAGCAGAGGGGAGCGGGAAAATGGAGAAGACTGAGGTGGCACAGGTGGATCTTTGCTGACCCACCAACTCCATCACCACCAGAACCACCACCCTCCAAGCCCCATCACCACCAGGGCTACCACCTCTAGGTCCATTATCACTATGGTTACCACCTCTAGCCCCATCACTACCACAGCACCACCCTCCAGCCCTGTCACCACCAAGTTCACCACTACTGGGCTCAAAACCACCAGGGCCACCACCTCCAGCTCCATCACCACAGGCAGGTTCTCTGCACACGTCTCAGACCTACCCCAGCACCACAAAGCAGGTAGAATTTGTGCAAACCCAATATGCTCTCCTGGTGCTGTTACATTTTTTGCATTTTTCTGGGCACGAACAATTAAAATCAATGAAGTCAGTTTGGCTTTCATGTTCTCGGTGCTGAATCAGTTGAGATAAAATCACATTAAAGAAACAGTTACATATTAAAAGGCAGAGATTGCCTGCACTGGAATTTTCTTTCACCCAAATCAATGGAAACACTTCTCCTGGAATTAAGGCCTGATTCTTTTTCACTTTAAACTCCAAATGAGTCCCAATTTTACAATATACAAACACAAAGGCAAATCTGAGCGGAAGGCTTCATTTTAAGGAGGAGGGAAAGCAATTTTCAATACAGTGTAACGAAAACATTATTCCTACAGGAAAAAAAAAAAAAAAGAGAGAGAGAGAGAAAAAAAAGTAATCATTATCTATGAAATAGCTCATGTTGAGTCACAGCCCAGGGAGAATTGTGCTCAGTGAGTGAAGAGCTGGTCAGATAGCTGGATTGATTTTGGAAGCTGGGAGGGAGAGGTGATGAAGGCCAGGCTGATTGGGAGGGCTCAGGACCCATCAGGAGATGCCCCAGCATCAATGAGCTGCTGGACCTTCCCCATGCTGCCCATCCAGGCCCTCTTCATCGCCACCTCACTGCTCCCTGGGACTCCTGGGGAGCTCCATGGGAAAAAACAGCCCAAACAAACCATCAAACCAATGCAAAACCATCTTTCTCTTCCTTTGCTGTTTTTAGAATATGATGAAAAATGACCCGAAAAAGTGCGAGAATCAAAATCTCTGCTCTGCTACAGCTCCCCAGGGTGGGGAGACAGCCCCTCTGTGCCTCAGTTTTCCCCACAGCCGTGATACTATGAGTTTCACCAGCGTGTTGTGACGCCAGCCACCCTCCTTCTCCTCTTCCTCCTCCCTCCGGGCAGACAAATTCATGGCGTCATGGCCGCGTCGAGCATGGCCACCCAAAGGCAGCTTCACCTCCCAGCCAGCGCCAACCCTCACCCTCCTCCCGTCCGCATCCAGCCCCATGTTTATGTTCCGCTTCCTGGGAAACAAGAGGCTCGTTACCATGCGGCGGGCGACAGCAGAGCGATTAGTGAAATTTGTTACCCACATGCTCTGAACAAAATTAAATTAAAAGTGCTGCTTTGCTGTCAAGATAAGGGCCAAGCCGGAGAGATAATTTTTCACTCTCAAACACTCAATTACTCGCTGAGGCTGTATCAGATACAATCAAAAAATAAATAAATAAAGAGAAAGACCCACACTGACTCCGGGAACAGATGTAAAAGCCGTTATCTCCAGCACAGTCCGGGGGAAGTTAAAGAGCCCGCGGCTGCCACGGCACCACAACCACTTTAATTGCGGCTCCCTCTGCTCCCTGGCTCCCACTTCGCACAGCATCCCCTCTCCTGAGAGCTCGGCACCCCTGGCACTGGCAAGAACCGTGCGTGCAACCACCTTCATGGGACCGAAGGCAACCCCAGCCCCGTTTCCCTGCAAAGACCAGGATGGAGAGGGGGCTTTAGGGGAGAGGGGGTTTATGTGCTGATGCAGCGCTGGCTGGCTCTGCCAGCGCAGCACGCCATCAGGCAAAGGCAAAGTTCCTTTGCTTGCTGGAAAAACACAGGACCCACGATGGCGCTTTGGAGAGTGAAGAAAGGTTGGAAATAAAGAGTGTCCCTTGTTGGCACCCCCGCCCCTGGGCATGGAGGGGCAGGGGACAGGCCAGGGGTGGCTGTACCCCACTGCTCTGGGAGGTGGAAACGAGACTTGTGTCACAAAGATATCTCATCCCTTGAGATTTGGGGATGCCCAGGTTGCATGTGACCCCAGTTATCCCCTCTGGGGTGCTCTTCCCTGGCCTCATGGAGAGCAGCACAGTTCCATGTGATATGAACCAGCACCAGGCACCAGCACTGACCCCTCTACCTGTCCCCTTCCCAGGAACATGGGCCAACTGTGCCACAGAGGCATAGACAGACCTATCATTCCCTCTTGCACCCTAAGCCAACAAACCCATTTGCTTTATTGCCTTTTGTATCCTGGGGTGATTCCCAATGGCATCCTCCCCCACTTTGGAGGAGGGATGTGGAGCCGAAGCGGGTGCAGACCCGGGGGAGGTGATTCCCCGAGGAGCCTGGCAGAGACAGGGTGACGTGCTGCCCGCAGCGTTTGCTCAGCCCTGGCAAGGCTGGAGGACACCAACAGAGCACAGAGAACCGTACCCAAACTTCATTCTGCATTTCGTTTAGTTCCCCGTGAAATAATAAGTGTCTGCTGCCTCCGGAGACAGGAGAGGATCAAAGCGAAGCTTCCTCATATGTAACAGACTCCGAATACCTAATATTCCTTTATAAAAGGCCTTGTTTTAAACACCAAATACAGAGGCAGATCAAAGCTCAGCTTCTCATTTCTCTAACAGCCCTCAGAAGACTTCGCCAGCCAGCAAGGCATACACATGCGCGCACACACGCACGGCTGACACCAATCCAAGGTACATAATTGGACTCTGCTAATTTGTCTAAACCATCACCGTGTGCTATGGAAACAGACAGGTGCCTTGTTTGCAGAGACCTTGACAAAGGAGCATCCCAAACCCACCTTCCCCCTTCCCCGAGGAGCTTTCCTGGGGTGGCAGCAGGGTGCTGGGGATGGGGAGGTACCACCTGAACCAAAGCAATGCACCAAAACAGGGGAGGATATATTCCCCCATCCTCTTTTTAGCAGGCGATGCCGAGAGGGTTCACCAGAACCCGAGTGGGGAGGAGTGGGCTCAGGGTGGTCCAGCTCGGGCTGAAGCAGATGCCAGAGCCTGCCTGAAGGGCAGCAGCCACCCGAGGCCATCTGATGCAAGATCCCAGCCAGGTCACTCACTGTGCTGGGTGCCCTCCAGCCTATCTCAACCAGCATCGCTTTGTGCTTGCACTCAGCGTTCCACTTTGTATCTGGGTTTCCAGCAGCATCTTGTACCTGACTTGTCTGCCTTGATGCGGGGAAGTGAGATCAGCCCTCCCAGGGGCTCTGACACAGGACCCCGGCAGCTCCCAGGGGCTCAGCCAACAGCCTGGGGAACAAGAAGACTCTCTGGGATTCCAAGACGCATGGGGTCAGGATGCTCAGCCCCTTGCAGGGTCTCCACGTGATGTCCTCGCTTTCCCTGCCACGGTTTCCCCTGTCCCAGGCTGCTTCACAGCCAATGCCCTGCAGACCCCACCTGATGCTGATTTCCTCTTCATTTGCCCCTTAGAAATGAAGGCTAAAAAAAAAGAGGCCTAAAAGAGGCTTGAAAGAGCAGGAACGTTTCTGCATTACAGAGCAGCTGTTCAAGGACGCAGACAGAGTTTGGGGGAGGCTTGCTCACATCTCTCCCTTCCCCACCAGTGAGCCAGTGGGGGGCTCGTTAGACTCACCATGTCCTTGACGAGCCTGGAAGAGCCCCAGCACTGCAGGGAGCCTGCTACGGCCTTGGAGTTACGATGCTGCTTCTTTTATCCTTCCCCTAATCTTTCTCTCCATTTGAGCAGCCACCGGGCAGCCTCTGCATGTGATCCACGGAGCTCAAGGATGCAACTTCAGACCCGGAGCTGACTATATTTTGCTGGGCAGGAGGCAAGCACCACCCCGGAGCAAGGGGATGGAGCAGGAGCGATGCACCTTATGGCTCCACATCCCTTTTGGAAGGGAGGGAACAGGGGATGTTCACTACTAATATTTTCCTCTCAAACTTAGAAGGGGAACAGACTGAACGCATCCCACACTGCTCAGAAGAGAGGCAGTGAGTATCAAAGCTTGATATCACCTGTGATAGGCAGCTGGGGATGTGGATTAGCATCTCCACAACGCTGGCAAGTTCTCCCTTATGGAGACTTTTGGTGCCGGTGAAAGGTGTGACGGCTGACAGCCCTGGACACAGGAGCCATCTTCATACCACAGCCAGAAAACAAGGAGGTTCCCATGCTTCCCGATTCTCCCGGGGCAGTGGGGAAGGGAAGAGTCACCCACACACACACCCCCAGGGAGCAGAGCCCTGGAGTGAAAGCATAAGGCTGTTGTGAACAGGTTGCAAGAAAATCTAATTTCTGGAAAATCTCATGGAGTCAGTGCTGAGGGTCAGCAGGAAGGAGCAAATCTGCTGTCCCAGCTGAGGGTCCCTCCAGTCTTCCTGTGTGGAGCTCCACATGGCCTGAGACAATTGCTCTTAGGACTTGTTTCACTTGGAAAACCAGGACATAAAGTCTAAATTCCAAGTCTCTTGGGAGCAGAGAATTGGAAAGCTGCCATGAGCACAGGGTGAAGACAAGAGACATCTCGCTGAAGATGGGTATGAACAGCGTGCCTCTTGACAGCTCTCCAGGGACACTGGTGACCAGCATGACCTCTCCCAGCTCAAATCCCAGAGATGGAGTTGAGCCCAACAGCAAAGACCTAGGCTCCATGGGAAAGTGTCCTCAGCATTATTTCTTACACACTTCCAGCCTTTAACTTCTCTGGAGACTTTCCAAAGACAGGGGAATGTAAGTGTAAAGGGGATCCCACAGACCTCAAGGTGGGAAGACGCATGGTGGGGCATGTTGGGACCACAGCAGGTGATGCCTTGGCCGTCCCTCCCTCTGTGCCCCGATGATTCGAATTTACTCCTCCATTAATTCCAGCATTAAAAAGCAGGTATCAATGGGTCTGATGTTCCTGAGCCACCAGAACAAGCTCTTCTTTGCTTGATACTTACCTGTGGGAATGTCCCTCTAATACACCTTGCCAGGGCAGTACGAGACCTGCAGAGTTTCTTCTACAGGAGACACACAAAGTCCCCGACCACTTAACCTGCCAGCATCAACAAAGCTCGAAGTAAAATGGAACCTACATGCTGCTTAAGTGGAAGTTTCTCATGGCATCAGCTGGGATCAATGCCTTGACAGTATCAGTAATTAGGCTCAATCCTGCAAAACCTAATCTGAGGAGAGAAACCCCAAGGAATCTCTCTCCTTGGACCTGATAACTATTTCACGGCACCTGCAATGACACACTACCATGGCAAAATCGATACAGGAACATCATTGTAAGAATTAACCATGTCTGACGACGCATCCGTCTCTATTAGAGTTATGATCTCGTCCAATTACGGCTCTTCACTGAACTTGTAATTATGAGTTTGGTACTGAGACTTCCCACTAAGCTATTGCTTTCCTTCCACGAGGGAGAGAAGAGTCAATGAAAGGATAATGGAAAATTCCTTTCAAGGACACAGTGATGGCAAAAATTTAGCTAGACAGGAAGGGAAATACAATGGGGACTTTATGCAAGATGATCCCCTTGGTTGGCCACCAGCGAACGTGAACAAACCAGGTTCTTGCAGCATCACTCAAAACGCTACTGTAGATCTAACAGCCAGCTCTGTGCAACCACGCGAGGCAGCTCATCCTCCTGAATTCACTTCAAACCCAGCCATCAAAGCTGCCCAGGTGAACAACAGCTTATTCAACGGAAAATAAAGAAATTCTTCCCATTTATCTCTTCCTTTATATTTGCCCTACAAGGAAGCTTAAACAAACATCCCAAAGCCAATGCATATGTCAATAAGAGTATCTTTGTACCCAGCATCCAGCACGAGTGCATTTCAAGAAACAGACGAGCACTTGACCTCGTGGGGAACGGCTTCAAGACACTTTTAAAGCAGAGATTTATCTGCTTTTCATTAAAACACAGTTTGTCCACACCTTGCTCCTGCACCGTCTCCCCCTTCCCTTGTGGCAGCTGAAAAAAACCCAAACTTCAGTGACTTTCCCAAAGTGCCAAGGACTTTCACGCCAGCCCAGTATTTGAGAATAACTCACTGCAAAAAACTGCTTCAGCATCTGGGAATTTTTCCCCCTGAATTGGTGACTTTTGGGGACCATTTCTTTTGTCACGTTTGCCACACAACCAATCCCTTCCTGCTCTTCCTCAGCAGACATCGCAAATCATTTTCCCCTTAAGGCAGCTGCGTTTCTCCTGCAACAGGTGACTTCTAACTCACGAATTTCATCAAAAGCTCATTTTAAACTCAGTGAGAATTCCTCCTGTGTCTAAAACACACAGAAAAGAAAGGAATACCACCAACAAAAAAGAATTGGAACAAACGTAATACACCTCTGTGCACGCATATGTTTGCTCCCACGTGCGGTCATCAAGCTGATCAGAGGTATTGAGGTAATTTATTTTCCATCCAAATAAACACGTTGCCAGCATTTTTGGGAATGCCTAATCACAGAAACAAACGGGGCCGCCTCTGCTGCAGTGGGTGCAGGCATCTATCCGGCCTGCAGTGCTCTTGCCTGTGCCTGGCTTAGTATGGAAAACAAATGGAGGCAGCAAACCCACAGGGTAATTTTGAAATTGCTTCCCAGCCTAGTTATTTTTCCTGGCAGTGATTTTTTAGAAATGCAGCAGGAGCAGCAGCAAGGATGGGCTCTCCCCGTCCTCCACCAACGAGCATGGTCCGAGGATCCCGAACAAAAGCGATCCAGCGGGGTGGGAGTGAAGGAAATGTGGAAGCTGAGTTCAAGCTGCAGATGGGATTTCCGTTTCTCAGCTTCTCTAACTCACCAAAACCAAAAAAAGCCTGAAGGGACCCCAGTCAACAAATCCCTGCCCCAACCCTCATTTTGAATTTGTTCCTTTTAATTGCCTTTGTGTGGAGAGGAAGGCTGGGAAATTTCCGCTTGACGGATGCTTTGTTTTGGAAATAAAGGGTGAAAACCAGGAGTTGGAGGAATGGCCAAGGTGACTATCCCCATGACTACCCCCACCAGCTGCACTGGCACCAGGATGATGACGGACACAGTCACCACCCGCTGGTGCAGCTTCAGGGAAGTGCCAGAGCACGTGTAACGTAACGGATAGTAGAAACTGTCAAAGAAACCCAGAACCTCAGCAACATCAGTGGGAATTGCTATTTTATAGCTCCTGCGTGGTGCTGTATCACACAAACAGCATTTTGTGGGGTGTCCTTATCCCTACTGACTGGTATTGTGGCTAAACTCATGCACTACCTGACAGCATCACTCATGGAAACAGTGTCCTGGTTTGAGGTAAAACAAACCCATTTTCTGTTTTAACTTCTAACTAATTCAACCCTGAAATGACCAGCAGATTGGTCAGAAATTGTTCCCTCTCAGGGTGCTCAGCCCTGATCACCCCAAGGGATGGTGCAGAGAGGCCCTGGCTTAGACTCATGGCTGGAACAACCAAGGGCAGGGAATGGCGGGATTTGCCCCCTCGGAGGGTGGGAAGTGGAAAAGTCTCGAGGGGTCACCCCTGTGGGGAGGAGAGGACAGGACAGGGGACCCCAAACTGACCCACAGCGTGTTCCATCCCATCCCCATCACGCTCAGTAGAAAAGCTGAGGGACCAAAGGGTCAACTCTCTTCCTTCCATGGTCGATGTCTGAGGAGGACCCCTCTGCCTTTGATCCCCATCCGAGCGTTCCTGACTCCACAGCTGGAATCCAGCTCCAGTCCGTCACCGAGTCCAGGCTGGGACTTTTCCTGATGCTGCTGGTGATGTGAATGAAACTCCTGGGAGCTTCATAAAGTTCTGTATATACTGTATCCTTTTTTTTTTTAAAACTTTTTTTTTTAAAATGTTCTTTTTATTGCTTATACTTTCATTACTTTAGTTTTTTTCTAAACTTCTACATCTTTTTAATCTCTTCCTCTCCTCTCTTTTTCTTAAGGGTGGGGGGAAGGAGGGGCCATAACCTGTCATTCTGATTGGTCAAAACCATGACAAACAGTGCTGGTGCTCAACCATTTTTTATCTCTTACATCCTTGTGTCCCTACATCGCTTTGTACCTTTGCTTCGCCTCCGGCTCCGATAATGCTCGGTGTAGAAGGTTAACTGGGTTTCATCGTCCGCCTCTGAGCCAGAGTTCCCTTTGGCACGTCCAAACCCGATCCCACCTGCAAGCAATAGAGAGGGAGAAATCAGCCCTGTCAGCTGGGATGCACAGCAACGGGAGGGGGGTTGGGAGATGGGAGCTGATGGATTTGGCCAGCATCCACCGCTCCCAGCCCAGGTGCTCTGCTTCGGGGTCACCAGAAATGACCAGGGACTTTTGCCACTCCAGATTTTGCTGGTCTCTTACAGCCAAGAGTCAAGACCCCACAGTGCCAGCTGTGATGTGAACTTAAGAAGATGCTTTCTATCCCTAGGGATGTATTTCACATATTTATCACAATATATTTACCAAAAAAACCCTCTCAGGGTAGAAGCTGCTTCCCCCGAGGACACCTACACATTAGGTACAGTGAATTTTAGGTGTTTGCTTCTGAGTCAACCCAGCAGAGACAAGCGGCACAGTGAGGTGGGGTGGAGGTGGGGGAGATGGAATACAGCACTTGGAGGACCCTCACTGCATGGTGAGGGCCCAGCTTCCTACCCTCAGCACCTGTTATTGGCCCATCTGGCTCCAGCAGCTCGCCGTGATGGCCAGCAGCACGTGTCCCTGTGGTGGCCAGCTCCCAGAGCATGGCAAAGAGCCAGGCTGGCTCATGGTTTATCAGCATCTCCCTCCTGGAGCCAGTGTGGGATGGTGGAGGAGCCCAGCTACTTCAGCCACGGGACCCACCAAGGAGTGACAGACGCTTTAAAAGCAACACAGAGTCTTAACTGGCACAAGTCCTTCAATCCTTGCAGAGCTTAAAGCAAAGAGGCCTCTGGGGGTTGACAGTGGCCCTTTAAACTGCCATTAAAATATTTTACTGTTTTTAAAAAATCCTTTATTCTAGGCAGAAGCACAATTTCCCCACTTCTTGGCAGGAGAACAGAAAACGAGTGGTGCCTTCTGCCCTCTGAAATCCTTAATCACTGTGATGAGAGGTGGCTGGCAGGAGCCAGAGGGACACCAGGAGCTCGGCACGTGGCTCCTGTCCCATCCATGCCCCGATCTGCCCGTGCACTGCCCTCGTGGGTGTTGGGAGGGGTGTCTCAGCAGGGGTGGGTAAGGAAGAGGCTCCATCAGCTCTTTTCCACCTGAAAGCAGCAGGAGGGTCAGTGCTTGCACAGCACAACAGCATTTACTGCTGGGACATGGGGTCTGGGGGGGTTTATGGACCCACACCCCAAACCGTAACCCACTGTCAGACCCCGGTAATCACTGCAAACACCCAGCTTCAGGATACACCCGCACCCAGCAACTGGGGTTTTGAAGGGCACGGCAGAGTGGTAAAACCAATCAGGCTTATTCACATCAGCAAGGAAAATCTTAATTAACCTGGGCTTCTAATGCAAGCCCTTGGGCAACCAGCCAGGGCTGCAGCTCTGCTGTACATCCCTGCTGCCCCTGAGGAGGGGCTGCCCTGGGCAGACAGACACCAGCTACAGGAGGTTTTTCCCCCAAAAGCTCAACAGATCCAGCTCTTCTGCCTGGGGAGAGGGACCTGGACACTGCCTGTGCAGGCAGGACATGCCACATCCCCTCTGCCACCATCCTGTGAGCCAGATCTGGTCCCTTTTGGGCAGGCAGATGGCTGGGGTGTGGGCAGAGGCAGCAGTCTCTGGTGCTTGCTCCCCTCTTGCATCCTGCTGATGTGACCAGGCAGCTGGTGCAGGCAGCAGGCAGTGTAGGCAGGGGGCAGTGCAGGGGACAGGCAGTGCAGGCAGGGGACAGTGCAGGCAGTGCAGACAGGGGGCAAGCAGTGCAGGCAGCAGAAAGGCAGCGCAGGCAGTGCAGGCAGCAGGCAGTGCAGGCAGGGGACAGTGCAGGCAGGGGACAGTGCAGGCAGGGGACAGGCAGTGCAGGCAGGGGCCCGGCAGTGCAGGCAGGGGCAGTGCAGGCAGGGGGAAGCAGTGCAGGGGACAGGCAGTGCAGGCAGCAGCTGCTCCACCAACCACCATCCCAGCCCCCTCCGGCCGCTCGACGTTTGTTTGCTGGCTGCGTCTCCATGATGGATGGCGCTGACATGTTAAATTACTCAGGCTGGATGTCTTCGGAGAGCTGGTGACAACGATATTGCATTTTCTGATTACCCAGCACTGCGCAGGATGTATAAATACAGGAGTCGGGAGACCTCGGTGCAGCTCCCCAGCCTGCAGCGGAAACGTCTCCTCTGACCCAACGCGCGGTGGCGGAGGTCAGCTCAGAAACATGAGCTTAGGACAGAGAAACGGCTGGAAGGTGTGCACTTTTACCCCTCCACGCACTCAAGGATGCTAGAACGCATCTTGGCAGTGGGTTTGGGGGTCCCAGAGCCCCATCAAGGCAGCCTGGAAGACACAAGAGCTCTGATCCTGAACTGATGCAGCTGTGAATCTGAGTTTCGAGTTTAACTCATCCCAAAATCTTCCTGATGCACCTCTATGAGATGCTCACGCTTGAGGCAATACCTCCTGTACCAACTCCACCTTGGTGGCAGGCTGCTCACTGGGACATAGGGCTGAGAATGCTTGGGATGGGGCCAAGGATACCTGGGACGAGGCCAAGGGTGCTCAAGATGGGGCTGAGAATGCCCAAGACAGGGCCAAGGGTGCTTGAGACAGGGCTGAGGATGCTTGAGATGGGGCTGAGGATGCTCGAGATGGGGCCAAGGATGCTTGAGATGGGGCCAAGGACACTACAGATGGGGTCAAGGATGCCTGGGATGGAGCTGAGGATGCTTGAGATGGGGCTGAGGATGCCTGGGATGGGGCCGAGGGTGCTTGAGATAGGGCTGAGGATGCCTGTGATGGGACCAAGGATGCTCAAGACAGGGTCGAGGATGCTCAAGAGGGGGCAGAAGATGCTCAAGATGGGGCTGAGGATGCTTGAGACAGGGCCGAGGACCTGGGATGTGGCTGAGGATGCTCGAGACGGGGCCCAGGATGCTCACAGCAGAGAGCACCCACATTCAGCAAGGAAGGAGAAGCAGAGCACCCAACTCAAACCAAGGAAACCTGCCTGGCCAACACTCCTTTTCTTTTTTAAAAAGAGGGGAGAAACCACCCAGTAACAGAGAAATAAAGATCCCGATCACCGCGGCAGATTATGAAGCAGAATAAGATGCTTCAGAATGAGAGACGACGGGGCAACAGCAACTTCACCCCCCAACACACCAGCAATCCTTTGCAGCACCTCCCCTGAGGAGCTACATCCCCTTTACACCCATTTTTCTTCTATTATTTAGAGAAAAAGCAAAGCTCCCCCTTCTCTCTCTTCTCTTCCACCCACCACCAACTCCTCCGCCTCCTGCCCCAACGCCTGGTCCCCAGGTGGTGGGTGGAAGAGGAGAGGAATGGGATGCTCTAGGAAGATGCTCTCACCTCTAATCCTGTTTGCAGATTTACAAGCTCGTTAATCCTTTCAAACAGATCCCAGCTCAGCCACACACGCCGAGGCAGGGTGCTCATTTGGAGGCTGGTGTTAATTTAGGGGGGGACACGGGGAGTGGGGGGGGAACAACAACCAAGGTGGGGTGCCAAGACAAACACCTCCGAGTGTGTAATTAAAGGGGGTGGCGTTAATCAGGGACACTACGGAAGAGGCTTCATCATCGCCAAAGACTTTTTGATAGCTAAAGCCACCTGTGGGGAATTTTTTTTTTTAAAGGTGTGCTTTTGTCATTAAAAGGGGAAAGGAAAAAAACAAAAAAAAAAGCAAACCTGACATTTTAGACCCCTTTCCCAAAACCAGGGGGTTACAGAGCATCTCAGGGAAACAGTTGTGGACAAAAACCAAATCAAAACCGAAACAAAATAAAGACATTAATTAGTAACAGGAGCTATTTGCATAACTCCCGCTAGAGGCCACGTTGACCTTGGGTGCTTAATCCCTCCAAGGTAAATGTTATAACAGCAATGGGAGCTCACTTAGAATCATAGAATCATTTAGGTTGGAAGAGACCCTTGGGATTATCGAGTCCAACCATCAGCCCCACTCTACAAACTTCTCCCCTACACCAGGTCCCTCAACACCACATCTAATCGACCCTGAAACACAGTCAGGGATGGTGACTCCACCACCTCCCTGGGCAGCCCATTCCAGGCTCTGACCACTCTTGCTGGGAAGAATTTTTTCCTAATGTCCAGCCTAACCCTACCCTGCTGCAGCTTGAAGCCATTCCCTCTTGTTCTATCACTAATTCCCTGTGAGAAGAGACCAGCACCAACGTCTCTACAATGTCCTTTCAAGTAGTTGTGGGGAGTGATGAAGTCTCTCCTCAGCCTCCTCTTCTGCAAACTAAACAGTCCTAGCTCCTTCATGAGATTTTTTTCTCCAGCCCCTTCACCAGCTCCGTGTCCCTCCTCTGCACTTGCTCCAGCACCTCCAGATCTCTCTTGTGTTGAGGTGTCCAGAACTGGACACAAGACTCAAGGTGTGGCATCACCAGTGCTGAGCACAGATTNGTTGTCAAGATCACTTTGTCCCCAACAAACACCTGCATCCCTGCATCCCTTTGCCCACAGCCACAGCTCCCACTGCCAGTAAAAAAGCCTTTTCTACATCACTCCCCTCCAAAAAAAAAGGGCCAAACCCAGTACGCACCACACTACTGAAGACCCACAGCCTCCCTGCTCGACTGCCTTGGTGTCCCTCCACCTCCTCGCTCGCCTGCCCCCTGAAATGCAGCCTCCTGGGTGCTCAACAAGCCCCTCTGCTCCCAGGCTTTCCCAGTAAAAAATGGATGAGGATTCCCTTCACCAGTATTGCTGCAAGGTCCCTGCACCGAGGGCTGGCAGGGCAACACAGAGCTATACAATTAGCTAAATAGATATTTTATCCCCCCAAAAAGGGCACCAGCTAACTGAAAACCAAACCAAACCAAACAAATGTGGCCAGAAAACAAAACAAAAAACAAAGATGAATTTGAAGCGATTTTAGGGAAGAAAAAAAAGATATGCAAACATTTTCTTTTGAACTGTATCCAGTCAATGCAACAAAAAAAAAAAAAAGGAAAAAAGATAAAGAAAAAAAATCACTTTAAAAATGGAAGTGCTGAGCTTTAGTTAGTCACTGCGGCAGGGGGACACACACATCAGCTTCAGCTGATGAGAATTCCTCGTTCTTCCTCCTCACTGACCTTCCCCCTTTTCCTTCTGACTATGCCCCACAAGACCACACTGGGGTGGGTGATGGAACAAGCAGGCGACATCCCCACAGCTTCCACCACAGAAAACTGGGATCACCCTGACCCCAGACCCCAGTCCTCAGCCTTTGCACAGCTGGGAAGGGGTTTATTCTCACCGGGGAGAGACTCAAGGAACAGGACGTGATGCTTTGACTTGGATGAGGGGAGAGCTCCCAGATGAACCCAAAAAAAGCCGCAGCCAACAGAACGTGATGCTCTCAGGGCACCGTGGGGTGAAATGATTCTCCTTCCCTGTGCCATGAGTTACCCAAAGTTACACTTGGCCCGAAAAAGCTACGCTTTGGGTAACTATGGCACAGCAAGGACCTCTAAAACACAAGCTGCCGCAGCCCTGGTAAATAATCCCATCCCAGGCAGAAGGGATCTATTAATTGCTTTTTTCTTCTCCAAGCCAGGGTGCTTTGAAAGGCCTGCCCCAGGAGAGGGCACCAGACCCCCTCTCTGCACAAACCAGCCTGCCCCAGGGCCACCTCCCCACCCCGCACATTGACACGTCCCCCAGCCCTTGGGGTGGGCACAGGGTGGTCCAACGGCCAGAGGCACATCCCTCCATCCCTGCTCCCCACATCTCCCAGGGCTTCCTGGTTTAAACCCCGCTCCCGTGCAGCCAAATTGGGACGCTCTGGGTACCAGCTTGGCTGCATTTTGGGAGCCACTAAACCCAGTAGCATCCTTCCCTCCTGTGCTGCCAGTCCTCAGCTGAGATATCCTTCCAGCCCACCCCTCCTGCACCTCAGCTCTTAACGCCCTTGCTCTCCCTTTATTATTTATAAACTCTAAATGCACTTCACTCGGTAAAAGTGTTTGGGGAGAAAGTTTGTATGAAAAAGGCATTAGACAAAATAAAGCTATCTGGAAATGGAGAGGCTGGTGTGGTTTTTGCTGGGATGTTGTTTGTTGTTTTTTTTTCCTTCATTTGATCTTCTCAGCAAAATATGACCTTTCCCAGATCTGTTAGAAACACTTAGCGCGGAATCAGATTTAACGAAGAGCAATGGGCAGCAGTTTGAATGCACTTTATCACCGGGGCAGTGGGGGGGTGGGAAACAAGGCAAAGCAAAGCTCATTCCAGATTTGGTTTTCTTGGGCTGGGAGGTGACAGGTTGGTTGCTTCCTTGCTCATTCTGCGAGAACAAGAGGCACTCGGATCCCTCTCAGAGCCTTTCCCTCCAGGAGGAACTCCTTTTGCTGTGTGCAGCTCCTGCAGGGAGAGCGCTCCAGCTGTAGGGCTCTGATGAGGTTAAGCATTAATTAAATCGAAGCACGAGAAAATAATTACACACATGCATCCGTCAGGCTGACTTGTCACTACCCAGTAACAAAGTTGGATGCAAACTCCATCAGTGGAACTGTCACACGGCTGTTAGGAGGAAATAAATGCATCCCAAACGGACAATTTCATTTAGGGGGAGGTAAAAAAAAAAGAAGGAGAAGAAAAAAAAACCCCACAGATTGCAATGGATTAATGAGGCGAAGGGTTTGTGTTTGGTAATGGATGTAAAATGCAAACATCGTGAGTTGTGATATTATCGTTTAACCTTAATGTCCGATAGCGAACCCGCCGGAGGGACAATTAACCACGGGCTGTAAAACCAAAGAACAAAGCCCCCAGCACAGGGAAGGCACAGGGAAAGGTGTGGAAATGGCCTCAGAAGTGTCCAACCATGGCTCTTGCAAGCCAAAAGACATCTAAATTTAAAGGAAAAGATGACGGAATGGGATAGTGGGGCGTGAGATCTCCACTGGAGATGCTGGGACTGGTTTGCTTCTTGGGGCTTTCACCGATTTCTGGATGCCTGAGGCCTTAAAATCTTTTTTCTAGGGCATGCTGGTGAGGGTTCTCATAGGTGGAGACAAAGTCACAGTTGCCTCCTGAACCCCAGGGGGTACGTCATGCCTTGGGCAATTAGAAGCAGACCCAGCTCCCCCCATCTCCAACAGCACACACAACCAACCATGGAGGAGCTGCTGGTGGGAACAGAGACCTGAGGAGACCACAGAAGGTTGGACACCAACACCATGGGGATCAATCCTGCTCCTGGTAGAGCCAAAGGAACAGCCATGACAACGCCTTTCCAACTAACCTGGGAGCTTCCCTTCCAGCCATCCTCTGCCCTTCTACTGGAGCACACCCAGAGTTCTGGGAGATGACCAGAGACTGACTGGCATGATGGGGAAGATCTGTGGCCAGGCACTTGGGTGTGCTCTGGCTCCAAGGGGTCCCTTCCCCAGGATGGAGATATGGAGGGAGACCTCACTGAGCCCCATGAGCAGGTTGCCAAGCAGGGCACAGCAGCTGGAAGGGAAATTCAGGTTCCCATCACAAACAGAGATCATCCCAAGCCAGTCTCCAGCCCTCGTGTGAAGGAAAACATGAGTCTGGGCAGAAATGGAGAGCAACAAAGGGCTCTCTTGTCCTGATATCACTGACTGTGCCCATGGCCACTGACGGGCAGAGGGACCCGGGGACAGTGGTGATGGGGTGAGAGTTGAGAAAACCTTCTCCTGCCTTGAGGCATAGATCAGGATTTGCAGGGAGGCAGAGGAGGAGCAGCCTGAGGAGGTGGGAGATGGAGGGTGCATGTCCCCAGAGAAGGGGGACAAGCCAGGCTGGCTCGGGGCCACACTCGGCTCCCACACAGCCAGAGGCTCTGCCTGCAGCCGGGCACCACGTCTCCTCCTAAGCTTGGCTCTGAGGATTAATTGACTTGCTCCATTAGTGACCAAAAAACCTCTTGCCTTCAGGCAGTTTAAAAGTGAAATAAAACCCAAGAAAAATGAGGCCAGAGCAGGGATTCAGGGAAACTTGAGCAGACGGTCACTGTGGACCCCAAAACACCCACTCTCATACACGCTAAAATACAGATATATGTATATGAATAACGACTGAAAAACAAACCAAATAATTTAAACCAGTTAAAGAGTCAGAACATTTTCTTCACACTAAGTGAATAATTTATGGGCAAAGCTATAATAAAAAAAAGTCCTCTCTGGGCCTGTATTGCAGGAAAATGTATCCAGAATAAAAGATCACATTTCAGACTCATAAATAAATGAAAAACAAAACCAACGGTAAACAGAAAGAAAAGTATTTCCAACCTGGTTCCTGATGCTGCCACAGAGACCCCTCAGTGCACAGGGTAGACCATGGCCAAGGGACAGGGGGGCCCATTATTCCTGGAGGGATGCCAATGCCTCCTCCTCCTCCTCCTCATCTGGAAACCTGGACTCAAACCCTCCACAGAGCCTCTCTACTCACCACTTAACCCACAGCTATGACCATTTTAAGCACCAAGAGCAATAGAAGGCAGCAGTTTCCC
This sequence comes from Jacana jacana, assembly GCA_013400555.1. NCBI lineage: Eukaryota > Metazoa > Chordata > Aves > Charadriiformes > Jacanidae > Jacana > Jacana jacana. Next base: position 81,160 of record VZTM01038121.1, read on the forward strand.
TTGCTGAGAGGACCAAATCTTGCTCATGGGGCTCTTCCAGCCAAGCTCTTGTTGCTCCAGCAACATAGCAGTCAATGGCTATCAAGGCTACAAATAAAACTCAGGAGCTCCCAGCACGCTTTTGCAGATTATGGCCTTTAGAGCCATGAATGCTGCTCCAACCCTCCGCATGGGCCCTAAGAAAAAATAGTCCAAATACCCCAAGCACTAAGGAAGTGCAACGACAAGAGGTGCCAGTGATGTGAGTTGCAACCAAAATGAAATTCACCCCTTTGTTCAAACTAAATATTTACCAAGGAACCATATTTCACTCCTACCAAACCGGGGTAGCTGGTAGGGAACATAGACTTGTATTAGACCTGGACAAATTCCTGGGTGGGGACGTGAGGTGACACCACTCCCAAGCATCTCCTCCAGGCTATCCAGAAGATGCTGGCTGAGGTTTGCTCCTCTTCACCCCATAACGGAGGAGCCCCGGGGTCCCCACGCTCAGCAGAGAGGGTGAGGACCTCCTGCCTTCTTCCCCAACCCAACTTTTTTGGCCATGGCCAAACCCAGGGCACCAGAGGAGCAGTTGGTGACCTTGGCAGCCTACCTCGGGGCCGGCCCCGGCGTTTCCGTCTCCCCACAGATGTGCTGCGCAGTGCAGGCTGGAGCTGCCCAATCTCGATAGGCGTGTTGGTGCGAAAGCTCTCCTTGAACTTCTGCATCAGGGACTCCACCGTCTCCTGCGTCACCTCAGGAGCTGCAACACCAGCAAGGGGAGCACTGTTAAAAGAGCAACCGGGTCACCATGTTCCCACTGCCCCCACAACCATTTCATCACAGAGGCCAGCACGAGCTGGAACTGGGTCCAGGGGCAGCATGCCCTGCTAAAGTCACTCATGGGGACCCATCCAGCACTTTCCAAGTCTTACCAAAGCCACAGAAATTAAGAAATTGTACACTTATGGGAATTGCATGTTTCATGCTGCTTTGTAGTGTTTTGGATCATTTTGGATCATCACAGAATCACAGAATATCAGGGATTGGAAGGGAGCTTGAAAGATCATCTAGTCCAATCCCCCTGATGGAGCAGGAGCACCTAGATCAGATCACTCAGGAACGCGTCCAGGCGAGTTCTGAATGTCTCCAGAGAAGGAGACTCCACACCCTCCCTGGGCAGCCCCTTCCAGTGTTCAGTCACTATCGCTGTGAAGAAATTTTTCCTCATATTTAGATGGAATCTCCTCTGTTCCAGCTTGCACCCATTGCCCCTTGTCCTACCATTGGATGCCACTGAGAAGAGCCTGCCTCCATCCTCCTGACACTCACCCTTTACAGATTTATAAACATTAATGAGGTCCCCCCTCAGCCTCCTCTTCTCCAAGCTAAAGAGACCCAACTCCCTCAGCCTTTCCTTGTATGGGAGATGCTCCACTCCCTTAATCTTCTTGGTAGCCGTGCCCTGGACTGTCTCAAGCAGTTCCCTGTCCTTCTTGAACTGAGGGGCCCAGAACTGGACACAATATTCCAGATGGGGTCTCACCAGGGCAGAGTAGAAGGGGAGGAGAACCTCTCATGACCTACTAACCACCCCAGGATGCCATTGGCACAGTGCTGGCTCATGGTCATCCTGCTGCCCACCAGGACCCCCAGCTCCCTTTCCCCTATGCTGCTCTCCAACAGGTCATTTCCCAACCTATACTGGTACCTGGGGTTGTTCTTGCCCAGATGCCAGACTCTACACTTGTCCTTGTTCTATTTCATTACATTTCTCCCTGCCCAACTCTCCAGCCTGTCCAGGTCCC